>VXBO01005567.1:640913-655632 GCA_013400135.1 Rhinoptilus africanus
TTGGGGGGGGTGGGGGGGTGGAAGGGGAGAAAATTCCCTTCCTTCTGCAGTTCATGGTGTTCTTCTAAACTATTTATAAATAGGTCTGTTGTAGCCAGTGTTTGCATTTGGACGGCTTCACTGTTCTCATTTTTAAGGCTTCTCTCAGATCTGAAAGTAAAGGTCGAGTTGACTCCCCTCATTTGAAATAAAGAGGGGAAGAAAGTTAACCCTGTAGGCAGGTGGCTCTGGAGCAGGAATTCCCAGGACCACAAGTGAGTCCTCCCTCATGCAGGGCAGGGGCAGAGCTCCAAGCCTGCTCTCCCTTTTGCTCCGTTTTCATTTCCCTGCCCTCTCCATTAACTGACGACAGTTCTAACTTCCTACAGCCTTTTAAAGAGATTCCGCTGCACATCATCTGGGATTCATGAAATGCAGAGATCTGGTAAGCAGCACAAATCACACGCTTCTGGCCTGCACTTGCCAGAAGCCCTGGATAAGTTTTCAGCTGAGTTTATACTTCACCTCCCTCCACTCTACAGAGGAATAATATATGGCTCCATTTGCTCCAGGAAAAAACTTGCACCAAAACCCAACAATCTATTTTGTGAAGGATTATTTTTTGCTGATTGAGAGGTGTTTGGAGATGGCAGGCATCTGATCTCGTCTTAAGCCTTAAATTGCAGTAAATCCTATATTTATTTACTTTTTACTTAAACCAAATAGGACATTATCTTGCCTTAGAGTTAACACTTTCAGTGCTTGCCTTAGTTGAGTGCTACATGCCAAAGGTATTAATATCTACTGTCCTTGGGCAAGGAACAGCACAGTCACCAATTTGTATATGTAACAGTTAAAACACTAAGTAGGATTACGTGGCTCATAAGACAGAGAATCAGAAAATTCCCTTCTAAAATGGAAAATACTTTGCACCTTACCGTCTTGTATCCACAGGACCTGGCTAGCAGCCTTCTTCAGAGTACGTTATCTATGACTCAAATGGTACATTTACTTTGGGATGGGTTACTAATAAATAGAAGTTTCTAGGTGTTCGGAATGCATGTGGTAGGTTGGTACATTATGAACTTAAACAAAGAAGACTTATACAACTAAATATTGTTTTATTTCCCCATTTAAGACTTTGAGGTGAAATGTTTGTATAAAAGAAGGTGCATTATCCCAAGTCAGTGATTTTATTTCTGTTATTACAAACATAATGTTACAAAGACCAAAAAGGTCTCTGTAAACTCTCTGCTCTGAGCTGTGAATTAAGGCCAAGATGAACTTCTCCCAGTAAATCCCAATTGCAGAGACAAGGTACTTGCCTTCAACTAGGTGTCCTGGGCAATAAGGCTAGAGGTGGCCTCTTCAATAACGGAGCTACCTCACATGAATTTTTACTGATATATGGGGGTTTTTTTATCTAGCAATAACGTGCAGGTGTAATTTCTTTTAGCATAGAAGAGCTAAAAAAATTAATTGTTGCTGTTCTCCATGGATGAGTTCAGCTGTTCCTTCTTCTGAACATCCCGCGGGCTCTGAGGAATGGTTTCGGTGCAGGCAGTAGCTGTTACCCTGACAAATAAGTGTTCATCCTCTGTTTAGAAGTCTAATTTTCTTCCCTTATTTGTTGTGGGAAAAAATCGCATGGCATTCTTGTCACAGAATTCCTTTTCTAATTTTCTGTGTTTTGCTATCTCTGCAATTATCTTTGGCACAGCAATTATTATTGTAGCAGCTGTAATTCTTCTAGTAGGTGATCCTAATGAAACGTTGCTAGGTGTCTTGTGAAATTCCAGCACTGACCCCACCAGAGCTTTTATTATGGACTTATGCTAATTTGTTTGGGTATGCACGTGAAGGCTTTCATGTCATTTACCTCACATGCTATAGCAAAGTGAATTGCCAAAATTATTTATCTCTGAACTACGATCTTTTATCTAGAAAAGTGATGTTTATGGCAGGTGTTTAAGGATGAGTTTCTGCACAGTGTGTTTTTCAATTGCTTGGTGCCTCATTTTGAATGGCACAGATTTTAGTTTTATACATCACTGGAAAAAGCACACTTACAAAGCACTATCCATGAGAAGTATCTCTGTATTTTAACAACTGTTTTAATTATTGCAAAATGTTATTGTCATATATTGCCATTTCAAATTTAACTTTTTGTAGATCTATTTCAATTATAGAGACTAGCCATATAGGGATATGTATTTTCACGGAGAACTTAAAAGTTGAATTTGCTTTATATTTCTTTCATTTACATTGACTTAATGTCATACACTAAATAATTCCCATAGCCATTAACATATGATTTGCCCACTAGTAATTACTTTGTCATCTTTACTTCCTCAGGCTATTTTCAACTTTAAGCCACTGTTAATCCATGACCTTAGTGCTTTTGTCTCCGGGTCTGAATTATATAAGACTTATGGAACAAGGACTGAAATGAACTACTCATGGCTTTATTGTACAATTACAGTCAGCTGATTGGCTCTTCTGTTTCCACTAACTAAAATAATAGAGGAAATTTAATTCCTTTATGAAAGGATCATGAGAATTTTTTAATTTTTTTTTTCAGTGTGGCAAGGACAAATAAATATTTCTAAGGGGAAAAGTAAAAATGGAGGAAAATAGCAACTGTCTGTTTTTCTGGGTGTTCAGGATTGCTGCCAAGTGGCCACAAAGATGACTGGAGCAGGAATGTACCCCGCACTCTGCAGTAGCCACTGTAGTCGTAATTGAATAAAATCTACTGAGAGGGGAAAAAAAAAAAAAAAAAAGCCCTTTGGTCATGGAGCTGAAATGCAAAAGTAGGTGCCTTTAAAGGACCTTTTTGTAGTGTGTCTCCTCAAACTCTTTCTCCTTCCATGAGACTATCCAAAAAGCAGAACACCTGTTGAATGTCAGGTTTCCTTTTGGATGCAGGCGGGCAGCATCGTATAGCATAGCTGTGTCTCCAGCGGGCCGGGCGGTTTGCTATTGCTCCTGTCCCAGGCAAGCCGCCTGGTTCTCGTTTGAAATGCTATCTCTAAACTGCTTTTGTTCAAACGCTTACTTTCATGAAAGGTTATAATCAAAAGGCCAGACTTTTGGAAGAGTTTGGCTCCCTTATATGATGCTGGTTTCCAAGTGGCACGTCAATAAGGGGTCACATTTTCCAAAGAGTACTGCCCCACCATCAGTGCTGTGAGAAATCTGCTTTGCAGCTTCATGGCTGTATTTAGGGGGAAACATTGCTGACAGGCTGAGTCAGTGGCCCAAATTCTCCTCCCTTTATCCATATAACCACATGAAAGCTTGTGCCTCCTATCCGCAGAGTGTGCATGAATAATTTGCTTGGCATGGGTCTGGAACCAGCTAGCACAATAACTATGCTTTTGTAGGCTCCATATGTCCCTTGCCTTGAAGCTTTTCAAATGATAGAAAACTCTGGTACTGTGACTAAAATGAGAAAAGCCTGGGCAATGACTTCAGAAGAAATTGGGAGTGACCTAAAGCTCATGAAAAGAACTCTTGGCTCCAATGGATGTTGACCCAAGTCCATAAGAGACTTAGGAGTTACATCCAGACCCTATGGAGATCCTGGAATGACCCCGCAGCCCGCAGATTTATTGGGTTTTTCAATCACTGCAAGGGAGTCCTAATTTCCAAATACTTCAGAAACACCGTAGTTTTTAACTGTACTTCTTGAAATATGCTCAATAAACGTGTGTGCACACACATTGCCTATCCCTCTCCTCCGTTAGGCACTGAACATTTTTGGTGTAGGAGAGTTCAGTAACGGAAGCATAAACCTTCTGTTTACATCTATAAACAAGATAAGGTACAAATTGCTGCAATACAAACTTCCTTGCCCTGGCCCTCCACTGACCTCAGCTATAAATGACAAGGAGCCTCTTTTCTCACAACTGCAGGAGATTCCAGACTCTAGGACAAAAATTTCAACCAGCGAATGTGTTTGCAAAGCCTTCCCTGTGAATTTTTCCAAGGGCGGTGCTATTCATACGCCACCTGGGGCTGGGGGGCTCATGGCTGTGGCACGAGGGCCAGGCACCTCTGTGCCCACACTCGTGGGGTACCCCAGACACCTCCAGCTGCAGGGTGAGGCTGGTTGGATTTGCATGTATTTCCAACAATCCAGAAACGAGCTACATGGGCTTTTGCCAAAGGGCTTGGACAGAGAAGCGCACGTTTTCACCATGTTTCAGACTTACTGCCGTATCACACGCTCATGTCTTCTCCTGGAAGCTCTTTGCTGGGTCAAATAAATTGGTTGCAAAATATATAAGATTCTGCCAAGTAAACATAAGTATAATTAGATTAAAAACCTACTCATGCATTGTCTTATTCTTACAGATTTCAATGGCTGCAGAAAGAAAAAGATCTGCCGATAAGACAAGGTCTGGCTTCTAGGCACGGGAACCCGGCTCCTTGGTGACCTGGACAGATGACACATGGCCTGAAGGAAGGACACAAGGAGAAGGCTGGGGCATGAGAAAACTCTCAGGGAATGAGGTAGAAAAGCAAAAGGGACTTCTGTCCTTGACAGCTGTAATTGTAGCTCCGTGCTCTGAGAGATGTCACAGCCCTTTTCCTTAAAAGCTCATTGGCAATCCCAGCCTGGCTACACGTGCATGCCATTGAGACTGTGCTGGGTTTTTTTAGTCAGAATTTCTTAATCTGGGATTTCCACAGCCATGTATGTTCTGGTGGCTCAGCAGAAGCTAAACCATCGTGGTTTTGGTATCAATGTCAGACAACGTAGGGCAGTGCAAGGTCAAGTTTTTCACCACCAACACTGCATTTGCAAAAAGGTGAGAGTTACGATGACGTTTGTATCTCCCCAGGCAGGACTTGAGTCCCTCTCCTCCTGGAGCAGCTCAGCAGAGCGGCAGAACATCACCTCTGGCACGGGCCACCCAACGGCAGATCCCTGGAAGAGGGACTGGTGCTCAGGTATGGCACTGCTGTGAGCTTACCATGTTCCTACCACGTCACCACTGAATTTTCACCATTGGCATACCCTGCAGACAGCATGAAATGGCCCTAACAGGGCAGCAGTTCTGATGTGTTTAAGAAATGCAGAAGCTCCTCTTTTGTTTCTTGTTCTGTGCAGCAGGAGAGTGGCTTGGGCACAGCTGCAAGAGAGAAGGGACATGGGGACAGCTCTTGGTCAGAGCTGTTATGACACTGCCAAAGCAGCAGAGATGTGGTGACACTGAATCCCTCCTGATGCTCTTGGTAGAAGCAAGTCAGAACTTGAAAACTGCTGATTTGTGGCCCAGAGGCCTATTTTCTATTCATAGCGGTGTTCAAAAAAATGTCATGCAGTCAATTAGATAATGCTGCTCTAAACCAGATGGTTTTGTATGTACATATCTAGGGCTACAAAGTTATGTCCTCACTGTTCAGAGAGGTTAATTAATTCACAGAATCAAAGAGCATAAGCATGTGTTTGTTTTAATCTGCTCAGTACTGTATATCTGTTCTCTGGGAGGGTGCTTTTTTGGATCTTGGGGTGCTTGGTTGACCCATGTGTCATGGGACCCATGGAAGATACCAGCACGGCTCACAAGCAGTGTGCCGAGGGCTCTCAGCCATGGGCCAGCATCTCGCTATCCTGGTGTTGCATGAACGCAAACATCCACTTTGTTGGATGTTTTTATCTTGTTGGTAGATAAAATGACTGATTTGGATGATTCTCTGCTTTGAATATGGACTTTGAGTTACAAAGAGCTGTGGGCAGGAACCTGCTATGAAACCAGTACGTAGAAACAATACTGCTGCTATGTATGAGTTTTCCCTCTCCCTGTAACAAATGCCACTCTTAGCTGGCCGGCTAGCCTGGAGTAACGCATTAACCGAGTGTGATAAGGCAGGGGAGCTCCGATACTGGCTCCGTTTTCAGTCCTGTGTTTGTTCTGCAGTTAGCACAAAGGGGTCTTGGTCCCTCAGTAGCCCCTATCACATCAAAACAATGTCAGTTAAGTCAACAAATCCATTCTTGTTACAGTCATTTCCAAGTCATGCTTCCTCCCTTTAAAAATTCTGGATGGAAATGTTAGGGATATTTAAGGATTAAGCTGATAAAACATGGGGTGTTTTACGTGGAAACAGCTGATTCATGAACGTGAGCCTGATTCCCATCACCAATGTTCAGTCATGTTATTTATATTCTAGCGTGTACAGAAAGTAGAGAGGCATGAAAAATATGACATGTATATCCCAGCATACGTGTACTGAAGGATAGAAAGTTACCTTTTTACTAGAGCCATCATATCTCCAGGCATACAAGATGAGATGTCCACCTCCACATCTGCGTGGGTCTGCCATGAACCTGCAGGTGATGAGGAGCTCTGGAGGGAGTCATGGTTATCAGGAAGACCCAAATGGCTCAAATCCTGTAATGGTGTCTAGGTAACACTTCTGGCTGGGAAAGAAATGTCATGCCCTCAGACTGGGTATATGGAAGCTCTGTTCCTCGTGTCACCAAATTCAGCCCCTGATATTTATTGTAGGTAACAGTGCTATAATCCTTATTGCAAAATGATCGCACTTTGTTTTAGAAGTAAGTTGGGTGTATGAAAGCAACATCTAGGTTACCGGCAGGTTGCTAGCTAACTCTGTCAGCCATACTGCTTCTTCCTACTAGTTATCCGTACAGATCCTGTGCCAGCTCATCCTTCCTTGCAACCAAAAGACAAAGTAAGGCTTGGTTCAATTCTATGATTCTCTGAAAAGTCTTGGGAATTTTGAGGACTGATCCGTGTTTCTGTGTGCTTAGAGTTGACAAAATTAGCTGCTTACTTCATTGACTGAAAACAGATAAAAAGAAATACCTCCGTGTGCAATGAATAATTCATCAGTGAAAGAAAGTGCTGCAGGATACTATTTGGGATGAAAACTGCTTAACGTTTGACTCCGTGAGTCAATCTGCTGCCTATAAAGTGAAAGGAAGGGATTCCTGCTGGCTGTCTTCTCTTAGGGGAAAAAACAGTCAGAAAAAAGCCTCCTCTTAACGCTGCCTGCATTTAGAAACAGCCTACATTTTAAGTAATTAAAACTGATGATCTTGACAAACATTTGCCTCCAAAGAAATAGTCTATTGTAAACGTAAACTCTCAAGATCCTTCCAGGCACACCAGCACAACTGTCTCCTAAAAATTCTTCCCGAGCCATCTGGTGCCTTATCTTTGTAGCCAAGCCATACAATAACTTTAAAAGAGGATTGTTGCTAGCAGGCTTTAGTCTTCAGGACTACAGATTCCCTTGGAAGCATCACAGCCAGCTCTGAACCCGTCAGCCAGGCAGTTCTAGCTGTGTGAATACTCCATTTCTTTCTATCGTGACACAAAAATGTCCAGCTCTGGTTCTTTGGGGAGATCCCTTTCTCATGTGGTTTGTGAAGGGAGAGAAGGGGTTACAGGGAGAAGCTGGAGACTCTGTGTACTTCCAAACAGGGATTTACACTCCATTAATTCTCTCTACGGAGGCCCAGCCTGAGTGGCATGACATGAATGTGGTTACGAAGGCTGCAGCCAATTCACATCGTTTGTGTAGCTCTCCCTGCACCTGCAAGGGGAACGTGTGGAGTCCAGGTTTGCTCCTACATAGCCTTTGCCATCAAAAAAGGTTATTAATGAGTGAGAAGGCAGGAAGGCATGGAGCAGAGATGGCTGATGAAAACGGCTGGGAAGGAGATGACAATTCTGCTCCAGCTTTGCAGATCATCCAGGGTTTGCTCTCCCTTGGTTGCATCCCGCTACTTCTTTGCCTGCTCCTTAACATCTCACTTAAATTCCATCCTTTAAGAAACATGTCATTCTTACTGGTAAGGGCCCTATTTTGGTTGCAAAAGCAGAGCACTGTTAAGCAGAGCTTAACAGTGAAGTTAAGTAACAAAGCTAGGGCTGCAGGCACCTGACAGCAAAGCAACGATCCAGGCACAAGCCGGAGTGAGGGATCCCGTGTTGGCTGTGACCAACTGCTCAGGTAGGCGATAGCCAATGTGAGAAACAGGCAGGTTCTTGCAGAGTGTGTGGCTGAAAATAGAACCCGCTCAGTCATCCAGGGCAAACTTCACAGAGCTGGGGAGGGACCAAACCCTTTTTTTAGATTTTTGTCACAAGTTTATATGCTGGCTCTCCACCACCTAAGCATCCTAAGTCTGTTACTTATCAATGCTGCTTTCAGAGGAAATGAGGAAACTGGGTGCAAGAGGGTGGGAGCGAGGAGAGCTCCTTCCTCAGCTCACTCTGCCCTTGGCAAGTTGGAGACTTGCTGGAAGGGGCATCTTCAGCATCACTTCTAAGCGTTATCTCTTATTCCTTTAGCATCAGGGGAGCAATCCCACATCACTGCTCTGGTGTGGTGCACCTTCTGGCTGTAGCAATGATGTGATGCCAGCAGTTGTATCAAGTGATGGAGCTACAATTTGGTTATCTTCTGCCACCCTGTGCCAGCCTGCGCTGGCCATCTAGGCAGCATTTTAAAAGGCACAGGGTTTTGGTGATGCATCTTAGGGAGCAGAGCTGTTTTTTCAAAGTTAGAGAGAAATGTTTTTTCAACTTGTTGCATCTTGGTAATGAAATACTGGGTGTTACATATGCTTGTCAGGTGGATATTAATGAGCATGATGCCATGATGTAAAATATCTCCACGAAATGACACATAGGCCCTGATTTTGCACTTCTCCAAGTCAGTGGAAGTTTTGTTCGTGAATTTTTACGGGAACTGGACTAGGCCTAAAACATTCCCATTTCTTAGCTATTGACAATTGTTTTGATGTTTTTATAACAGGTACAGGTTTTCTACCACTATGCAAATACAACATCGCAAAAACTTCCCCTGGGGAGAAGGCTTTGCGTTTAGCTGGCTCCCTTGTGACACCCCTAGGGAAATCAAACAGTTCAGGGGAAAAAAGCACTTGGTATCTCTAAAGCTGCTTATCTTTTTTCCTACTCTAATGGATATTTGTACTTTATTGTCTCTGGAGACAATCTACTATTTGGTGAAAGAATGAAAACAACCCTCCTAAAATAGACTTTTCCAGTTTAATGATCCCTGCATCGAAATATGACATTGTACGCTCACGCTGCATGCGGCTTGGGTGAGAGGGTGGAACTGATCACAGGGTCAGAAATCCAGGACTCAGTGTCCTTGGCCAAATTGACTGTCTCTGTCTCCTCTTCATAAGGTGATGGTGATACATTGCAGAGCTGTTATGATAATTAGTTTATATGAATAAGAGTACATGGCTCGAGGGGTAAAGCTTTTTGTACCTGCAGAACTTCCAACATTCCCTTTTGGTGTGGGATTACGGAACATCTGCTCTGTTTAGTCCTCCTAGTATTGCTGTTAATGCTTTGGCAAAGGCACCTGGAACACAGCATAGATGTGTATGTACATAACACCACAAGTCAAGAGGAGCGTATTCAGCTCCTGTTTGATTTATAGTGTGTCAAACACAAAAGATAAACCAACATAATGTTTAGCTTGATGGCTTAATTTGCACAAAAATGGGAAGATCCAGAATTAAGTGTTTCTCAGCTACTGTAGGACCTGTCCCAGATTGCTATCTGTAGTAAAAAGGGTAGGGGATGGGTGTATAAATGCTTGTCAGACCAAAAGAACTGCCAGGCTGCAGTGAGACCCAGAAGTTGGTCTACTCTGAGCATGCGTTTTCCACAAGGCAGATAAGAGGTGTAAGCAAAAGCAGCGTGTGAACGCTCTGCGGCAATGCTAGGAGCTGGGGAGGGGTGAGCTGGAACCAGCAGTTTTAAGTGGAAAGCCTTGAGGGATCATTATGTCCATCCACGCTGACCTGAAGCCGAAAATCCCACACATTTGCAGCGTCTACATGGGCTTTGCTGTTCTTCCCACCCAGTCCCTAGTTCCTACTCATCTATCTGTTTTCCAGGGTCAAAGATGTTTCTAAGGCAAAATGAGAGCCAGTTTCCTTGCGTGTGAGCAGAGCAATGTGAGAGACTTGCTTTTCCTCTTTCACCTTCTGTTCCCAAATGGTGGTTCACCACTCAGACAAGGACCAAGGATGATGTCTCCAAGAACAGGGCGATACTTGCATTTCCACTGGACCCAGCTCGTGCCTCTGTGCTGAGGGATGGATCTCATGGGACACAGCTCCTGCTGCAGTACATGGCCTGGAAAGACATTTGAGTTGCACAGTTTGACCGAGGACCAAGCTGAACGTTTGGGTCTTGTTTGCTTGGATGAACTTGGATTAGTCACTTCAGCCTGCACACCTCAGTGTTCAGGGGAACAAGGATGGGACCTGTTGGAGCAAGTCCAGAGGAGGGCCATGAAGAGGATCAGAGGGCTGGAGCACCTTTCCTATGGGAACAGGCTGAGAGAGCTGGGGTTGTTCAGCCTGGAGAAGAGAAGGCTCCAGCGAGACCTTATAGCGGCCTTCCAGTCCCTGAAGGAAAAGCTGGAGGGAAAGCTGGGAGGGGCTGTTTGCAAGGGCATGTAGCCATAGGACGAGGGGCAATGGTTTAAACTAGAGCAGGGCAGGTTTAGATCAGACATTAGGATGAAGTTCTTTACACTGAGGGTGGTGAGACACTGGCCCAGGTTGCCCAGAGAGGGGGTGGAGGCCCCTGGAGACATCCAAGGCCAGGCTGGATGAGGCTCTGAGTGATCTGATCTAGTTGAAGATGTCCCTGCTCACTGCAGGGGGGTTGGAATAGATGAACTTTAAGTTCCCTTCCAACCCAACACACTCTATGATTGTATGAATTCTGCTCTGTAGCATCCAAGCGCATCTTTTCACACCTCCCTCTGCCACCAGACCTAAAATGGGGACCAGGATATGGGCCTAGAGAGGCCAAGCTGTGACAGCAGTGACAAAGTGCTGTGCTGGTTTTGCAGTGAATGGCAGGTACCATTTCCCAGCCTTCTGCAGCCCAGAGGAGCAAACCCAAACCAACCAAGCGATTCAGGTCTTGATGGCAGCAGCACCCTATGCAAGGCACGGCTCAGGGGAAGAAGAGAGTGCCCCATGAAGGATGGGAGCTTAAATGGCTACCATAGATGAGTTAAACTGTGTATATTTAAATCCTTTTAACCAGGATCAAAAAGAGTTGGCTTAGCACAGATAACAAGCTTGAAAGTTAGAGAATACACCAAGAACTTGCAAGTCTCAGCCCCTCCAAACAAATGCAAGAGGCTTAAACCAACTTAGAAATCCAGCCTTGACACAATTGCTGAAAAAGTCCTTTAAAGAGAAGCCTTTATTGTGAGCGGAACAGCTTCCTAAGCTGAGAGGAAGGCAGCAGAGAGGAGCGATATCCTTGTTACCAGCACAGGCAGATGAGCAAGAGAGGCTGAAATCCAGCCAGCAAAGAGGTCAACTGTTTGAAGGGAATGAAATCTTTCACTTTCTGACCACACAGATTAGACACGAGGAGAAAATGTTTGCTGTCTTTGGTTATCTTGTGGCATTGAAGAGCAACCATCAAAGGGAAACAGTCTGCCTCCTGGGATAATCGTTGGGCAAGCGAGTGGATGCAGCAGATAAAGGAAGATGACGCTTACGGGAGAGGCTGAGCGGCAAAGAACAAAGATCAGTGACTGGGGATTGCCCTCACCTATAGGGGAAAGGAAATGGTAATGAGGGCGAAAAGCAGTGCAAAAACCACAGGAAACTGGGGTTCCTTGAGTGTATTCTTGCAGCAGCATACACTGCCTTAAATTTCCTACTGAAGTTTTGCTGCTGTGAATCAAGTCCTCATTTTGTAGTTTATAGAGGAGGCGTTTGCAGCTCAACTTTTGCAGTATTTACATAGGCAAAATTCCCAGTGTTTTAAGGGGATTTTTCCATGGGTCAGTATGGGCACTTAGGGGTTACTATTGACTGGGTGAGGACTTGGAGTCTGCACAATTACCATACCGTAAGTATTAATAGATCCTTCCTAATAGGAAAGTTATTTGAATTTAAGATTGTAGCTTAGTTTCTCTAAACTCCACATAATCTATTTACTTACGCTACAGCTTTCCTCATGCACTTCCTAATCTCCAGCTGTAAAGATTCAAAATGCTGCACAACATACAACTCTTGCGTACATCAATGGAAATGGCATTGTCAGTAACGCCAGGCTCCTACAACATGCTTTAGTGCCACTGCAAAGCCAGGATTTGGTCCCAGGAGCACTTCAGACCCATAATTGAGACCTAATTAGTCCCTCCATGGGTCAGCTCCTCTCTTCTGAAAGATGGAGGGGTTTTGTTTCTTGCCTTCCCTCATGTCTCTATGTGCCGAGGTTTCAGATCAGTGAGCGAGCCCTCGAGGATGCTCCTCTACAGCCAGCCTCGCTCCATTCAGCTCAGCGACAAAAAGGGTCCAACCCACGCAAGTCACAGGTATGTGCTGCCACTTCTCACTCCTTGACAGCTCCTGAGCATCCTTGAACCCCACCCCAGAGCCAAATTAACTGGTTACCCTGCAGAAAACTAACTATGAGCAAAATGCAAAGCTTTGACAGGTTTTCCTACATCAGTGAGCTGAACACGAGCAAAGCAGCCCCCACCAGCACTGGGCCCGGCACAAGGAGATGCTGCGGCTGGGAGCGGTGGGATGCGGGGTACTTGTGAAATGGGGGATTGCGGCTGCCCTGGGGCACTCTGCAACGCAGATAAACCAGCAGCAGGTCTGTTTCCCAACACCATCCCGATCCAAGAAGGAGGAGATGAGTGAAGGCTGCACCCCTCTCTCCCAGGACACCGGCAGGACTCGCTCCACGTAAGCCTCCTCCCCTCTGACTCAGCTGTAATGCTATGCTCAGCTTTTCACTCTCTCCTTCCTCAGGCAACTCACTTTTCTTCATTCCCCCTTTGCCGACCGGCAGCTTGATATCGCTCAACATGCCCAACTGGCAGTGCCGGCACTCCTGGGATGTGTGTCTGCATCCACCTGGGCGCAGGATACAGCCTCCTCCTCCCCTGCCATGACTATCCCAAGCTTGAGCACCACGTATCCCTCTCCCCATGAAGTGTTACACTTTTGGGGCACACGTGGAAGTTGTGGGAAGGTGCTGGAAGACTGTCAGGAGTTTAGTAAAGTACAGGGTGCTCCCGCTAGCCTGGTGGAGCAGCAGCACAGCTCAGGGAGCAGACATTACTCCTGCTACGAGTTAAATCATTTTATTTGACGATGAGACAGAGAAAGCCTGAAGAAAAGAATCAGAGTGAGAAAACCCATCTCGAGGGAAGCATAGGCTGCCATGCAGTGATGTAACGAGATTCCCCTTTTTGTTCATCCAGCTACCCAAGGACCTCGGTGGCTTTTCCGACTCAATCGGGACACAATTCAGTGTGGGACAGGGTGGGGATGACACGCTCTTTCATGCCGAGCCAGGAAAGGCCATGCAAGCCAGGGGTTTGCGTGGCAGCCCCAGCAGGCTTTGCAGATTGAAGTTATTTTAGAATAGTTTGGTCTTGCTCCTCTTCTGAGGGTTTCTTCCTTAATGTGCGTGCATGAGCAAGCAATTAGCTGCAAGGATAGGAAGATGTTACCGTGCAGGCCCTTTGCAGCATTAAAAGCAAATCTGGTCCAGGTTCAGTCATAAACAGGTGAGTGCATGGAGATACAGCCACATTTGGTGATTGGGAGGAGCTGCTCCCAGCAGGAGATGACACCTACCAAAATGGGCACATCGTGGCTCCTACACCCCCACAGTGGAAGCAGGGAGATGCCTCTGCTTCCCAGAACTGGGGGGCCATCAGGCAGCCGTGGCTGTGCTCACGCCAGCCCGAAGGCTGGACACAGTAAGAAGACCCAACGCCGCTGTCAGAGCTGACTGCACACAAAGCAACCCACGTCTGGAAGCATCCCAACTTTGCCAAACCCCCAAAGCCAATATGGGTGAGTTATCTTATTGTAAGCATCTGAAACTTAAATTAGACGTGGTTTATAAGCGTGGGCACAATCCCATGCTGGGAGGTTGTGTGCCATTACGCCTTGCCCTAAAAGTGTGCTGACTTGGGTCTCCATCAACGTGGAGATGCCTGCACCATGCTCAGTTGTGCCAAATTGCTGCCAAGGGTCTCCCCAGCAGCTCCCCCGGCTCTGGCCAGCCGGCCACGGTGTTAGACACATGGCTTTGCAGGTGATGCTTTGATTACTTTGACTTTTATATTCATTGTACAAAATGAATAATTTACTGCTAATGGTGGAGGTTTGTAGGGCTTCACCGGTTTGTTTAGAAGAGCCAGGAGGTGCTATTCTGCCCAGAAGTGGATTATGAATTGATTTGTTTTTTTAAAGCTTTCCCTTTCTGCAGCAAATACTGATATCTCTGTTCTTTGTCCCAAGGTTGAGTGAAGAAAGTGCAGAACTTTGAAATTTTCTATGGAAGTGCAAATCCGAGCTTCCAACCATTTATTTTCTTGTGCCTTCCCTATGGGCTTTAAATTTCACTCCATCTTTCCCCATTTTGTNGGGAGCCGCCGGTGCTGCTCAGCCCGGGCCACTTTTGAGTTTTTAAATCCCGTTTTACCGAGGAGCGGCTGGGGCCGCCNAAAAAAAAAACAAAAACAAACACCAGAAACAAAACCAAGGTTTTGGTTTGAGGAAGGGCAAAAGACAATGCTTAATTACATTTAATTCTAGAGGATGTCTTAAATTTTTATAGAAAACTTCCAAATTGTAAACTCAGGTAAGGAAATAATCTTTCTTTTCTCTCAGGGTACCTGCAAACTGACGAACAAAAAAAAAAACCCT
>VXBO01005567.1:658177-797982 GCA_013400135.1 Rhinoptilus africanus
GCCCGCCGCCGAGCAGCGGCGCCTCTACGCCGAGGCGGCCGACGCCGACGTGAAGCACTGCTTCTACCGGGGGCACGTCAACGCCCGCCCGCGGCACACCGCCGTCATCAGCCTCTGCTCCGGGATGGTGAGAGCCCCGGCCCCGCCGGGCGCCCAGCGGCGGGGCGCCGGGCGGAAGCGCGGAGGAGGAGGAGNGGGATGGGGCCGGCGGCTCCGGCTCGCCCCGGTGGGGGCTTTCTCCAACCCCGCTTTTATTATTCCCTCGGGTTCCCTCCTGCTCCGCCGGTTTTGGGGGGGGAAAAACTGCCCCCCAGCGGGCGCAGACCCCGGGCACCGACGCCCTCCTGCCCCTGGGGGGCCGACGATGGCTGCAAAGGGATGACTGGGGGCTCCCCAGCAGCGCTGGCCCCAGAGCCCTCCTGCGCCCCGAGGCGGGGGCGTGGGCGGAGGGGGGCTGAGGGCAGGTTCCTGGCAGCCCCTCTGCCGTGCCGGTGCCCTTCTGTGCAGGGGAACGTTGGCAAAGGGGTGAGCAGAGGCTCCCTGGTGCCTTCCAGCATCCCGGGGCGCCCATCCCAGGGGCTCCTCAGGGGGTCTCAGTCTGGTCCAGGAGCTCTCCTGGGTGAGCGTGTTCACCCAGGCTAGGGCGCGTGTGTGTGGCTGGATAGGCCTTCCTCCCGGTTACTGGTTATGCTTCCCAGTCTAGGATGGCTGCAGGATGTTTATTTTGGTCATAGATATCTTTTATTTACCCGTCGAATCCCTAATTCCTAGTTGTGTGCCACTAGGAGTGTCAGCGTCTTCTCGGAAGCAGGGATTTGGCTGGCTGGCCGCCTCCTTCTGGCCCTTACACGTGGGGTTAAAGCTTATCTCGGGGAGAGCTGCTGGGCGAAACCAGCATGGCATGATGGGGTCGCACTGAGGCCTCTGCCAGGCTGCAGCACCACCTCCCTCCTGGGCAGGGGTGGCTTGGGAAATGTCACTGTCATAGGGATAGGGTCTGTCAGACGTCCCTGTCTCGTGCTCCTTGCCTATGGATCAGTAATTTGCTTTCCATAAGTGCATCCCAGCGTTGGTGGGGTGGTGCAATGGGAGCTGGAGTTCCAGCCCATGCCCTCGCGGGGGTTGCTGGAGAACCGGGCACTCGCGCAGCTCCCTCGTTAACCGCTCATTCTGTTGGGTAGTCCTGCTCTGTGGATTGTCATCACCTGAAGCTGACCGCCTGTTCCTCTCTGGTCTCTCTCAGCTAGGTACATTCAAGTCTGACGATGGGGACTATTTCGTAGAGCCACTGCTGTCACTCGAAGAACAGGAGTATGAAGAAGAGCACAATAAACCGCATTTAGTCTACAGACACCGGACACCTCCATCCAACTCTTCAGGGGACAGGCAGACTTGCGATACTCCAGGTACTCATTTTGTTACTGCCCTTGATGACTTGGCGCTTCCGAAAGGGAACTAATTTGTAGTCACTAATAGGTTTGTGTGGGGCGGAAGGGATGTGGAGTTGAGGGACGTCTCTAGCAATGGTACCGCATGTACTAGGACCAGGCTTGCGTCCTGAAGAGACGTGGTGCACCTGTGCTTTCTAGTAATCGGTTAGAAGGAAGTTGTGGTAGGGAAAAATCTTATAGTTTCCATTTCATCCCTGCTGTAAGGCTGGCAAGAGATCCTTTGGGCTGTCTTGCCTTAAATATCCCACGAGCCTTTAAACTTGCTTTCTGTCCTCTCCTGATTATAATTTCTAACCATCCTAGCCTGATCTTTTCTCTGTCTGAAATTCTGTTTCTGTCCTTTAAATGACATCCTTCTGTCCTAGCCTTGCTGTGCTCCTGGTCTTCCTTCCTTGAATCTGGTTGTGAGTTGCAATGTCTTGTGTCTTTCTAGTGGAAATGAGAAAGAAAGTCCTAACACCAACCCCAACAGTTGTTCCCTTATTAATCTCTTTGCTATGGTTCATTTTCAAAGGCTTTTTTTGTTCTCGTGGCCCTTCCTCCACCAGCACCATCTCCCTGACCTCCTCGTTCCCTCTTTCTAGTCTTTGCACATATGAAAGAGCACAAGTCTTTTTATCTCCCCTTCACGTGCCTTGGTGAGCAAGAGCCTTGGTCCTGCTGTCCCTATTATCTGCAGTGGCCTCCTGCTGCTCTCTGCCTCCTTGACTTCCTGATTTTCACAACTAATCCTCTCCTTTGGCAGCAAATACCTAAGTTCTCTCTGAAGAAGCTTATTCCTTTGGTCCCCTGTTTCACCTGCTGTTTTGCCCTCCTCCTTTAGCCTGCAGCTAGATCTAAAGGAGCTTTAAAACCAAAACAGAGTAGACCTTGACTGGCTTCCCTTGCGTGGGCTGCAAGCTGCTCATGTGCTGCAAAGTAGGTGGAGTTGCTCAGGGAGTAGAGGTACCACTGAAGGAGAAGCACGGTGCCAAACTTAGCCTGCATTTAGCACGCGTGACTCGTTTGGCACCCATAGCTGTGGATCGCGGCCGTGCTGTGGAGCTGTCGGTCTGTTCAGCTTGCACTGATCGCGTGTTGAGTCAGAAGATGCTCTGGTGCTCTGTGACCAGCCAGAGCTGAGGCACTAGCAGCATGTGTTTCCTCTAGAAGACATGTGGATACGTGTCCACATGCAAACGTATGCGCTGGGGGACAATAATACCTCTCCCAAGGCTGTCGTTGCGTGTTCTTCCAAGGGTTGCTGCTGGACTATGCCATTCTGGTTTCTCTCTTCCAGCTGTTTCTGCTCCCTTCTTTGAGATCAGATGCAGGAGACTCAGAACAGTTGGAAAGAAACACGGAATCTGGCACATTGCATCAGTAGCCCTTGGAGGAATGGAGCAGCAGATCACAGGACTCATTGAATCAAAGGTAGCTGGGAGGGCTCTGACATTCACTTGTGGTCTTTACTCTGTGCCGTTATAACAGTCTGCTGCATTTCACCCCACTGTACCATAGCTTCCATTTAGGGTATTATTCTTCTGCATCTTGATTCACAAGAATAATACTCTATCCGTGTTATTACCTACGTGGTGCATCTCTTTCTCCTCTTTCCAACACGCTGAACCTCTTGCTCATCTTTATTTCCATGCACTTCTCAGTTGCTTTGTGTAGTGTAGGGAGGAGGTCTCACCTCTCAAATACAGGATTAAGGGTTCCAGACAGGTGTGACAGTCTTACTTGTCCTCCTGTCCTCTTCCCCTCCATCTGTCCCTCTCCCTTTTACTGTTCTCCAAATTTTTGAAAGGGAATGATGCTTCGGTCATACACGTTTGGTGAACAAGTCTTGGTCACTTGGTTGAAGCAGTAAGTGCAAGGCAGCTTGGGTGATGCTGAACTTTGTTGTTCCCCCTGGAGTTATGTCTGATGGAGAGAAAGTATCTCGTGTGTCTTTGGAGCAGAAAGGGTGTGCATCTGTCACTCCTTCCAGAGAAGAATGGTTTCATAAGAATTTGGGAGTTTATTAGAGTTGTAGAGTATTGTGTGAATCCAGTCTTTGGTCAGAAGAACGTGTGAAAAGGTGCGTGTGCATTGCAGGCTTCTGGCAGGGATTGAAAATTGCTCAAAAAGGAAATTCTTGCGAGGGAAATCTAGAGCACACACCCTGCAGTGAGCAAGGGAGCCCACGTTGCCAGGTAGTGGTGCTTTTAAGAATGGCTTTTCTGATAGCTGTCTTCCTGGAAATGATTAATAAGCAACATACTGGTGTGCCCTTGCCGTGATGATGTAATTATAGACTTCTTGCACTATCCAGAACAGTTTCCCTTGTGAGTTGACTGACAGATTGAGTAAAAGCTTTCATTTCCAGCAGTCTCCCTGGTGTTACTTATAGTTTTCAGCGTCCTCAGGTCAGCCTAGAAAAACAGGTATTTGATTTTGTTAAGTTTTAATTAGTAGTTTCTGATAACAGTTTTAGGTCCTCTGCCATACGAGATACTTTGCAGATGTTCTGAAAAAAGCCCGTTCTCCTCTGAACGCTGATGGATATCGAATGCACACTGTGCTCTGCACATGAACTTTCGTAGCACAACACCGGGGTCTCCTGGCAATGCACTTCAGCCGTCTGGCGCATAGCTCAGCCGCCGCAATAAAAACTTTTGACAAAGTTTTCCTTGGGGTAATGGGTTAATGTAGTTTCAGTCATAGGAAATGGTGCAATTTCTCCTCCTTCCCTTCTTTTAGTTAGTATCGTGAATCAATTTGTCATCTGGTCCGAGGATCTGGCAGAATAATTAGTTGTGTTTTACTGAATAGCCCTGACGGGATGAAGACTTGGCCAGGCTGACAGCGTGATGTCATTAGGTGCAGCGCCGCTACCACCCATCGCTTCACGATAGCGAGCTCTTCCGATCTGAATTATTAAATATCCGCTCTTTTGAGGTGGAGGAGGAAGAGAAAAGAAATTCTGATCCTAAAAAAAGAAAAAAAAGGAAGTGGCTCGTTGCGAAGCTGGAGAGCGGAGCTTTCCTGCGCCCCGCAGAGGAACAATCTGACTCCGATGATAAAAGGCGCGTAGCCATATCCTGCGGTGCCACGGGGAGCTGTGTCCGTCGTTCCGGCTGCCTTTGGGAGGCAGCAGCTCTCTGACACCCCTGTCCCAGTCTGACCTCCCACCAGGGGCAGAGCAGCGAGCCCTACCCACCAGTTTCTATGTGAAACCCCAAAGGTTTGGTCTTGCAGAGAGATATCTGGCTCCAGATGCCAAGAGGACACTGCTTCTGGTCATCACCTAACTAAACCACCTCAGGCCATCTCTTGCTCTTTGTCCCTTTTTGCCGCCTCTCCTTTCCCTCACGTTTCACATGGTTTACGTCATCAATATGTTTCTACGTATATTTTGGTTGTTGACTTCTCTGGAGCTCTTCTCTTGCAGTTTTGTTGGGTTTTGTGGTAGCTTTAGCCTTTTACTGAATCTTACCCAATCATTCTGCCTGTTGGCCACCCCTTGTTCTGAGGCAGATGTGGCCTCCACCTGCCTGGTGGCACCCAGCCACAGTTGCTCTGTGGCCATGAGTATAAATGCAAGAGTTGGGCTTTCTTGTCTCCCCACTTCTGCTCCGTGTTCAGCTATTTATTGCTCCAAACTTTACAAGTTCCTTGGAGCTTTTACTGTGACCCCGGTGCAGGATTCCCAAATTAACTCTTTTGGGCAGCTCCTTCTTTGTTCCCACTGCATTCGCTTTGCTCTCCTGATCTGTGCTTTGTGTTTCCTTCCCAGCTTCATTAGTTAAGTACCTCCCTGTTCTTGCCTTGTCTTTCGTAATTCTTTTATATTTAAGACCCATCTGTGGCTGAGATGAATAAATCAAGGACGGAATATATGGTGAGTGCTAGCTGTTCCCATGACTTGCTGCTGGTTAGCCATGCTCATCCTGGTGTTAGTCGTGGGCTCTGGAGCCGCGTGTGAGGATCTCGCACAAAGTCCTGGCTCCGTAATGAGAGTGCTTAAAGCGGGAATATCTACCACGTGCAAAACTCCTCATGCAGAAGCAGCAATAACACTCTGAGGGTGCCAAACTAGTAGGAAGATGATTAGAGCTTTTTCTGTTTCTGGAGGAGAGCCAAGGGGCTGTAGCCAGCAAAGAGGCCTTCCAGCAATTTGCGCCGCGGTGGTGAGATTTTTGGAAGCGGGCTCAGAGGAGTGCAGGACAGAGCAGATCTTACCTGTGGGGAGCTAGCCGTGCCCCCACCCGCTGCCGGCGGAGGTGGGAAAACCCGGTGACTCGGCTGCTTGAGGTTGCTTTCCAAAAACCACCAAGCATTACCAGCCTGGAGGCTTAGCATGTCCCAGTACCTGCCAGAAACGGATGCAGAAGGGTCTCAAATCTACAACTGGGTCTTTGTTTGCAAAGTGTTAAAGCAGTTTGACTACTCATGAGGCAGCACGCGTGCAGCCAGGCACAGCAGCTCCAAAAAGGCAAGGGCCCATGTACTCATCCAGGTCGGGAGGAGAAAAGAAGCTGTGTGTGTCTAAGTTGCGTTGAGAAGGTTGATATAAAAAGCACGAGGCAAATCAGCATCATGAACCAAGTGAGTGTGACACAGGCATAATCAGTAATATGTCACTGATTTTTCAGTTGCATTAATGAGTAATTTGTAATAGATTACCCTTTCATAGTAACTTTAACAAGCCTTCCCACTGACCGTGGCACTGGGGAACCAGCAGAGCAGAGGAGTGCTGCTCCGTTTCTTGAGCAAGCCAATCCGTGGTGCTGCCAGCTTGATGATGCCGATCCTGTTCCTGCATGATAATTAGCACGCTCAGCCCTTACAGATGGTTGTCACCTCTCCCATGCCGCCCAGCTGCACGAGAAGTCATTGGTGAACCCATGGCACAAGCAGGAGATGGTCCTGCCACCACGTTCCCACGTGCTTGGGAAGGAGTGGCCAGGTTGAGGTTGCCAGGGTGTGAGTTTGTTAATGCGTTATCATTGGTGTGACCAGGGAAGTGACCTGGGGGAGGATGTGTTGGGGGTCTGGTACTACTGCTGAAGCCTCACTTTGTCCTTTTCCGTGTAATGTGGTCTCTCGTTGGCACAGGGAGGTGGTGAGCTCTTGCCTCTGCCTGAGCTGTGGTTCGAGGTGTTTACCCAGTGTTAGAATTAGCAATGATGGGAAATGGGACCAAACAGGCCAGAGGTGGAAAATTTCACATTCGTTCTACAGGCAATTTATATGCATCACATTGTTATTTTATAGCTGTTTTGAGGCAGAAACTTTGAATGCCTTTTCCGCAGGACTCGATGCTTGCACTCTTGTGAGTGGTCAGTGGTGAAATCCCAAATTCTTTGCAGTCAAGCTGTTGGTCTAGAGCTCTTTTGTGTGTTTGCAATTTCTTTTGGACTATTTGTCTTGCTTCCAACTGTGACCTTATTTTGGTTTTCAACTCCTTCATCCAGCAGAATTTCACATTCTAGGTGTCCGGTTTCCAGGCAGGTCTTCAGGCAAATTCTGTACTGCTGGGTCTCACGTAACCGTGGGGTTGCAGAAGATCTGCAGGGAGGTTTTCCTAAGCCTTTGCTTCCAGGTTAAGCAATCCTTGAGCTCTTTCAGAAGTCTGTTTAAGCTGTCAGCTTTGCTTTTGGCCTCAGGATAAAACATTGACTTGGTTCTTTCCCTCAGAAAAGTTTCTCATCTTAAGGAAGTGAATTGTAATTCATAGTCAGATAGTAATTATTTCAGGTTTCCTTCCCTCCCCAAAACAGCAAATGAGTGAGTTACGTCACAAGTCCCATATGCTAATGTAATTAGTGCTATTTCTGGCTTCCTATTGAGGTAATAGCACAGTAACAGCCAACTTGGTCAAATGGGCCTGGGATGTCAAATACGAGCTTTTCCCATACTGAGTTGGCAAAGGGATCTGGCTGTAATGTTTGTGCTATCTTGCTGTGGTATTGGCAAATGAAATAAGGTAGTAGACTGGCTTTAGTTAAAAAAATTGATCGCAACCAATGATACATATCCCATAATCGCAGTTTCGTGTGAAAATTTCTTAATGTGAGTTAGAAGCAAGGTGCTTGCGTTTCATTGTTGTTAGTATTGAAAATGTATCAAGCATCTGTCTGCCAAGAAAGCTGAATTCCTTAACAGTGGCAGACCAAGGTTGTCACTAAACAAATTATTATTGATTTCCAACTTAGGCATGGTAAGTGAACGGAGTTATATTATTTTTCCTGGAATCAAGTTGGATGTACTTGCAATTTTGCATCTACTTTTACATCACTCGTGTGGATAGCTGCTTGAAGAAGGGCAGGTGGGAGAAGCCGGGAGGTGTCACTTTGGTACTTTCCATCTCTGTCCCATGGCATATACTAATGAAAAGAAACAGGCTGACTCTTCTGTGGCTTCTCTTCCCACGTGCCTGTATTGGCATTACCAGCATCGCAGTGTCCAATTGCTAGGTTTCTTCCTAACAGGATTTTTTTTTTTCATCTTTTACTGAGTTGTCAGTACAAAGATGTGGTGATCTCAGCGTTGTTCTTGGCCTGGTGCCTTAGAGGTATCACTGGACATGAGTGGGGAGAACATGTTGGCCTACTTGCGACTGTTAGGTGTTGAAAGTTGCATTAAGAGCAAAGAAACGATCAGTTTGGGTGCTCAGGTTCAGCAAGGGCAACCACGAGAGCTCTGCAGGGAAATAGGTTCCATTAGCCCAGGCAGCGCAGAAGGCAGCAGCCCCTGGCTGTTTCCCTGACGTGCTGAAATGCCACCGGTTTATGTCAGCGTGCCCATGGTATATTCGTACCCGTTTGACCCATAGCCTGGCTCAGCTGTGTCTCTACTCATAGGTGAAACACTGGGATGTACTTTAGCAAACTGCCCAGCCCCTTGCCGTGTCAGGATGGTTTTCAAGGGTATTTTGCCATGTTTTTTTCAGTCATTCTACAGAGCTAGTTTATTTTTCTTCCTGAGCCAATGGATTACCCTCTTCCTGAACCAATGGATTACCAGTGGATTCACTCTCTACAGCTACCTGAAAGGAGGTTGTAGAGAGATGGGGGCTGACCTCTTCTCCCTGGTGACAAGTGATAGGACAAGAGGAAACGGGTTCAAGTTATGTCAGGGCAGGTTTAGATTGGATATCAGGAAACATTTTTACACTGAAAGGGTTATTAAACATTGGGACAGGCTGCCCAGGGAGGGGGTGGATTCACCATCCCTGGAGGTGTTTAAGAAAAGGGTAGATGAGGTACTGAGGGACACAGTTTAGAAGGGGTTTTTGTCAGGGTGGGTTAATGGTTGGACTTGATGATCTTAAAGGTCCATTCCAACCTCACTGATTTTATGATTACAGAACTGGTATCAGTGATTTTCAGCACTGTAACATTCTGTCGACCATACCTTAAACCATTTTTGTACGAATTCAATGGTGCTTTTGTGCCTTGCAGTTCTGAGATGCAGTTATTTCGTTATTTTGTTTGTAAGGTGATCTTGAATCATTTTCCGCCACATGCTCAACTCATGTATTGGTATCTGCTTTTAACAAGGCAATTTATTGGTTTGTTCATTAATCTAGTTTCTGTCTACTGTGCAAAATTGATAACTTTCATGTACAGCTTTTTACCTTAGGCAGGAAAAAAAACTTCTTTGAAGCAGGAATGCATTCTCACATACATCATCAGGAGAGGAAACGTCTAGAGCGTGTGTGGTCTTTGGTGTTTGCATGGTAGAAAACCAGAATATTTTCTTACTAAGGGAGGTTGATTGGTGCTAACTGCAAGGCTCTGGTTTCCAAGTGTTCTGCTTCAAGGAGCAGGGAGAAAGGCAGGATCACCCCAAGAGACGTAGCTGAGTTCAGCATCACCTCGAGCTTTGGCATCTCCAAGGCTGGAGACTCTATAGCCAAAGCCACCACAGGCCACAGTGGGTGAGTGGAGGTGGGACTGATGATTTTTGTATCAGTGATGCTTTGTGACAGTCTAAACCGCTCATGGCTCTGTAGCGTTGCTTGCTGGCCTTGGAGTATTTTCACATATTACAAACAAATTCACAGGCTCTGGGCTTGCTGTGGGGGACTGACTTCAGCAGCAGGTTCTCCTGAACGTGGACCTTTCTGAGGATCTGAACATTGCTCCAGTTGGGCACATAGGAAGCCACTTAGTAAAGCGTATGTGCAGAATTCAAAGTGGAGGAAGGCGAGAAAAATAACAAGCAGGTGTACCTGGGTCATGAGGGCTTGTGATACATTCATGCAAAAGTTTCTTTTAGAAGCAAAGAAAGCTTTTTTGTAGAAGCCCAGTATTTTGATTCTCCTGGAACAGTTAGGGAGAGAACTCTTTTGAGCCCAGGTTGTTTCCTAACTCAAAGGGAAGTATGAACAACACAGGGAAAATTAAAGTTTCCTCCTTTGTGTTGCCCTAATAGTGGCATCTGGGAAAGGTCTGATATTTTACTGCATTTTCAATAGTTCCAACCATGAATGTTTGGTCTATGCATTTTTATCCAGTTCTTGCCAATGAAAGTTGAAACTCCAGTTGATCTCTGCCAGTTAAGTGAGTTCAGATGAATTTGATTTTGAATGCTTTTTGGTTTGCAGATAAGAAAAATGAAGCAAACTTTCATTTTCACCCTTAGTGCAGAATATCTTTCTCTCTGGATCCTGGCTGGCCCGTATCCTGCATTTCCCTTCTGAAGGTTATCGATCTCACTTCTATCCGTAAAGCCTGTTTTCCCTTTCTAGCTGTAGCAGCAGCTCTGGTTGCGTAGTCAAGGAGCAACCCAGAAGGAAGGCAGGACTGGTCCTGCTCGTAGGAGTGGTCACCTCACTGTGGTCCAGAGCAAGGCACTCGCTGCTCCCCTGTTGTGTTAGCATCCCTGGCTGTTGTCTGCGCAGGGCGAGAAGCTGCCGGCAGCAAAGGGGTGTTCAGCTCTGGGTTATACTGGCCACAACAGCACGGCCACAGCAACAGAGGGGAGAATTTGGCCTCATGCAAATTCATCTGAGATATATGTGTAGATATACTGAAAGATATAAAGCTGATATAAAACAGATTGATGCTCCTCTCTGCCCAGGCAGGTTGTGGAGGTTTCATCCCTGGAGGTGCTCAAGGCCAGGCTGGACGGGGCTTGGAGCAACCTGGTCTAGTGGGAGGTGTCCCTGCCCAGGGCAGGGGGGTGGAAATAAATGATCTTTAAGGTCCCTTCCAACCCGAACCATTCTATGATGTAGAATTAAAACAGATCCAGGGATAGAAAAATCCTTTGGTCCAGCTTAGGATGTGTTTAAAAAGGAGGCAATTTCCATCCCATATCCTGTCAGGAAAAGCCCCAAAATATGGTTTGGTTTCAGCTAGTCTGACCTCTGTGTGAAGAAAATCCATTTTGCCTCTCACCTCTCTTTTTCAAGTGATGGCAGCCGCTTCGGTGACTGCTGTTGTACCCACTACAGGCAGCAAATTTGGGCCAACCAACTGTATCCAGAACTTGTACCGAACCATTTGGGCAGTGATTCCTGCCGTGGGTCCTGCCAGAGTGGAGGGAGGCAGGTCCAATGCCGGCTGCCTGCCTGGAGGGAGCTCAGATGTGTCTTGATCTGCTTTATGGAGGTCTGCAGTACATCATTAACTTCCAAACCATATTTTTATCATCTGCACAGCTGGATTAGAGCAGGTCTAGGAGTGTTATGGGCCAACCACTGAGGAGCAAATTTTGTGTTAAAAATCCTAGGTCATACATTCAGAAAACGTATGATAGTAAGTTGGTTTGAAAGGACCATGCTCCTTTTCTAACAAGAAGAGGTTGTCACTCTTGCTATCTCAAGAAATAGATTATTTTTTCCCCTCTCTTGCTCTCTCTCTTTTACTTTTTTTTTTTTTACTTTTTTTTTTTCTCCTGCTATGTGAGCTCTCATGAACTTGGAGCTGAACTGGAACTGCTTGCATTGTCACATGTCTTATTTAATTGTACAAATTGCCTTCTATTCCAAGGACAAGTTAATGTAGAAATGGAAAGGATTAGAACTGTTGGGATAAGCGATCGCTCTTTCTTTTAATTTCTGGGTTTAGCATAACAATAGCTACTATTTCAAAAGCAGTCCCTGGCTCTGCCCTGTCACCCTTTCATGCAGGCAAAGTGCTCGTGTAGGGCCTGAGTCTCCCCTGCCCTCTCCCTTGGGACAGATCCAAAAGTCCATTAATCAGCAGGAATCATCCATAAATCAGCTCAATGGGCTCTGGGCTGAGGCTTCTTGTGCAAGCAAAAATAAATGGCACGGGTGGGAAGATGCCATCAGGAAGGAATATCCTGGTCACAGGGTTGTGTCTCCTTTTTAAATCCACCATAAGAAAGAAGAAACCAAGCAGAAAAGAATGAACATACACTTCCATGTCTGTCTAAAGACAGTGCACACACCAGAGAGTGTCTTAATAAAGCAAGCAGTAAAATGGACGTTATTCCAGCAGCCTTTTAGCCACCTCTTAAATTAATATTAACTGTTGAGTCAGTGCATAGGCTTGCCTAGTATTTGAATTATCGATCTGAAGTTTGCAGGTTTGAAAGTGTCTACTCATTGGGGTTTGGGTTTTTTTTCTGCAAATTAAAGAAAATGTTTTGTTACTTAAACCTCTACAATTACTGCCATGTGTAGGAAGATGTTTTTCAGGTCATTTGCAAAGATTGAGAGCTTTCCAAGCAAACCATTTTCCTTACTGATTTCTATTAACATATTAACACAACAGGAAAAAAAAAAAAAAGGCAAAACCATGTGGAAAAATATCAGACCCGTTTTTGGCATTGTGTATGGCAGTAGGAAGGTTGCTGTAAAATTTCCGTTTTCTTGTGTAATATTAGAGATTTTTTTCCCCTTCTGCTTGATTAAACGGCAGCGTCCTGCACCATTTGGTCAGAGCATTTCTGTTGTGTCCATTGTAGTGGAGCAAGCGAGATATCAGCAGCATCAGGCACAGGGAGTACTGGCAGTCCCTTGTGCGCGACTCCCGTTAGCGCTGGTGGGGGTTTTATGGATGGGTTGAGAGCAGTGCACTGCCATTAGTGTTTAATTTTTTACAGGTGCATGTGCACCACCTCTGAGTGTAGTTATATGCCAGAACGATGGGTGAAGATAACAGCTCACTACTATCAAAGTCCAGGACTGGCTTTACATGCAATGCATCCCCGCTCTCATATGCTTGGTTTTACAGTAACTAGCCTGGCAAACGTACTATACCTGACTTGTCCAAATAGCATGCAGTAAGTGTTGGAGTGACTTCATACCCGGAAAAAAATATGTTGGTTTTTGAAGGGATGGTTTGGCTGTCTGGATTTGTGTGCTGGAGGGGGGAAGTACACTGATACTACGCCCTCGATGGTGTTAGGTTAATGATTGGATTTGATGATCTTTTCCAACCTAAATGATTTTGTGACACTGTGCCAGATGTGTGCAATGGAAAGAAAGGTAGATTTCCCTGTGTGCTGGGTGTACCTGGCTGTGTTGAGCTCTAGTTCTCCTGCGTGGTGGGTCAGGTTGGGGCTCTCCGAACCAGACCTGGCATTTCCTGTGGACCTCTCTGGTTTTTGGGTGGTATTTTTTTTGGTGCATGGGGCAACACTAGCTGCAGGATTTCAGTGCAAGCCTGGTGAATGCCAATTAATTTCTTTTCAACATCTCCTGTATAACAGGTGGCTCTTCAAAGAATCCTTTGCATTTCCTCTTCCTTCTGCCATCTAACCTCCCTCCCTCTGTGAGGCTGGCCGAAGGAGAAGATGCCCGAGACCCCCATGGTCCTGTGTGGGGCTTTGCAGAGCCATGGCGGTGGATGGTGCAGAGCTTTGCCTGCGCCCTGCAGCCTTGCCTTCAGCCTCACTCAAGCCCAGTTGAGCATCTCCCCATCCTTAACGCATTTTTCCTTGAACACCTGCTTTTTTTTGGAAGTTAGTTATTTAAAAAGGAAATGTAGGTGACTGACTGAGAGTGCAGAGAGGAGGGGAGCTGGCTGAAGGGCTGAGGTTTGCACTTTCTCCTCCGTCTGGTCTTCCTCTCACCTTTAGGTTATTTGTATGCATAGTTGGCTTCCCAGGCTGATTGGCACTGAAGGAGTCGGGATAATGTCACAGTTGCCCACGAAGCTGTGCCAGCGTGAGAGCACAACCTTGCCAACACAAGGGCATTGATTAGTGCAGAGGAACTAGGGCAATCCAATTATAACCACAAATGCCATTGGCTTTCTCGAATTCTTACTCAAATAACTGCGGAGTCTCTGCTGTATTAAGGTGGTCTGGACTATACCAAGAAAGGGGAATTCATAAGGCTTAGGTAGTGCCGAGTAAACAGAATTTAATTCTTAAATATTCTATTGCCTCTTCACACGTAGGGCAAAAAGGTAGCATTTTTCAGATGTGTAGAAGTTGGCCAACCCCCTTTGCCTGTCTTTATATTAGAGAATGTATTCTATGTTTCTTTTTTTTTTTCTCTGAAATTATTACAAAATATCCTAAGAGGAAACTACAAGGGAAAAATAGCTAAGAAGTTTCCTATCATTTCAATCTTGTTTGAGCATTGAATATTCCTTTGTTCCCTAATATTATGCTTCCTCTAACCTACTCAGTAGATCAGATAAGGAAACGTGATATTTTTCACCACCATGACGAAATTAAACTAAAGCTACAAAGAGCGTGAGGGTTGTAGCCTGGAGTCTTAGATGAGTGGTTCAGATCTGGCTTTATATTAAATGCAGAAGCGAACAGTCTCTCATGGATGAATCACATTCAATTAGCTTCTTCCTATGATGAACTGATTAAAAATTAAGTGGCATCAAATAAGACTGATTTTGCTCTTACATTTAAATAATGCTATAATTACATACTAATCAGATGGTAAATCTTAATTGTACATGTTCCATATGTTTTATTTGCCTGTTCTCCCTCTTCGTTTTGTCGTCTTTGTATCAGCATGGAGTATATTTTCAGGCTGCTTTTATGTTTGGCCTAATTGAATATCAAAAGCGGTATATGTGAAACTTCCTGAATTCTATTCTTTAGCCAGTGGCAGCTGTGCTATTAGATGACCTTTACCATTCCCGTAGCACAGAATAATAAAGGGAGGGGGGAAATTGAAGCCCAGCCATGTTATTGTTAGAGACAGAAATAAATCATATATAATTGCTTCGCTATGAAGGCCAAATCCTGCCGTCCTTCATGCCTGAGTTAGAAATACAGGATTTGGACCTTTGTTTCCTGTGGTTTCCTGGCCACCTTGGACGTGCCCAGAATCCTCACGCTGCTGCTGCGGTGGCTAATTACCATCACCGGGCTCGCATGGAGTTAAACTGAACTGCAGCCCCGGCTGCATCCCTCCTGCGTGGGCGAAGAGACAATCTGCTGCAGGAAAGCCTTTACATGAATGTCCGCCTTTAAGTGCCGTTGGATTCCAAAAGATTACTTTAAAAATTAAGAAAAGCCTTAGATGTTGGTTTACATGACGGGCTTCCACATAGTCCTTCTGGTTTGGTTAGCTGTTGGGAACAATCCTGCTATAACTCTTGGTTGAAATAGGTAGTTATTTTGACATAACGTGCATATGGTATTAACTCTATTCACTCCAGAATGTACTTTATGTTTTTTCTCTGCTTTTTAATCACAGATCACGAACACAGTCACAAAAAGAACAAGCGGAAACACTGGAGAAGACAGTGGGCAGAAAGCAGCTTGTTATCTGACATGGAGATGTTAAAACACAGCCTGGAAGTGAATTCGTTTTCTGCAGATAGCAACAAGACTGGGAACATGAGTGAAAAGAAGAGCCACAGAAGAACAAAGCGGTTTCTCTCCTACCCTCGGTTTGTGGAAGTGATGGTGGTGGCTGACAGCAGGATGGTTGCCTACCATGGAGCTAATCTACAGCACTATGTCTTAACGTTGATGTCAATAGTGAGTATTCAACTACGGGGAGTAGATTCACCCATGGATCATCGTCTAGCGGTCACAGGCTCCTTTTCTGCTGTCGTCTTATGCGATGCCATCAGTTTGCCTTGGCCAGTCATGGAGATAATGTTGGTAAAACTTGACGGGGGAGCACTGGTTGGAGCCACCTTCTTCCCAGACCTATCATGTTTCCAAACCTTTCCCTCACCTCTCCCATCCAGCTTTTCACATCGCAGACAGCATGAGAAGTGTCACTGCTCCTTTACTCCACACACTGTACTCTTCTTTTTGTTTAGGCCCATGTGAAATAGCAGCTGAATTTAAAAGGTGCTTTGGGGACAGTGCCTTCCAAGGGTCTGATGCTTGTAGCTTTTGCAGTTGCACAACTTCCTCTGCTTTTGCAAGGAGAAGGAGCCTGTGGTCACCTTGATCCTTAGCATAGTGCTAGGGCTGGCTTTCCAGGCTGAGGACAAGTGTTTTAGTAGCTACTGGTACGAGGATGCAGTAGTGTAGTCAACAAATAGGTAGCTCTGTAGATAGCTAGTGTCTTGGAAGTCAGTATCCGTCATAGCTGTGTCACTGGAGGGACTTTCATCCTATTTGAGGGTAGACGTGCAGGTCTAAAAACTTGAGAGTAAGTTGCTTTTGACAGTCTTATTCAATCTCAGAGCAGAATGATCCTGTAATTTGGTGAAATGTGTGTTACAGCAAAAGTAAATGTTGGTTTTCTGTGATACCAGCAGGTTTATTTCATTCTATAGTTGGGCTTCTGGCAGGAGGTCTCTCCAAGTAGCATCAGAGCGCTGAGTGGGGCAGAGTGGCGGCTCAGGAGAAACAGTTGCAAAATGGAAAACATGAGAGTATTGTCTTATTGGTTTTTTTCCTTCAACATTAGCAATAATTCTGAATATTTCTTTTTGAAACAGGTGGCTTCTATCTACAAAGACCCAAGCATTGGAAATTTAATTAATATCGTTATTGTGAAATTGGTTGTGATACATAATGAACAGGTAATGGAAGTGGTTTTCTTCTCCTCTTTGACACTGGCATTTGTAGCAAGCATTGTGATGAATGAATAAAATACCTGCTTTCTGTGTGTTGCTTATTAGGATGGTCCTGCAATATCTTACAATGCCCAGACAACATTAAAAAACTTTTGCCAGTGGCAGCAATCCCAGAACCACCCTGAAGGAAGTCACCTTCAACACGATACAGCCGTGCTTGTTACCAGGTATGGTGAATATCCTCGTGAGAGCTGTAGCCAGTCACGTGTCAGAGGCCGTGAGCGTGGGATGTACGCAGCTACGGGAAATGTTCAGCTTTTGGTGTGGCTGTAATGACATCGCAATTGTGGGAGCAGTGTAACTGTGAGCAGAACTGGGATAATGTTTCCACCATACCGGTAGATGACTTTGAGAAGTTCAGGACTGTCCAAGGTCTGACCGTGGGTTCAACATGAGATGAAAAACTCTGATTGTGGCAGGGAGTTGGTTCAGACCCTGACTGGACAGTGTGGCCAGCCAGTGTGAGAATGTCTGTTGGAGGACCAAGAATTGCTTTTGGATGTTGTTGTTATGTTGCTTGTACCTTAACACACTGCTGCACTGAAAATTAATGTGTCAGGTCTGTTCTGCTTTCAGACAGGATATTTGTAGAGCGCACGACAAATGTGATACTCTGGGTAAGGAAAACCTTTTCTTTGTCTTTTAATAACTTTTTTTTGTAGTGACAATGTTAGTTGCCTGTGCTGAACCATGGGCAACATTTCTTTTTCTAACATAAACCTCTTTGTTCTCTTCTAGGTCTGGCAGAGCTGGGCACAGTCTGTGACCCGTACCGGAGCTGTTCCATTAGTGAAGATAACGGACTGAGCACTGCTTTCACAATAGCACATGAACTTGGCCATGTGTATGTTTTATGTAAATACATTTGCATTTAAATAGCCCAAGATTTATACTAGCTAGGGCTTGCCAGCCAGGCTAGGCTTGGTACCTGCTGAGCCTAATTATTTGAGAAGAGATAGATATATTTGTGTGGAAGATGCACCACCAAGGAAGATTAGGCTGAGGTGTGGCTCTGGGAGGTGGTGGAGGGCTCCAGAGCCCATCTGAGAGCAGTAAAAACAGCAGACCCGCATTCTGGGGAGGATGAGTGATAGAGTGTACCCCAAGCAGCACCTAACCAAGGGAGGAGAGCTAACAAAATGTCCCTTATTACTGCATCTTCTCACATCGACGTGCGGTGTCAGCAGGATCTGCCCCAGCAGCTGTGATGTCTTGGCCAAGCCACTGGGAATAGTCAGGTTTTTGGCTGGGGCTGGGTGCCTCGGGGACAACCAGAGCAAGGGGCGTGGGCACATCTTACCCGGCCTTTGAGATTGAAGTCTCCTCCAAGAGCAGGTCCTCAGCCTGCCCCAGCTTGTCCCAGCGCCATGCATGGTGCTACCGAAGGAAGGAATTTACCCAGAGTGTCTGGCAGGTGATTGGGATGTGTAAGTGAGCCTGACCCACCTCCTGAACCACTTCACAAAGGAAAATTTCATGCTGCTGGACATCCCCAGAAGAAATGCTGTCATTCGAGATGCAGCCCCTCCAGCAGAAACTTCTTTTAACTGATTCTGGCTTTTTTTACAGAGTGGTAGTGAGAAAAATCATCTTAGATCACACAGTCCTTTATTCACCAGCTACAAATCGATCCCAAACCACCTCACGCCTGGTTTGCGGTGGAGGTCTGTAGGTGTGGGACGGATGACAGCATGGGAACAGATCTCTCAAAAACTCCCTTTTTCTGCACAAGGAACTGGCTGACACGGTCTATTTTTAACCACAGTAGTATTTGTTTAAATAAGATTTCCTGAGAGAGAGTCCCCGAAGGTTTGGCGTTCCCCACACCAAACCTGTGGCTAATTCCTTCACTAATGCTGCCCCAGAGCTGCCGGAGGGGTGAGAGGAGCTCCCGAGCAGGAGCCGCCTCTTTGCTCTTTTAGAAGGAGCTGAGTGAAAAGGTGTTTCATTGGAGGTAACCGTAATGGGATATAAACTCCCCAGCCTTCGAACGCAGGATCACACTGGGTCATTTCCCCTTCTCCACTTCAAACGGCCAAGCGCTTTAAGCCATTCTGTCTCCGTGAGCGTATTTGCCGCATTCTTCAATATGTCATGTGCTGCAAACTTCGCGTGGGTTTCCACTGATATTGATGCTTGATGGCATTTTGTAAACCTGCCACATAATGTGTAGAAGCCAAGTCTATCCCCGCCGCAGCCCTATTTAGGCAACAGCATGAAGGATCAGCGTGGCCCAGGGTATTCAGCTGCATTAGAAGACGTTTTGCAGCCAGCGTTAGGGTGCTGCCAATGTGCATCTGGTGGGCACTGGTGGTCAGTGGGCTCAAGTCAGTCATCTCCTTCAGAAATGTGGCTCTTTGGCTCAATTCCAGAGAACTTGCCATTTTTATGAAGGTGGGGCCGGACTCCAGCCTGCCTGCAGGACTGTGACCGTCGGCTGAAAAGGAAACTACAGGCAAAGTTGCATCTTACTCCGGGCTCCCTCAAGGACTCGTCTGGCTCAATAAAGGCAGTCATGGTGGGGACAGCTTAGCAGGGCGCTGCGTAGCTTTTTGCAGACAAGTGCAAGGAACCCAGTTTGAGCAATGCTTGTTAACACTTATGAATGTGTGCATATTAGTACTTTTCATCTGTAATATCTGTCGGTAGCATATCTAGGAAAAATTCTTGGGTTTGCTTACATGTAGTTCACACTGTTGCTTTTGCTATGCTAAATACTTGACATTTGCCGCTTAACTGACTGTCCTTTTTGCTCTTGTGTTTCTCTTAGGTTTAACATGCCACACGATGACAATCATAAGTGCAAAGAAGATGGAGGTAAAAATCAACAGCATGTCATGGCGCCGACACTGAACTTCTACACCAATCCCTGGATGTGGTCAAAATGCAGTAGGAAATACATCACTGAATTTCTGGAGTAAGGCCCTGCATATGCATGTGTTCATCAGTTAATCTGAAATCCTAGTGTGCAGCATTTGGAGGAAATTGGAGGGATTTGTGTGTGCACACATCCTTTTTGCATAGAGCAGGAATGCACCCCTGGCATCCAGTCCCTGCCAGTTCAGCCTCGTGATAAGCTGGCAAGGACCGGCCTCTCTATGGGGAAGAATAAGTCTTCCCCCATGGATATTACTTTTAAGGAATGTGTGTTCTCCTCTGAACCTGAAGAGTGAGTTTTCCAAGCCCTGTGGCCCAGATACAGAGCTGTGTTTTAGGAGGCAGATCGAATCTGCCTTTCTGCTCCACAGGTCAAGATAAAGCCCTGGCACTAGTCCATGGTGGGAGCACTCTTCCAGGAGCCTGTGGGTCAGTTGGTGCACAGTGATCACCCATTTTGCTGTGATGCCTTCCCATGTGTTGTGATGGGGAGCAGAACGAGAGCCATGATGGTGTCCTGGCAAATCCAGAAGCTCAGTCCTCCGCTTCTGCTAATCAATGATTTTCTTTCTAAATATATACCAGCACTTATTCAGCAACCAAACGCAGGTTGTGCATGCTCAGAAAATCTTCTGCCAGGGCAGCTGACTGCACGGTGGTGGATGGTCGTTAGCACAGCACGGGGGTGGTGGTGAGTGGGTGATGCACCTTCCTGTGCTTGCGTCTGCAGTAACTGCTGTAGTCCTTGTTAAATATGGCAAATGGGGTGCACATCTGGCCCAAGGCTGGCTCAGGTAACATCAGTGGGTTCTAGTGGCATCACCTCCTGCTTAACACCATTTCTCTGCTTTGCATTGTAGCACTGGTTATGGAGAGTGTTTGCTTGATGAACCTTCATCAAGAACTTACACGTTGCCTCAGCAGCTCCCAGGGCTGATTTATGACGTCAACAAACAATGTGAGTTAATTTTTGGACCTGGATCTCAAGTGTGCCCGTATATGGTAAGTGAAATTCCGCACCTTGGTTTTCCTGGTGTTGCCAAGGCCTGGGGTTGGATGAATGGGAGGCTCACAAGCCATCAAATTATTGTCAAGCTTGTGAGCTAAATCCTAGGGGGATAATTTCATAAAGGATCATCTATCTGGTAAGGCATATGCACATATTTATTTAATACCTTGATCTTTTCAATAACTTAAGCAGATGCAGTGTCGGCGACTTTGGTGTATTAACATTGATGGCGCGCACAAGGGATGTCGTACCCAACACACACCTTGGGCTGACGGGACAGAATGTGAGCCTGGAAAGGTCTGTAATACCTGGTGGTTTGTGCCTTGTAGCTATGCTTCCCAGGGTTTAGGCTAAGCATATCCGTCAAAATCATCCTATCCCAATGCCAGTTGTATAGGGGAAAGCTCCTGACTCTAAGGGTGGAAGTCCAAAACAGCTCTGTGTGTTTTAAGCCTGATGTGCGTGGGTCAACTCTATGCCAGATAATGTGATTAAAATCGACTCCTTGGTATAATGCTTTTTTAAAACAGGTATTCTTTCTGGAGTGCTTATCTTTTTAAATTAATGCCCTCGAGTGAACTCTTGGGCAAAAGGAGCAAAACCTTTGCAAAGCTTCCCTAGGCTTTTATTAGACATTTCCTATGAGATGTGAGCAATTAGTAATTTTGTGTAACACAAACTTGCCAACTGGCTTCTCATCTTGACAACTTCAGAGTCAAATATAGAACTGGTTGATGTTTTCTGTATGGAACAGTTTTGGCAGTAATTCATAAAAACTTTCAATTTCCATGTGCGATGTTTGTTTTCAGCTAGCATTGTGCTTTCTAGAATAAGTATTTAGGTTTTAGTTGTCCAGATTTGGAGAAAAATAGTTGAAAGGATTATTATAATTTTTTTTATTTTGATAGTGAAGCTTTTGAAGAAAAATGCTAACTAGCTTTCATAATTTTTGTCAAAACAAAAATATTCTCCATCTACGTCTAGTAAAAAAAGTGTGATGTTATTCTATAAGGTATAGCTTAAAAATTTGCTTTTCTGGCTATTAATGATGAACACTTTCTTTAGATGATGAACAGGTTTCTTTAGAAAGAGTCAACATTTAAATTCATAGTCTTTCAAAGGTATTTTAATAAACATGTCTGGATGCTATTTTAGATACAGTTCTCCATATTAGTAATTAATCTTTTGTTGCCTGTGTCTGAAAAGTCAATTGTTCAGTGATGCTTGACTGATTTCCGTCAAGACAATGGGCATGATGTATCAATTTGCCTTCCTTTCTTAGGGAAAAGCACAATCAACACGTTTGTCTTTATTGTTGAGAATGTGCATTAGAGAAGTGGTTGGAAATCCTATTCCCGTGATACTCTTTGGAGCCAGCGGTGCACAGATATTTAACGTTTTTATGTAAAAACTTCCTGTTTTTGAGGCTCAGGATAAAGCTTAGGCATCTTTGGTGTCCCCTTGACTTGAGACCTTGTGTCTTCAACTTCTCTGTTTGCTCACTGCTGGAAACTCAGAAATTACTCTTTTTCTAGAAATCCAAAAAAATTGGGGCTGCAATTTTGTTCCGACAAACCTGCTGTTACTGTTGGATATGGCCAGAGTGATGTGCAAACAACTGCAATTGAGCAGATTGGCACCTCCTCAGAGTTACCATGTCATCCAAGAGGCAGTGTCCAGCTGCATGGCTCTTAATAAAGACCATGTAAGCAAAAAGGTTTCAGTCCACAAATTTAGCCAATTTGACAAGTTTAGAGAAATTGGACAAGTGTGACCTGAACTTCTCAGCTGAGAGCAGATGGGCTCTTAAGAAAAGCTAATTCAGTCCACTCGTGTTCAGGCATTTGAATGTATTCTCACAAAAAGGCTTTACAGAGTAATTCTTGTATCTGCGTGTCGGTCTCATTCAAGCTTAAGGTTTGGATCATCGTAAACTCTCTTATCAGTGTTTACTTGGGCTTGTGAAGTGCTGAGGTGCGAGTCTGGAGCGCTTTTGATTGGAATAAATCACTATTTTGGTACTCTGCAGTGGCCAAGAGCCCCGTCAAACTGCTGCTTGCTGACTAACGCCTTGCCTCAAGTCTGCATGTTTAAAGCCTGTGATATACGGGTTGGCAGACGGAGAAAATACCATGCCATTTTTTATGGAGATATCTTTGGAAATGAGGGAGCCTGAGTCACTAAGAAAAATCAGCTAGCTAAAATTACTGGCATGTAGATTTAACCGGGTTCTATATTTATTCTTAAATCAAGGACGCTAAAACAACATGGGAGTATTATCTTATGCATGTTTTGCCTGTGAGGACACTGAAATTGATATCGCTAAATCAAGTAACCAGCCCAGAGTTTGGCCTTTGCTGGGTGAGCACCAGTCGCGATGCTTTACAGCATTTCACAGCACCAGTGCTGCATGGTCGGAAGGAAACAAATCACTGGAAGAAAATAGAGAGAGTCATAAACTTGGGCCTCTCTCTTGCGGTTTTCAGGGTTGTTTAAAGAATGGTAAAAAGAAGAGTAGAGGAATAGTAATCATTTCTGTCCCCTGCCGTATGGCAGCAGGTAGCGTATATGTTATGCATGCATGAAGCTTCACAGCACTTGCCTGCCCCCTGCTAATCTATTCAGCCAAAGTCAGCCCAAGGATGGGAGCTGGATGTGGTGAATTATCTGGGACTCCAGTGGCAAGACAAAGGAAAGGAAAGTCTGTTGTAGCGTCTCCCGTCCCTGCCATTGCTCTCCTGCTCAACTCTGTGTCTGAGTTATTTTGAACTTGCCCCAGACAAAACCTCTTTTATTCTCTTCATTCTCTGATCTGTAAGCTCATAGGAAAGAGAACCCTGGCAGGCTTTTTAGTTTTTGCTGTTGTAACGCAATAGAGAAATTATTTTTAAAATACAAAAGGCATGAAGGTTGCGCAGCCAGACTATTCACAGTGTGGTTCCAAGAAACACCATTGCGTTTCCATAAGATAATCTTGCTGTTTATTTAAAACAGCTGCTCTTTTTTTCTTTTTTTTTTTATTCCTCCTTTGCTTTACCATCAACCCCCCGTTTTTAATAAAATCAAGGGATGTAGGTGATTTCCTGGTTAATTCTCAACCATCGGATAGGAGACATATAGGTCATGTCACGGTCTGTTAGCTGTGTATGTTCACTGGTTAGCTATTCAGTCGTCTTCAAAGGGTCAGTGGTGCCAAGCATGACTGTGGTTATATATTTAGCTGTGAGCATCAACGTCGCTGTGAGAAGTTCTCCACCGGGACAGGGCTGTTGGATTGGTGTTATATATCTTTTTTACATTGATGATAGCTGTCGGACCTCTTTGTCCCTGTACAGGACTGGTATGGGGGACCCCATCCTGCAGTTTTGCAGCCCTCTAAATGCCAGGAGGAGTTGTGCGTCATAAGGGTTTGTCCTACAGTAAAGAAAGAGGAATTTCTGCTTATTTTATTCTTGTCCTTTACTGTAGCAGTTATTTTCCAGCTGGCTTCTAGCTGGGAAATCAAATTGTCAGAGGAAAGCAAATCCAGCGCACATCGCAGCCTGGAGACCATGCTCATCTGGGGTCCTAAACATGGTGTTTGCTCAAAGTTACGAGTTGTTCAACCGCCCTGCAAACCATGCCCCTGGGCAAATGCACCCGAGATCAGCTTTATTGATCAGTAAAGCAATGCCAAAAGCCAGCCGTCGTGGGCAAAAGGTGTTAAACATGCTGCAGAGCCAGTGTCCTACGGGCTGGATGCACAACCCCCATGATAGCTTGATTTTGCCCTGTTTTCCCAGATTTCTTTCTCCAAGGTAGTTCATAAGGATGTCTAAAAAGGGAGGCGAGCTTTCTGTGGGTGCATCTTGATACAACCTTGTTCCACTGTCAGTGAAAGGGCTGGAAAAACATGGTACATCAGTAAATTCAACACCATTCACATAAATATTGTCAGGTGTTTCCCTGTCTGAACAGCATCTGGTGCAAAGAAATATTGCAAGAGAATATTTTAATGATACACTACGTGTTTCCTTCTTTAAGTCTGTAACCTTTTCTAATCTGTGGGCAATCAGCAACGTTTGGGCTTCCTATAATTGCAAAGATTTAGGTATCCGCCAGCAGATGAGCACGTCTCTGTGTTTAAACCTGATTTAGCAAGTTTCAGCAGGAGGGAAGCCCTGCTCTCATGGACCTGGGGGACACTTTTCCATCTGATGGGGCCAGAAGGTGACTGTCCCCTAGATCTCTCCTCTCCAGAAGTCTGTGTAGTTGAACTAGCAAGCATGCCCCAAAGGGACACAATTTATACCATAAAAATGGGGGACGGGGGCTTGCCAAGATAATTTAAACCAGTTTTCCAAACAAAAGAAAACAAGAGTTATAGCTGGAAAACAAAAGTGTAGGCCAGGCCTTGGCAAGTCCCATGTTATGGCTGAGTGGAAAAAAAAAAACAACTTTGGATTGAGGAATTCATTTTTCTATTTCATTTGCCCTTTGGTTTTGGAAGTTTCCTTTCCCTCTTCTGTTCAGAGGCTTTGTACAGCTGTGGGGAGGTTTGAGTTTTCCCTGGTGTTTTTCCCTGCTGTCTGTCTCTGGCACGGTGTGGTTCCTGCTGCTCTCCAGGAAATCAGATAAGCAGCTTTTTGAAAAGCCAGCGCCGCGAGCGTTGCCATGCTGTTCGGCACCAGTAAACAGGGGATATTCAGTGATTGCTGTTGTCCTCGGTCTTCTTTCCCATAAATTGCTCCCGTGGACTCTGCGGCTTGCCTTCGCTTATTCATTTAAGGGTGCAAAAAGGGAAAAAAAATATGGGGGTGACAGATAAAAAGTAACGAATTTAAATTCTATTTGATTGCAAAATCCTTGTTGCATTTCCTGAGTGGCTGAGAAATAAGTAAGCTCGAGTCTTGGCATGCAGGGCTGGCAGTCAGCTCGTCGTGCCAAAGCAACGCAAACCCACCTTTCCCATGTCTCTCCTTCGCGCGCAGCACTGCCGGTTTGGGATGTGCGTGCCCAAAGAGCGAGAGGCGCCGGTGATAGATGGAGCCTGGGGGACCTGGAGCCCTTTCGGGACCTGCTCGAGAACCTGCGGCGGCGGCATAAAGACGGCGATACGAGAGTGCAACAGGCCTGAGTAAGTGCATGGAGGGTGGTGCACCCGTGGGTGAAATGGGGAAAAGTGGCTGGGTTGCCCAAATGAGCTGAAATCCCCTTCGGCTGTCCCCAGACCGCGTGCAGCCCAGGGACCAGTGGCTTTGCCGGGTGTGGATGAGGCAGCACAGGAACCCAGGGGCAGCCGGTCACAAGTTTGGTGTGTGGCTGAAGTGCACTAAAATGGGATCCCTTCAACAGAGAGAGAAGGAAAAAGCTAATATCCATATGGGTTTATTGCCCCCCTGGTTTCCTGGGGAGGCACAGCTGGGGTCCCACTTCCAAAGGTGTTTTTCTTCCTCCAAATTGGTGGATCAGAAAGGAGGGTGAAGGGAAGGAGCTGTGTTTTTCCCCATTTTTCACCACTTTAGCCTTGCTTTGACTACTTTTGCAGCTGTTCCTACAGGCCAAATCCTTTATATGGTTTTCTATCATTATACTCCTGCTTTGGCTGGTTTTGCAGCTTTTGGCTGGTTTTGCAGCTGATCCTTTATACAGTTACATGTCAGCTGGTGCAGACAAGCCAAACCTCAGCAGAAATCTGTGCCCCATTAAAAAGTGGCACTCAGAAATGTTTGCTGTCAGCCTGGAATGCAAAATCCTGCACCCTTTGAAATGGCAGGGAATTTTTGCTGTGGGCTTCAAGGAGATGAATGCGTGTGGCTGGCAAAATATTAGTAATAGGTTGAGCAACTAGTATGAAAACAGGCTGTTTACATAAACAGCATAGTTCACAATTTAACTGCCTCCTTTCAGCTCACAAAAGCAAGAAGGGGTGAGCAGGGTGCTTTCCAGGCTTTCATTTGGGATGGAGACATGGAGAGGAGAGGGGTCTGCGGAGCTCCTTGGACTAAGGGGTCTTAAAAACATTGAGAAGACTCGTTCCACTTTCTCATCATTGGTGTTGGACGGCTCATTGCCAAGGAAATTGTTGTTAGTGATACACCAGTGACAGTTTCATCACTGCTAATGAGAGAAGGGAGAGCTTGTACCTGCAGCATCGGTGGTGAAGTGACAAGAGAGGCTGGCTCACTACGGCTGGGCAAGTGTCAGAAGAGAAGGGTTGAGGCTAAGGGAGTGGGACACCCGCACGCTAATTAAAATGGTGCTGAGAAACACACAAGCGCAAAGGAGTTCTCGTCTCACTGTGCTGAGTCAGCACATGCCAGATGGTCTTCCAGTAGCCATGGAGACGCAAAAATAAAACATCTTTCCGCACGCAAAAATAGCTATGCTGCTGAACCTTTGGAAGCTGTCAGAGAGAAGTATTCCCATCTTCTGGAGAGGCATCTGTTAGGGCTGATAGCTTTTTGTGATAGAAAATCTCCTTTATCCTGAAGGCTAGTCAAGAGATTTTAAATTCCATCTTCTCTTATAGCTTGCGTTCAGTATTTTGGTGTTTTGTGAGGTGTATTGCTTTGTCTGGGATTTGCAAAAGCGCCTAAATACGCTAGGCAGCAGGCTGCCTGTGAAATTCCCTGCGTTTATCGTTAATAGTGGTTATTTTCCAGGCCCCCTTTTGAGAGCTGTGTAGCTGGCACTGGCCTCTTCTCCAGCCCCTCATGTAGTCTCCGCAGGGAGCCGTCTGTCCTAGCACCATCCACGGAGCTTCACACCGATTCTGTTGTTTTGTCCCCATAATTTGACAATCATAGCGTGGGCTCCCACCATCTGTGTCCCTGTCATCGAGGGGCTGCTGAGACGATGGGAGTGGATGAGACATCGCTGGGTTACTCTCCTGCCTCTCCAACTTTTCAAAGTACTTCAAAAATATACAGAATAGGTGTAGTCTCTGTTTCTCCTCTGTCATAGAAGGCAGCAAAACCAACCCAGATAGGATGAGTAACGTCTGAAATAGTTTTCATTACGCCTTTTATATTCAAAGACAGTTTAGCTTATTTAAGATATTTTTTTGTGCCTGAAGATCTGGGGTGGTATCTTGCACGCCAGTAAAATATTGTGTTAAATCTGGCATTGAAAATGAACCCCTTCCACCACGGTACAGAAAATAAGGCTGCAGCTCCTGCCGCGGTTTGTACTGTGCTCTGACACCTACGTGGACGAGTTTCTTGCAGGGCTGTAGGAAGCTGTAATCCTCTGAAATGTGTTTTGACATAGACTGAAGGAATGTATTAGCTAACCAGACCAGACCCTTCCCACCAAGATTGCCCACTTGGGAATTTGAGGCTGGCTGGTACAGAAAAAGCCCATGGCTGCGATGCATCACGTAGAGGGTCTGTGGTGCAAGCCCTGCTTTTCAAAGCAAGGCAGAGCTGCAGAATTATGGGGAAAAAGCATATTTCATGAGATGTCGATACCAGGAGCCTTGTTTTCAGGAACGGCTTTCTGGATGGGGCAGTGTTATCTCTGGATGCGAGTCAGATCACGTCTACATTTTAGTCCATCATAAAAGTACCCACCTGTGCTGAAAGCTGTCTGAGCTTGACATGTAAACACATCTATAGATAACTGTGCTGGCCACTGGCAGCGCACAAACCAATTCCTGGTCCCAGGGCTTCCCGGGATGCTGCAAAGGAGATCTCGTGCTGCTCTGTGCACGCTAGAGCTTCACAAATTTTTTTTTTTCTGCGGTCTCTGGGTGAGCGCAGACACATAGGCAGACGTGCAGATGAACACACATGGCCCACAGGTGGTCTCCAGGGTCTTTTCATTGTGGCACAGCAGCATGGGGCTAACACATGCAAAGCACCCCCAAAACCATCAATTCTCAGCGAGGTGCCTATACCTGCTGCTCCTGGACCACCGAGAGTTGGGCGCTGCCTTACGGTCGGCAGGCGAGAGCGTTCAAGGTTAGTAATTGCAGATGATGCATGAAGTGTTGTATATTTAAGACCTGTTGGGGGGTGGGAGCGGGGATGGGACCCCGCTGTTCCCCAGGCCTGTCTGCTGTGTCCTGGGCATTCATGACGTGCCAGGAGGGATGAGGCAAAGGCAGGGTGTGCCCAGGAGCTTGTAAGGGAAATTATGCTCGATTGAAAGCAGGTCCACACCAGCCGTTAGCTGATCAAATAGATGATTCAGAGAGAAGGGAAATTGAGACAGCAAGGAGGTTTCTATGTGTGCACTGCATTTCCTTCTGCCTTTGCACTGCATCATTGATGGTTATCCATAGAAATACTATGTACTGTGAAGTATCCCTTCATGTCCCTATCATGACACTGAAAATCGATGTTGTATGAGGCTGACTTAATTTTCGGGGTCAGCTCTTTCTGTTTACTCAGACTCTGTGAAAAGCAATGCTGGTTTAAAACCACCCTAAAACTGTCAGGGTGGGTTGGGACTGTTTTGAAATGTCACGAGTGTGAGTGTGCATCAGCCCCAAACGCTGGCTGCAGGGAGATTTACTGCTGCAGTTACGAAACTGACAGTTTGCAACGCGGTGGCAAGTTTTAGCATCCTTCAGTTTGTGGTGTGTCCATGTGTTCAATGTCATCTCAATCTCATGGGTCATGTCTAGAGAAAGGGAAACTACACAGTAGCTTGGGATATTTGGATTTTGTTAGATGTACCCTTAAAAAGAAAAGGCTCCTGCATGTTCTTCTTAACTAACTTAATATTTAAAAGTCTCATTTTAGTTAAATTGATTTATATCATAAGCAATGTGGTTACCATAAAAATGTTGTCATTGCCATTTTTTTTCAAAAGAAATGCCCTGTTAGAGGTTTCTGTAATTTAGAGCCTGTGTGACATTGCAACAGTCCTGCTTCGACATAAACGCTTTCAAAGTGAAAATGGTGAATCCTGTTAACTCGCCGTGGCTGATTCGGGCTCACCGAGGTCTGGATCATGCTGCTGCCTCAGCTAAAAAGTTTCCCCATATCCTGCACAGTGAGATGGTCGAGATGTCCCTTTGTAGCTGCAGGCAGGTAATGTGCCCGCGTGGGAATCGTCTGCGGGAAGGGCTCTGGCGGTGGGAAACCCTCATAAATCCCCACTGTGCCTGCGAGGCAGGAGGATGCTAGGGGGCATCCACAGGGGCTGCTGCTCTGGCTCAGCTCTGGAGCGGTCCCAAGGGCAAGCAGTTAAACTAATTCAGGTTGGTTTTCATACCAAAGTGGAGAATAGACTACGTCAGTAAAAACCAGGTTTAGGCTTGTTCCACTAGGAACTGGTGTAAAATCAGTCTGTAAACAGGAATCTGCACTGGGCGCTGTGCGGTTGCTCGGGCTTTTTGTCACTGGTGCTTGCTTAATTGCAAGCACCAGAAACCTTTGCAGGTGACAGGCGGTTAGTTTCCAGATGGCGTGTGAGAGCTGCCCTCGGAGCAGGTAGAGCTGATGTTACCAGCTACTGCTCCGGGCTGTGCCTAAAGACGAACATACCCCTTGGCACTCAGGGTAGGATTTGGGGGGGCTGCACCATGGCGGTGCGTATCGCGGCGAGGAGAGGATGCTGGCAGGAGAAATCCCGTGTGTGTACCTGCTGGCGGTGCTCTGCGTCTTGCTCGCAGCTGCTGGAGGAGGCAAATCCTTCTGTCAAACTTGTGAGCATCCCTGGCGGGGTGGTGGGAAGTCTCTCTTTTGGCAAGCGCAAGCTGCTCTCTGCCTCTGTCACCCCACTTATTACACAGGAATTCTGCTACTTGAGTCACAAATAGTTTTCAAACATAAAAGTGAAGAATTGTTTGTGGGAGAAAAGGCACTGCTGGGCTCCCTGGGTGGGTTGATGTGCAGAGAGGCTAAAAAAAATAGTGTTCAGCTGTAGGAACTTGTTGACTCACTGTGTGTAGAGACCCTCATACCTCTGCAGGGGGTTTTGTCTCTGTTGTGTTAGGACACGCTGGCTGCATGCAATGTGGAGAGCTTACAGTGGGCATCTCCATGCTGAGGGCAGGGGTGGTCCCTATTTATCACTTGTTGGTTCTCATTTGCTGGGTCTCCAAGCGTGCAAACCGGCTTCCTTCCCAAGGAGACTCAGTGGGAAGATGCGCTCTGCCAGCATCCCTAAGGGCACTGATGGGCATCTGGTCCCAGGCGAGGCAGAGCCAATCCTGAAGGAAAGCCCTGAAAGGCAGGAGGTCTGGGTGCCAGGGCTTTAGTGCCCAGCCTGTTGCTCTTCTGATCTGCACTTCTTGCTAGTGCAGGCATTTATTTTGTTCAGGGGTTGGGTAGAATATGAGAGGTAGAAGATGAGAGGTGGTGGACTCTCCGTCTCTGGAGACATTCAAAACCCACCTGGATGGGTTCCTGTGCAACCTGCTCTGGGTGACCCTGCTCTGGCAGGGGGGTTGGTCTAGCTGATCTCCAGAGGTCCCTTCCAACCCTATGGTTCTATGTAGGTTTAGAGGTTATTTTGCAGCAGAGACTGGAGCTGAGCACAGGCCATCATCTTGAGCTTCGAGTGCCACTCTCTGCCTCTTTACACGTGCCCCTGCACAGCATAGATGCGGTGGCTCTGGCCATTGAGGCTGCTCTTGCCCTCTGCTGACTCCTCTGAAATGGTCTGCTAAAGGGAGAGGCTGGGGCTGACCTCCGCCAGTGAAGGCTTTCCCATGCTGATGCATGAGATGCATGTTAACTTCATCCCCCCTCAGTGCAGGTCCTAGTTGGTATAATTTTTCCCTTTTGGTAATTACAGCTTTACCCTGCCAGTGTTCCATCCAGATTTGCAGTATCTTCTTCTGTAGCACCAGGGAAAAGCAAAGCTGCAGTTTTTGTTAGGCATGTTAATGGTGGTAGCTTGTAGAAGCCTGCACCATGCCCTCCCAGTTTCATTTGAAGTTTCAGGAGAGAGGCAGTGGGCTTTTTTGGAACATTTAAAACATGACGCATCATTTTTTATTATTACAATTCATTATACACATAGAAAGCTGCACGTAGATGGGCAGATGAAATCTTACCCGAGTTCCTAGAAGAAATATCTGTTGAACAGACAGTAGATAGGACAGCTTGTATCCCAGGGGTATTTTCCTTGCAGCTTTACCATAGCTGAAAATGAGTTTTCACCAGAAAAAATGCCTTCTGCTGGGCTTCTCCGATGCCATCCGCACGCAGCTCGCTCCCACACCGCTGCCGACAGTGGCTGGAGGGGGAGAGGCTTTTTCGGTCCCCAAAGCGAGCTGTTGTCTGGCAAAGGCTCTGTCTGCGTATGAGGACAAAAATAGTTTTATGACTACAGCCCTGAATCTGGGAGTTGGGAGATTCAAAATGACAATTTCTCCTAGGCTTATCTGCTGGCTTTTATGTGGCTTGGATGATATTGGTTTCTCCAGTTTATACCAGAGTCATCCTACTATAAAACGGGGGTAAAGTATTTATGGGCCATCTTCGGTGCTTTCTGGAATACATGGAGATAAAGTTGTTTAAAAGTGTCTCACATTACCATTTTGGGCTAGAAATCCTGAAGGACTAAGTGCTGCCTGGCCTTTCAGCCTCTGCAAGAAAACCCTTTCTCCTTTCTGCTGTGCTGTTAGGTTGTTTGCAACCCACTAGATCAGGTGCAAACAGCCACAAATCCATAGGATCGATGGGGTTGTGGAGGGATGGTCCCCTCCCATGGGATCCCTCAGTGTGAAACTAAATCCTCAGATGAGGAGGACGAAGTTGCTCCTCCCCTCTGGTTTCTCTTGCTACCACTGCATTCATCAGCGAGCAAATACTCCCTTTTTCTTCCCTTTTTAGCATCACATATATGGTCTTTTTTTATTAGACACCTGCATAAACTTTCCTGCTTGTCAGCCTGTGGTATTAATTAAAGACTTGCATGACGTAGGAAGAGCCATCAAAATGGTGTTGCAAACACCAACAGTGCTGAGCAGGTCACAGAACTGCAATCACACCTCATTTCCAGCCCGATCCCAGCCGGCTTCTCTTTCTTCTTTCTGCAGGCCTAAAAACGGTGGGAAATACTGCGTGGGTCGTCGCATGAAGTTTAAATCCTGCAACACCGAACCCTGCTCGAAGCTGAAGAAGGATTTCCGTGACGAGCAGTGTGCCGACTTCGACGGGAAGCACTTTAACATCAACGGGCTGCCCACGAACGTGCGCTGGGTTCCCAAATACAGCGGCAGTAAGTTGGGGGGTGGGGGAGATGCGTGTCCTGCCTCCTGCATCACTACCTTAGGGTGAGGGCATTGGGATAACGCGCTTCTGCTTTCCCTGCCTCCCGTCCCCAGTCCTGATGAAAGATCGCTGCAAGTTGTTCTGCCGGGTGGCGGGAAATACGGCGTATTACCAGCTGCGGGACCGTGTCATCGACGGGACACCCTGTGGCCCCGACACGAACGACATCTGCGTGCAGGGCCTTTGCCGGGTCAGTATTTTTCCCTTCTTTTTAGTGAGGGTGACTGCAGTTTTGCATGGCAGGACGGTTCACCTGGTTGTTGGTGCGCCTTCTTCACTTGGGGGCGACCTCTGGGTCTGCAGAAGAGCCGTGTGTGGGGGATGTTCGTACATCTGCCCCGCGTTACTGAGGGCTGAGGAGGTCTGAGCCTGAATCCAAATGATGCTTCCTTCTGTGCTCTGCCCTGGTTCTTCCCGGTCAGACCCCGGAGCACTTTACGTTTCCATTTACGATTATTTTTCACATTTTTCTCTATGGGAACAACGGAAGCAAGAATTTTCTCTAGCGAAGGCATTGCCTGGTGCAAATGGCAGTTCTGGTTCTTGTTTTGTAAAAAAAGCCGTTTGTTTGAAAATGGTGTGGGATGGCCGTGTTGGAAATCGGCGAAAAAATGTGGAGAAGCAAAACAATTTGTCTCATGGCAGCCTTTTGCATATGAAGCTTTTGTGTGACTTAATTGGGAGGTTTGTAAATGCTGTTCTAGTCTGTGTTTGCTCAATCTAGGTTTTTTTCAATTTTTCTCTTAAAGCAAGCTGGATGCGATCATGTGCTGAATTCAAAAGCAAGAAGAGATAAATGTGGTGTTTGTGGTGGGGATAATTCTTCATGCAAAACTATTGCAGGCACATTTAACACGGTGCATTATGGTAAGAATCTGTTGCTAAAAACTTTACAGTGAAAAATGTGGGTCTATAAAAGCCATTACCACACTTAATCTACAAAAACACCGATGTAAAATGCAAAATCCTTCTAGCTATAGCATATCGCATTTTATAACTATTTATGCTATCCCTAAATGAAAAGTATCGGCTCGTGTAATGTGAGGTAATTTTGCTCATTTCCCTTCGCCCCTGTAAAAAGCAAATTAAATGTCTGTGTAACAGCCTTGACTTTCTGTTAAATCTTTTCTAGGCTATAACGTTGTGGTCCGCATCCCAGCTGGTGCAACTAATATTGATGTGCGTCAGCACAGTTACTCAGGGAAACCAGAGGATGACAACTACCTGGGTGAGCTGCAGTCCTTGTTTCAGTCCAGAACTCTGCTTTAGCATCTGGTTGTGGTGATGCATCTACTGGCTGCTCTCTGCTAGGGAGGATAAAGAATTCGTTTAAAGGAGATGTTTTCTTATTGAGAATTTCTCTCCTATGTCTACCAAACATTCAGCCTTATTTAGCTCCTTCTTTTCATTCGTGCCATCCTTGATGGAAAGTTTGGGAGGCCCTTAGATTATAAAAAATATCTCTAAGGCTGGGAAGGTGTATTGAGCCCGGGCTGTGGGTGGGAGCTGAGGCACTAGACTGGGAATCAAACAGGCTTCTGAGTTCTGCTGGAGTCTCCTCATGGCAACTTAACATGTCTCTGCTGTCACCCTGCCTTGGCTGGGGAGTAAATACACCATGCCCTGAATGACATGTGTACAAACAAATCCAAAGAGAAGTTATTTTCTATTCCCCGAAGAATAAATTCTGATTTCACTTTAGACTTGAGCCCTTCTTGTCCCTCCCCAACAATGATATGTAACTGTAATGAGATACCCTGCACCAAAGATGTTTGTTTGATTTAAATGTAACAATAACTTTGCCTTTGGCTGTTGGACATTCATAGTCACTGTTGTTTCTCTAATCTGTGGGTATGTGTGTAGAGCCAGATGAAGATGCTTGCGGTGCTGTGTTAGACAGTCTGCAGCACACACATATACTTTTAGCATCACCATGTGTCTCCCTTTTTTTTTTTTTTCCCCACCATGCTGATCACTAACTCAACCCATACTGAGTTCAGTTTGGGTACAACAGCAGAAATAACACAACTGCACATTACAACTTGCCAGTCGAAGGCTGGTTTTACCACTAAGCCCTGTTTGTGTCCCTCAGAGTCTGTTCAGGGGGCTGACGAAACGGGGTGTCGCTGCAGGCGGTGGCTCCTGGCAGTCCCGGGGAGATGGGTGCCATCCCGGCTCTGTTCCTTCTCTTCTGCACACCCCGTGCCTGGCACTGCCAGCTGCGCTCTGGCGGCACGGGGTCCCGTGTTTACATCTCTGAGCAGGGCACTTCATCTCATTTCATCTTGCAAAATCCCCGAGTTGTTGAGCATTTTTGCAAAATACAGGGCCTAACCCAAGTGCTTGCTGTATTTGGGTAAAAAGCGGGATGAGGCTGGTGGTTCCTAGCCCACTGGAGGTAAAGAAACTCATTTCGTTGTGTCATTTGAGAAACAAGTAGAGGAGACTATCCTGCACCAAAGGAAAACTGTGCTGAAAGCTTTGGCTGTCGCCCTGAAGTGCCGTCCATGTGGCTGGACCTTTTGTTTAGGCAAAAATCTGAGTGGATCCTCCCAGTCCTCATTCCTCAACTGGGGTCATGCAAAGCTCTCTGTCCCTTACAGCCACTTTGCGTCATTTTTGCCCATTCACAGCAAGGAAATGAGATGGTGCAGCACGAATGCACATCAATACCAAGAAAACCTTACCAAAGTGCAATAATTTCCCATCCTGGGGGAGGGAGGTACGTTTCATTATTCATCTTTTCTAGAAAAACAGTCCGCCCTGTGTTGTGCTTATTCAAAACTGGTTCACCCCAGAAGGAGCCCCAAAGAACTTCTCAGCTCTTGTTGGAGGGCCTTTAATCTTCTTGGGAAGCAATGAAGTCAAATCTTCTTTAATGTTGCTTTAATATTGCTGGGAAAGCATCTCTTCACATTAGGCCTGACTAGAAGCAAATGAGAAGTGTGCATGTGTCCACTTATTTTGCAGCTCACTGAGTGTGAAATCTTGGGCCCTCAGTACTGTGAACCTTGTAGTGGCTTAACAATTTAGGAGGAATTTGATGTTGTCATCAAGTCCCAAGACGTGTACCTACTGTTGTAGGAGATACAGTAAACGGGAAGGAATCCTTTAATGAGTTTTACTACTGCCTAATGGCATTAAAGCCTCCAAAGTGTGGAATTTGGTTGAGTATAGCATCTGCTTTGTGAGTTTTTCTCCATCTATGTCTGTTTGCTACTGAGCAGTGTTTTGCTTCATTATCTCTCCTTGTTCAGTGTAAAAACCTTTCCTTTAGTGTTTTGATGTTAAGTTTAGATTTTTCAGTGCAGAGGCTTTGTAGTAATGTAGCTGTGATGGGTGAAATGGTGGGGAAACTAACTTAGGAAATTAGCTACATAATCGCATTAGTGTGAAGTTGTGCAGCAGACTGCTGTTTTCAGGAAACTGTTCCTTTTATAAAGCATTTAGGCTTTAAGCCTTCAGTGCTTTCACATACCTTAAGATTTGGAATAATAAAAAGTACAGGGGGGAGGAGGGAGAGAGAGGGGGAGATACTGACCTGGGGGCCTGTAATTATCTACTAGAAAACGATGTTTGGGCAATTAGGGTACATGCATTTACCCTAAGAACACACCTGGAAATAAGAGGGGAGCCACCCTATCTGCATGGCTAACAAAAAGATTTGGGCAGGGTTATTTCTGCGATGTATGAGGGGATACAGGCTGTGTGTGCTGCAGCCTTTTGGGTATCTCTGCCCTGGGTTACGTGTGAACTATTTAGCAACGACTTCAGGCATTCACCCTTCCTTTTAATGAGGCTCTCCGGTGGAAAACGGAGAAGGCACAATGTCTGTAAGAGCTCCACTGCTCTCTTTACATCCTTTCTGCTTGAAAGTGCCAGTGGGCTTTTCCTCCCACCACAATGAAAGGGAGCCCTGAGAGCGCATGACCCATGTTGTTATGTACGTATGAGTTAATTCTGCGTCTTTAGTTCTTGTTTTTTGCACCTATGCAGCCTTATCTAACAGTCAAGGAGACTTTATATTAAATGGAGACTTTGTCGTCAGTATGTTTAAAAGGGAAATCAAAGTTGGGAATGCTGTGATCGAATACAGCGGATCGGATAATACTATTGAAAGGATTAATTCTACAGATCGGATTGAGCAAGAAATAACGCTTCAGGTGAAGTATATGTTGTGCGTGTGGAAAAGTCTGCCCAGCATTATTCGACTGAAAACAGTGGGCAGGGAAGTCTGTTTGTTTACTCTGCTTTGTCTTTTTTTCCCCTCAGGTTTTATCAGTGGGCAATTTGTACAATCCTGACGTTCGTTACACGTTTAATATCCCCATTGAGGACAAACCTCAGCAGTTTTACTGGAATGCATATGGCCCATGGCAGCCCTGCAGTAAGCTCTGCCAAGGTGAGTGCTTGGGAAGGCTTGGAAGAAGACGCAGTTTTGTCCTGGGTTCATCTTGGGATCTGGGCAGTGCTGTTAAATCCTTCTCCGTTTGCTTTCTTTGGGATTCTGGATGGTCTCGCAGGAGGTGCAGTGCCGCTCCGCTGCTGCTGGGTTTCGGAGCAGGGCAACTTTACAGCCCCTCTGAGCCAGCTCAGCCTCACAGGTTCCCACTTTTTGGGTGTGAGGAAGCTCAGGCGCAGAAAGGGTGAGGTGGCATTGCCGAAGGCTGCAGGAGGCATCGGTGTCTGGTTTGGGTCTGACGCCCAGCCGCTCCCACCCGCCTGTCCTTGTGGGCGTGCTGTGCTGTAGCCCTGCCCGCGTCCACCTTGCCTGCGCTGGACCCCGTCTGCTCTCCTTACAGAGTCTCCCTTTCTCTGAAGGAGATTTAAAAGCATAATTAAATGTCTCTTAGTTGCTCCTATAAAAAGAGTAAGAGGAATAACTGATCTGATCGCTTTCCTGTATGACTTAAACAATGTGTGTTTATTGTCCTGTGTAGGAGAGCGAAAAAGGAAGCCGGTGTGCACGAGGGAGTCGGATCAGCTCACGGTGTCGGACCAGCGATGTGATCGAATTCCCCAGCCTGACCCCATCACAGAGCCCTGTAGCACAGAATGCGAATTAAGGTGCACCCTACTCAGCCGTGTGTATACGTTACATCCTATATTTATTGTTTACTCCTCTTTCCTTTCACGTCTCACCATAAGTCCTTTTCTCACCAGCCTGTATTAGATTTAAAAAAAAAAAAGGATTAGCTGTTGCCTTTTTGTCAACCAGGGGGGACTGACATCCACCAGCTGTTTTGAGAGGCACTTTTCTTCATTTTCACATTTCTCTTGTTGGATTAAATTAGTGCTAACTATAAAAGAAAAAAAATCACCTAATGTAGAAAAATCTCCCTGTGCCTGAAATTCGCATCTGCCTGAATCAGAAATGCTCAGCACCATCCTACAAAACAGCCTGTAAAGAGGGAAAAACATATGCTCAAAGCAAAAGAGTAACTAAGACTTGGATTTATCATCATTTGCTTAAAGCGAAGAATAGGCTTAAGTGTAGAGTGGGTTTGGGGCTGTCCCCAGACAACTCCTGGTGAGCTGGAAGTGATGGAGCATGGCCTAAATCACTACAACCCCTTTTCGTTTAAGAAGCAATCTGTTTTCCTTTCTGGAGCTTAAATATGGTGGCATTAAGCGGCTGCTGGTGTAGCAATTCATATGGCCGGTTTCCCGAGGGGTTTCTCTGGCTGCGCTAAAGCCGGGGCTGTATGGGGGCTGTATGGGGGCTGTATGGGGGCTGTGGGTCGGGTTGTCGCGGTAACAGCTGTTGCCATTGCAACAGGTTGGAAACTTGAGAAGGGCAAATGGGGGAGTTTGAAAAGCGGGCAGGGATGTGAGCGCTCCGCCATTCAGGAGCTATTGACTCCAAATCCCCTTGATCTTATTCTTCTCTTGGCTGTACTGAAGTTTGCTTTCTCGGCTTAGGAGCGGGACTCCCCGCACGGGCGCTTGAGCAGCCCAGGGGTCTCCAGGACCCGCAGGGGACATCACTGCCTCTTTCCCCGGGTGCCACCCCTGCAAGGTGCCGGGGGCAATCAGCTCCCATTGGATCCACAGTCTCCCATATCTCCCTGGATCAGGCCTCACATCCATCATCTCTCACCAGAGCTGGGGCTGGGGCTGATGGAAAGCAGGGATGTATCCCCAGGTGGATCATTCAGGGACACCAGCCCTTGCTGCCCATTTCAGGGAGGAGGCATCAGGGTGGGAGTCCATCCATGCAGAGGGAACGCCCCTAATCCCTGCTGACACCTCTGGGGCTTGCGTGTCTTGAAGAAAGTAGTTTGCTCACACTTTGGAGAGCTGAAACTAGTTTGCGGGCATCCCGCCTCGTGGAATGCCTTGCTGCACCTTTCGGGCCTGTGCGGATCACTGTCTGACACGGTATTTTTCAGCTATTTGTTGTTAGAGGCGAAGGTGGCACTCCTGCAGGGGAGCGTGGGGTAGGAAGCCCTCAATGCACTGCTCCTTGCATGGCCACAGACTCTCCGCTGCCTTGTGTGGTCCCACAGAGTCACAGCATGGCTTTGCTGTCTGTAAGAGGGACCTGATGACAGTTCCTTCCCCGCAAGGAGCAATGCCAGGGTTAATTGCCTTGGGTTTTTGGAAGCCACAAAGCATTGGGAAGCATTCTAAAGAGACAAATCTTCCGGTTCAAGAATGTATATTCCTTATTTATGTCAAACACCCCCGAGCATGTTACCTGCAGAGTCCCAGAGCCCCACAGCTCCTTCTGCCTCTTCTCATCCTCTCCAAGGCAGGCACCTTGGTGTGGATCTGTGGGGTTTTTGCCGCATCAGGGCTGACTTTTGCTTTCCTCAGGTGGCACATCGCGAGGAAGAGCGAGTGCACGGCCCAGTGCGGGCTGGGGTACCGTACCCTGGAGATCTACTGCTCCAAGTACAGCAGGCTGGAGGGGAAGATAGAGAAGGTGGACGACCGCTTCTGCAGCAGCCAGCCCAAGCCGAGCACGAGGGAGAAGTGCACCGGAGACTGTAACGTGGGAGGGTGGCGGTACTCAGCCTGGACCGAGGTAAGGGATGCTTGGTGGTCCAGCGAACACTGTCTCCTCCTTGCACAGGGATGTGTGAGGCTGTTTAGTTTGCAAACAGTGTATATATAAAAGTTGGCCAAAGTGATTCTGCTTCCATTGCTTTTTCTGGAGGACATCGTTGTCCAAGTCAGCCTGGTACTCCTTATTTTCCACTGCAATTAATTTATGCTTTTAAGCATCCCGATGTCTGTCTTCTCCTATCAAAGCCAGCACCGCTGCCAGGATTTGGGGAAGACATGTTACCATCGGCAGAGGACTTGACATTTGTTTCCTTTACACTTCTTAGCTTTTCCATGAACAAGAGAATTCCTGAATGCAGGCTTGGCCACTGAGAGAGTGGCAAGCCTGGGATGTTCCAGGCAGGGCACAGTGAAGGGGAGCTGGGTGGTTAGAGGGAATTAATATTTCCTAAAATGAGAACGAGCAACAGCCATTTGGGACAACTGAAAGGCAACACTTGTAAAAGTAATAATAGGGTTATAACCCAAAATGAATTTGTGAAACTCATTGCCAGAAGATTTTATTAAGCTTATCAGGATTGGCTTTTTAAGGGAATATATAAAGTAACAGCCTGTTACTTAAAGTACAAATAGTTCTTCCAGAGGTTTTCAGCAGTCTCTTCACAGTCCTGACTGCAAAGAGGGATAAGGTAATAAATGGGCCCTCGGCTCTTAATAGAGTGGCAGAAAGTAATCACTCAGTGTCTTCCCCTTCCCAGTGCTCCAAGAGCTGCGGCGGGGGCACGCGGCGGCGGCGAGCCATGTGCGTGAACACCTACAACGACGTCCTGGACGACAGCAAGTGCAGTCAGCAGGAGAAGCTGACGGTGCAGCGATGCAGCGACTTCTTGTGTCCCCAGTGGAAAACTGGCGACTGGTCTGAGGTAGGTGCTGGTCACCGGGGTGGGCTCACCCTGCTGGCCCTCCACCCTGAGGGGCTGGTGCCTGCAAAGAGATAGCTCTTGTCCCTGCTGTGCTGTTTCGTTTGTGCCTCGGGGTGTGGTGGCACCCTGTCTCCTGCAGAAGGTCTCCCACAGACACAGGGGAGGTCTTGGGACAGGCAGCAAAGTCCCTGGTCGAGTGGCCATTTCTCTCCGTGCAAAGCCACAGGGGGTTAATTCCTCTCCAATCCTGCAGTAATTTCTTTCCAGATTTTCCACTGCAGCTTTGGAAAGAAAAATACTTCTGCCCTCGTTTTCCCTTGAGGTCATCCTCACAAGCCCTGGCAGCTCTGGCTGTCGCTGGAGGGCAGGATTTCACCCTGCTAACGTCTTGCTCAGCCCTCTCCCTGCTGTTTATTACCGTCAGCTCTTCCACTGCTGCTGGTGCCCTTCACAATGCAACAAACCCATATCCTGGTAGACTTTTCCCTGTAGCAGGAGCAGGGATGCTGAGGAATTGTTTTCAAAGGCTGCTCATCACCTCTGTGGCTAAATAGCTCTTGTTTCTGTGAATCATGTTCTTTTACGAAATAATGAAAGCAATTAAGTGGGAACAGGGATTGTTCTCTGCAAAATACCTGTTTTCTGGGTAGAGCTGCTGGCAGCCCAAGCCATGCCTGGGTGGTGGAAGAGGCGCTCGCAGCCTGCGGGAGCCGAGACCCTTCACATATGCGCTCAGAGCCCAGCAAGGTTTTTGCATGCCTTTGGCACTCCGTTGTGCACAGCTAAAGCCCTCTCGGGCAGTGATGTGGCTTTGCCCCGCATCTTACAGCTGCTGGAAATAAAAAGCCTTCACGGTGTCGCTTTGCCCGTCTGAAGGGTCTCAGCCCAGCAGAGCTCTCCACGCCTCTGCTCTGGACCAGCTCCTGGGAGCAATCCTGTCTCCTTGCAAGATGCTCGTGTTTTTTCCGGCACATGTGGACGTTAAAGTCAGCAGCAGTTTTTAAGCAGTGGTTTCAGTGGGTCTCCAGGTTGATTTTTCATTGCCGGGGCAGCAGCTGAGCTGGCAGCGCATCCCCGGCACCTCCTGAGCTTGCGCTTTGCTCCTCGCAGTGCCTGGTCACATGTGGGAAAGGGCACAAACACCGCCAGACCTGGTGCCAGTTTGGAGAAGATCGATTAAACGACAGATTTTGCGATCCCGAGACGAAGCCGGAGTCGGTGCAGACGTGCCAGCAGCAGGAATGTGCTTCGTGGCAAGTGGGGCCGTGGGGACAGGTACCCCAGAGCTGCCGTGAGGCTCCTGGCCAGTGGGACCTGGGTGCTGGTGGCCGAGGCTGGGTGCTACCCTTTCATCCAAATTCAGCGGGATAGCTGTGTTAATGGATTTGCACACCAAAGCGGCCCCTCTGTTCACTAGTGTTCAGCAGATGGGCAGCAATAACAGTACCTGCCCTTTGTGATAAATTTAATGTTTGTCATACTAAATTGGCCGTGATTTTCAAAAAAAGTGGTTTCCAAGGTTACGGTCCTAAATCCATATTTAGGCATGTAAATACACGGCCTAATTTTCACAGAAAAGCTGCTCCCCTTGAATAGCTCCTGTTGCTTTTTAATGTTTTCCAGTTTCTGGGTTGGTGAGGGCTTTTTTCTGTTAAAATACAAGTTGCTCATTTCTCCCAGAGTGTTCTGGCATCTCCTTTTCCACCAAACTGTTAGCTCTTGACTTAAAAAAAAAAAACAGCAACAAACCCAGACCAGTTGTCCCAGTCAGACTTATTTCCCATCAGCAAAATTATTCATTAGCTGCTTGTGCTACCATGGGGTTGAACAACCAGTTTTAAAGGAGGATGTGATGCAAGTTCTACCAGACTATGATTTACTGTGTGCAGCAAAGTAAATCATTTAAATGCCTGCACCTTCATTCCTGAGGGAGCAAGTGAAGCATGTGAGGCTCTGGTGGGTGCAGTGAATTAAAACTTTGACTTAATTTAAAGCTGAAATGCAAAAAATGGAGAGAAACCAGAAGGGAAGCTGGGTTTTATTTTTGCTGCTCATGCCGAGTGCCTGAGCACAGGCTGGGCTGGTTAATACTTTCTAATAGAAGCAGCTACTCAGACCCAGCACTTTTCTCCTGTCTGTCCTCGCCCAGTGCACGATGACCTGTGGCCAGGGCTACCAGATGAGAGCAGTGAAGTGCGTCGTGGGCACCTACATGTCAGTGGTGGATGATAACGAGTGTAATGCCGCAACCAGGCCAACAGATACCCAGGTAAATCCTGTTGTCCTGTCTCCATCTTTTGCCAGCCTGTGTACAGAAGCATCCCTGCTGCAGCTTCAGGGGATATCTTGCTGCAGCAAATGCTTGTCCTGAACGCCAGCTCACACAGAGCAGTATCTTGGGTCCTCTAAGAGCTTGTGGGCTGAAGAAGCCGCAGTAGATGAATGTGGGAAGACAACCAGAGAGTAGTTCCTGTGGCTTGCATGGGGTCTGGGATGCCTAGCTGCCGCCTGGGCTCACTTGGCTGCAGGACCATTGCTGTGTGGTACAAATGACAACTAGGGGCCATCATTTCTTGTCTGCTGCACATGACAATATCGCGTATTTGCCAGCTACAGTTCCAGATGCTTTCCTCCTGGCCAGATAAATTGAGAAATGTTGCACACCCTTTGCAAATTTGCTGAAGAGGCTTTTCCATACTGTGTTCTCTGGCACTTGGAAGCAAACATGTAAATTCCCGTTTCAAGCAGAGGGTGCGTCCAGGGTGTCTGAAGGAGTTGAATAAAACAGAGCATGACCATCTATCTGTCATCTAGGAGAGCTGTAGTGCTGATGCCCTGCCCAGCGTCAGTCCTGTATGACTTCACAGAGTTTAACTAAGGCCACAACGTTTAGGAAAGGGGCTGTTTTTCCCATGTATGGAGACCACTTGCACGCTACAGTCAAGGGGTAACAAACCCGCTTGTCATCAGCCATGGCTTGGCATGCACGTCTCCGGCGTAAGTACAACCACAGCAATGCGGAAATCATTTATGCCATCTGTCAAGAGCCGCTCTCTCCCTCGCAGTGACAATCAGTATTAATTTCCTTTTTGGCAGTGACTACTCATAGGCTCACGGAGTAAAGTCATGGCTATTCATCATTTCTGTTGCCAGACCTCCCAGGAGGTCCAGACAGGACCAGAGCCCTCCTGTTCAGCACCGTACCAAGGCTGAGCAGAATGACATGCCCGTCCCCAAAACCTAGCGTGCTTAGCATGTGGTGGAGATCAGCACATGGATATCGGTGGGCCGGTGGGCTGCAGGGGAATCAAAGGGCTGCAATCAGCTCAAGAGCATAACCTTTATTAAGTGGGCTGCAGGTCTCGTGCTGAAGGAAGGGGAGCTTTGAAGGGAGATAAAGTTGCTGCTTTGCAGATGTGTGTTCATACCAGAACTCTCTTAATGAACTTTCATCTTTTGCCTCAAAAACATCTGGTTTTAATGCATGGAGGTGGCACGTGGTTATGGGGGTCCCTACTGTAGAGTTCCAAAGAAGTCAAAAGTCCACTGAGGTTCTGCATATGAAGTCCTTGGGGGTATTGGTACCCAATTTCGCTGATTCACCAAGAGGACACAAGGAGAAAGCCTGCCAAACACAAGCATGCAGGTCACGGACTTTCAAGATGTTGTGGGTGGTTGATAATTACATTGAAGAGGAGGAGGTTTAACTCTGAAACATCTGCAAATACTTTATTTCCCTCTTTTCCCTCGTGTATTTCGTGTACAGGACTGTGAAATAGCAGCATGTCCTCCCCATCCCAATAGTCCCGAAGCCAAGAGATCCGTATCAGGCATTCACAGGACGCAGTGGAGATTTGGATCCTGGACACCGGTAAGCATGTATTGTAATACTTTCAGTATTATTTTACAGTAGACAGTGTGATATTTTTAAGTGCATTTGACCAACTTTTTGTTCCAAAGCCTTGTAATATATATCAGGAAACATTCTAGTGGAGCCCTTGTTGCTCTTCCCTAGTGCTCGGCAACGTGCGGGAAGGGCACCCGGATGAGATACGTCAGCTGTCGGGATGACCAGGGCTCAGTGGCCGACGAGTCAGCTTGTTTCCACCTCCCGAAACCATCAGCCACAGAAATGTGCACCGTGACGCCGTGCGGGCAGTGGAAGGCCTTGGAGTGGAGCTCTGTAAGCATCACGCTGTCCCTTGCAGGAGAGCCTTATAGATCTTGTTGCTGGAAACGTGTTTCATTAATCTGTCACGCTTGCCCTTTTATAACTGGGGAGAATAAGGTTTTCTGCTGTTCGTTATTAGCAGTAGTTGCCTGCCTGATTTTCAAAGCTAGAAATGTGACTGTGTCTCCTTTTCCCACTGTAACGCAGTGCTCGGTGACTTGTGGTCAAGGTAAGGCAACGCGACAAGTGATCTGCATCAATTACAGTGACCAGCTGGTGGATAGGAGCGAGTGCGATCCAGACGACCTCCCTGCCACCGAGCAAGACTGCTCCATGTCTCCTTGTCATCCAAACAGCCATGACTACGGCAGGCCCATCCACCCTTTCCTCTATCCGGATCATCGCCTGAAACTGCACCCCGGAGGCAGCCTGAACCGAAACCGTGCGCATATACCGGGAGGCAATCAGTGGAGGATTGGCCCCTGGGGTGCTGTAAGTGCCCTGATTATCTTACTCCTGGTTTGGTTTTTTGTGTTGTTTTGGGTTGTTTTTTTTTCTGGGGCTAATCCAGGATTTTCTTAACATCACTGCATGGGGAAAAGAGGGAGCCTTTTCCCTGCATTCTGCTCACGCGAACAGAGTGTTGTAGCAGGGCGCAGGCATCACTCCTCAGCCTCTCACACCTCCTGTCTCCAAGGCTCTCCAGGCAGAAAGCTGACGACATGATTTTCCATGATGCAAAGGCCAACCTCTGCTTCTTGGCCGCCTCCCGGGACATTTACAGCTGTGCAGAGCTGTTGCCAAAGCACGGCAGAGACTTAATGCCAGCTCCTCTCACCCCAACCACTTTGCAGCGCTTCATCACGGAAGTCCCTAAAGGGAATTAAGCACAAATGGGATGTCAAACACTGCATTAAGGGCAGCAGGGATTACTCACCTGCTTAAAACTAGGCTCGCGTTTGTTTTCTTTGCTTAGTCAGCACCTAAGTCATTGCATTGCTATTGGGAATAGCAGGGTTTTAAAGTTAATATTGCCTGTTAGCTGTATTAAATTTCTTAGCTGTGCATTCCCACGGTTGCAAGGCACTGGGAAGGAGCTGGGAATGCAAAATTATTCCTGGACTCAACAAAGCTGTGGGCAATTGTGTCTTCCAGTGCTCCAGTACATGTGCAGGAGGGTTCCAGCGGCGGGTCGTGGTGTGCCAGGATGAAAACGGATACACCGCAAATAACTGCGATGAGAAAAGCAAGCCCATGGAGCAGAGATCGTGTGAATCTGGCCCCTGCCCTCAGTGGGCTTATGGCAACTGGGGAGAGGTGAGTGCACCATTCATCCTGGGCTCCCTGCGCAGGGGAAGGCTTTCGTTAGCAGGTGGTTGAAAAATGGGAGAAGAGAGGGATACTGCAGTGGCATTTATTAGAAAGATTGGAGCATGAAAGGCAGGCTCTGATAAATGAGCGAACCCTAGCAACTGCTTGGTGGTGTTTTCCTTTCCATTTGTCATAGGAAAATTTTCTTCCCAGGCAAAAGCAAATTCTACAAAAATTGAGATTATTATTTTTTTCCTTTTAAAGGGAAGTCTAGTTTAACTGAAGGCCTTTTTTCTTAATAAAAACACTGCTCCATTCTGAAAAGTCATCTGAGATGAGCAATTAGAGATGTTAACCTCCAGTATTGTGTTGGGTCTTGCAATATCATTGTGAAGCAGCGTGAATGGCTTTGGGAAGAGACAAGCTGAAGCGGCTGATGCCCTGTCTGAGGCTCATGCAGCGTTTGGGGGGAATTTGGCTGGAATGGGTTGGCTGGGGACAGAATCAACCGCTGGGTCTCGAGAGGTGCTAGTGCTTCGAGTGACCGGTCGGCAGTATTTTTGCTGCCCAGAGGTGTGATTGCTCTGTCCTCTGCTGACTTCCAGTGCACGAAGCCATGCGGGGCAGGGACAAGAACACGGCTGGTGGTGTGCCAGCGCCCTAACGGAGAAAGGTTTACGGATCTGAGCTGTGAAATCCTCGACAAGCCGCCGGACAGAGAGCAGTGCAATGTGCAGGACTGTCCTAGGGATGCTGCCTGGAGCGCTGGTCCTTGGAGCTCGGTACGACCATAAACTCTTTCTCTTTGTGAACCGTTTTGTGGATATCCCCTAACAACAGATTTAATTTGCTTCAAACCAAGGTGCTAATGCTTCGTGTCTTAAAACTGCACTTAAAGAGGATTATTGAAAATATATTCAGAATAACACCTGTTCAGGAAGGGCTTACATTAGGGGAGCTCGAGTCCTTTAATTTAAAAGGCGCTTTCTGCTAAGTAGCCACCTTTGTCCGTTTTATTACACTCTGCCAGCGCTGTGCATTATGAGTCTGGGTTCTGACTGAGTTCTTTGCATACGGATTTAAACCTGACATTTAAGCGGTGCATTTCCACTGAAGTTAAATTGTTCTGATGTTTAATGGTAATACTGCACTGCGCACCTACCGGTTTACCAGTCGCGTGTTCTCTGCCAAAAGCAAGGCGACAGGGGAAAGTGGGTACTAAATTGCACCGACTCCCAAGCGTGTACAAGTGTGCATAGATGTGTGTGCGTGTCCCTGCCTGCCCCCACACACAGCTATATAGAAACACGTGTGCATGCCCGCCTGTGCTCCATCTCTGTTCCCGTGGATATGTAACGTGAGCGTGATGTACTTTGCAAAGGCACTTGTCAGCTGTTCTCCTGCATCTCTCTGGTTCTGGAGAGTTATGGTCTGGCCTGATCTCCAGCTGCTGCTCTAGATAGCATTAAGTCAGCAAGGTGGCAGCAGGCTTAAAACTCTGGGAGTTTTCTAATAACAAAATAGAGTTTGGAGCAGAGTTATTTTACGCAGTTCCTTTGCGGCTGGAGGAGTCCGCTGCAGAGATGCTCTCACAATGGCAAAGCAGCCCTAAGCCTGGGAGCTGGGATGCTGTTTTGGGTCCCACGGCTTTGAAATTCTCCCTGCCTGGAGCAGCACCTCCTGCCCAGCCCCGGTGTGCCAAGGCAAGTGTCACCTGGGGCGCTTCTGGCATGCTGGAAACCATGGACCTGCCAGTTTTGGAGTGGCCTTCAGCCAAATGTTGACCTTTATTGTGTATTTCATTATAAAAGCATTTGAAGAAGACTTAAAACAAAACCAAAAATTGATCTGACTCAAAAGCACTTTATAGGAAAAGAAAAAAAAGAGGCCTGTTTATGATGTATTGGATTTCCTTAATTGTCATGGTTTGAAAAGTCATCTTGCTGAAACGTAACCGCGCTCTCGTTTCTGCGGGTGCCTTCAGCAACACGGATGCCTTCAGTAATGCTCCTCAACATTTTTACCATACCTCAGTGAGTTATGCAATAGCCATAAAACTGCTGACCTGGTATTTATACGGTGCTTCACCAGTCCAAGGGACAGTGATATGAAATATTTCCTTTGAGGTGCTAACGTATCACTCGGACACTGATGTAGTTGGTGCTAAAAACGAGCGAGGTGAGCTAAGCAGAGCTAGCAACCCCTGCGGTGGCTTCCCCGCAGAGTTACCGGCTGGGATTTGCTGCCAACCTTTGCTACCTGTGCCTGGACCATTTGCAAGAACCAAAGGTGTGGAGAGAGTTGTCATTGCCTTTTGGTATTGCTCAACCTTCAGCCACTTCACAGCTGTTGAGGAGCAGGCTCCAGGGCTGCGTCTGCTCCTTGGTGTTGGAAATGCAGGGTGCGGTCCTGTGTTTTGGTTTGGGGATGGGTTGTTTTGGTTCTTTTTTCACCCAGGAAAAATTCCCTTGACTCTACTAAGTCATATTATCCTCGCTGGGTTGTCCTTGCTCGGTCTCCTGGGAGCGGGTAGGATGTCAGGCAGAGGGCAGGAGCATCCTATCCTGCCTGCTGCATCTCCTCCTGGCTGCCCACGGGGTTTGCAGCCCCCCCCCCGGCCTCCCACCGCTGAAGGGGCTGCAGAGCTGAGCCCCGGGCGTTGCCACGAAGTGACTTGATTTTTTAGGTCTTTTTACAGAGGTGTCCTTTGGCTCTGATGTAGGGGACCCCAGAGCTGTTTGAAGACTGAATTGTATCTATGGGGTCAACAGGGCTTCGTATCCCTCCTGCTAAATGCTCCACATGAATGTCTACCTCGTGCTACTACTGTAGGTAGTAACATCCAAATTTTTTTTCTTCAGTGTGGCATGTCCTGGATTTGCCTTTAGCTCTGTCATGGGTTGCAAACATCATTCTGTAGCTGTACATACTTCATCTGTTGGGATGGAGTGTCACTACCATATTTTTTTGGTCACTTTTGAAACAAGAGTATAGTATTAGCTGAAACTTTTCAGCGGTATGGATTTATGTATTTATGTAAAAGTGTATTTATTTTTCAAATATTGTTATTTAATTTTATATAAATATTGCATACATTTACGATGTTTAATGTTGATGTTGAACAGTGAAAATTAAAGACAAGTAGAATGTAATCATAAATGAATTTGTATAATGGTTTCTTGAGTCTTTTGCTAAATTAAGATCATATACTTAGTTTTGGTAACCTCTGCTAAATTTTCTGAAATGGTATTGCAATGTTCCATCTTCTGACTCGCTTTTCTTTTACTTGCTTTGTTCTCCAACACAAACCGTCATTCTCAATAATTAAACAAACACAGTTAACAGTGTATGAATTACAAAGTTCGGATAACTAATTTCTTGCAAGCATCTGATTGGCTTAGCTTTACTCGAGTTTCGGTGAAATGAGTACTATAAAATACATACAAATTAAAGCAGAGGGAGTCTGAAGAGTCCAACCCTTAGTCCTCAGGCGAAATTCCACTGGGATTTTATACAGCAAACAAGTGATTTTTATCTGGCTGGTTAAATCCAGGTTTCAAAGAGATAATTAAATGAATAAACGGATTCTGTATGTAAATAATAATTTTATAACAGGAGCCTGGTGAGATACCTTGTCATTATAATGTATGTTCAAAGAGGACTAAGAGGAGGTGACACTTATTATTTCCTGTTTAAGAACGTGTATTTACACTGCAGAATTTGTACATCATGTGATAGACCTGACCTTTTTATTAAAATAATGCTTTAGAAAACATGCAGAGACTGTCACTAGGATACAGAGAGTGGTCTTTTTTCTCCTCTGAATGCCTTATGGTGTGAATGCAGATGTCCATACTTGGTCTCGAATACCGAGAGGAAATCTCGCCGTGTTCTCCCGAGCGAGGGAGATGCTCAGAAAGAGCATCATCCATCGCTTCACTTAAGTCCCGAGGCTGAACCCACTATTCACAGAGCAGATCCGCAATAATCTGCGTGAAATTTTGGTGCTCTCGAGTTTACCATAATATACAGCTGTATCCTGAATTTATGAATAATGCGGAATTCACTTATTGTGGGCTTCTCTTTCTTCCCAAGTTAGGAAATGGGCACAGATAAGGTAAAACAATTGTATCTCGCAGCACCACGTCCTGGTTCAGTTGGGTGAGTCCTTTGGGCTTCGCTGCACTGGGACAGTAATCGTTTGGATTTGACCTGTGGAAAATGGGTGGGTGGGGTTTTGGATTTGGGTTTTGTTTGATTTTTTTTTTTTCTAAAAAGTATTATAATTTTAAAAGTAATCTTCTTTGTCAAGTACTTATCACTCTTGGCTATCAAAAGTTCTGGCTGCTCATGCAATGGTTGTATAGCTCTTAGTGCCTGCAAAATGGTGGTGTGTGCTTCCCAGCTCTTTATGGAATAGGCAAAAATGCTGGTATTTTAGTCTTTGAGGGCCTTTTGATCAAACAATGAAGAGTTGGAAGCTTAGTGTAAAAGAATTAGAGTATTATCTGGCTAAGCTCCAAACTCTGTTATTGTGGATGTGCATTCAGGTCTGGGTTAGGACAGCGATGCCGGAGCTGGAAGCTGGTGGCATTGATGGCTTGGCAGGGCTCTTCAGCTGAATGCAGGGATGTAGGTCGCAGCGAAGGGGCTCTGGACTCGGGGGGAAGCGGGAGGACTGTCTGGCCAACATCCCTGTCAGGGAGCTGGCACTCAAGAATTTTAATCTTAAAATTGGTGTCAACGGAAAGTTCAGGTTATTTGTATTTAATTCTGCCAAAGCCCCAACACATTGTTTATGAAATGCCCTCCCCATGAATCTGGCTGAAAACAGGCTGTTCAACAGCAATATTCTCCATGTCGTTGTTCTGATAATATTCTTAGGAGGCAGGATGTCAGCTCTGGCTAAGGCAGAAGTGATAAGCAGGGGCAGATTTGGTTGCAAGTGTATATAAATCTGCTGTTCTCTTCCTCTCTTCCGCAGGAAATGAATTTGCTGTGACAGCAGCATTACTGAGCTGCTGTATGATTCTTTACATGTGTTTTTGCAATAACAAAGCCAGCCTTGAAAATGAAGTGAACGCTGAACTCTCCAGTCACTCAGTGATTCACGTTGCTTTTTCTGTCCTTTATTCATATGATGTTGGTTCAGGCTCTGAGACTGCAACAGCAAGTCCGTATTTCTCTATAATACCAGGTATTATCAGAAAACTAATAAAACCAGTCCTGCCCCGAGAGCCTGTTGGGGAAGGACAGATGTTGCTGCAGCAGAGGAAGGCTGCGCATACGGTCCCAGCACCCAGAAGCCACCCAGGCAGAGGGATGCACTGGGTGGCTTGCGTGCCTTTAGAAAAACAGGTAGAAGTAGATGCCATAATGAAGACTGAATAAAGCTGATCCAGACCAAAATGAGAACTTGGTAGCCTATGGATATCCCCAGCCATCTGTCTGAAGCTGTCTCTGTCCCAGAGCTGTTTACTGTAGGCGTAGGTGGCCCACCAAGGCGGCTGTCCCTCCTGGGCTCCTGGCTGTCTCCCCTCAGGAGCAGTCAGACTCCAGGGGCTGCCAGTTCGGTGTGCTGATGAAAGGCAACAAGTTGTCTGCTTTGGTTCCCTGGTCAGAAAAAGGTCTTTGACAGTGTAGACCTCTTTGCGTTTGTTTAAAAAAAGCAAATCTGGCACTTTTCAGCCCTTCCCTTTACTGCCTGCTGTGTGTCACCCGCCCAGAGCGTCCCACCGCCAGTGCCCAACTTCAGCCACCCTCCCAAACTGCTCGCCCCTGGGTGATGGCTGGGATGGGCAGAGCTGTGCCAGCTTTCTTACTGTCCGCCTATTCACTGCCTTATGCCCTTCTCTAAGTTCATCCCAGAGGGTGAAGGCAGTTGGGGTTTTCCTTTGAAGAGTTTGAGCCTGTAGCTCCGCTGGGGCACCAGTGGTGGATATTCCCCCAGTTCTTTCCTCGACTCAGTGCCTACTGTCCCCACCGAGGCTCAGAGCCACGGCTAGTGGCTCTAAGCTGGTTACAGGTGGGTGAAGCCATGATACCCAGCTGCCTGGTAGAGAAGCATCACTTTATTCCTCTCTTGCTACTCTAAAATCTAAGGTATTATTTTCCTTTTAGTTTTCCTTTATTTTTGTTGTTTGCCTATCATCACCAAACGTCTGTCATTGCCACTTCTGTTTTTCCTTCAAGGAGAACTATAGGGGTGTACTTTTGCTATCTTTCTGCTGTCTCCTGTTTGCTAGTATTGGTACTCCATGAGCAGGAAAACAACAGTCGATGCCGGTCTGCTACGCTGCAGGTGAGGGACCAGCCCGCGGCACTGTGTGCTTAACGCGGAGCCTGCCGTGAAGCGCTTTGCTGGATCAGCTCTCCCAGGGCTGATTTCCCACAACTTAAAGCTCAGCTGTTGCAACCCACACTCCTCCCTTGCAGGCGCCCCTTAGTCTTTGTGCCCGTTGTGGTCTGACCTGGTGGTTAAATCTGGTGTCTTTTAGTCTGGTGGAGAAGTAAAAGGGCCAGGCAGGAGCGTCCCCTCTAACCCCCCTGACCCAGTGCCTGGAAGCTGGGGAAGTGCCAGGGTAATGAGCTGCAGAAAAGGGCCGGTCTCTGCTCTCCTCCGGCAGCCTCTCCTACTGCCAGGACAGAAGCGAGCTGGACCAGTGGTTGGAGTCGGGAAGGTTATTTTTTTGTATCTCATAACTTTTTTTCCCCCCATACCTGGATGCTGCATCTCTTCCCAAGTTCCTCGCTGCACTTTCCCGGTCAGAGCAGGTAACTCCATTAGTATTCACTGATGTTTCTTACCATTATAGTCCAACCCGTGCTTCTGTCCTAACTTACTGTAGCATACTTGCCTTTCTCCTGCCAAAGCAGTACAGTGGCTGTTTGGCTGCATTTGGTGTGCCTTTTTACACCTCCCCTCTTACACACTTTGTCAATGAGATGGTCGTTTTCTGGGCCGTGCACGGCTGGCCTGGACTTGAGCAAGTGGTGGCACAGCTCTTCAGCGGCGACTGGCTTCAGCCTTCCTGGCATGGTCGGCCCACCCGTGGTTGCCGGCTTCGTAAAGTCTGCACGCACTCACACACACACAGAGGAGAAATAAATGGATAAATAAAAGGGCAGTTGCTGGGAACGTTTGTCTCCCAAAGCACTGCCTTTCTGTGCGGTAATTGAAATATGCGCTAGGCTACGGGAGACACCTTAGAGCAGTGACACGCTTCCAGGGATGAGCTGTGAAGTTCAGCATCTTCAAGCAGACCCCTGAGCTGGGAGGTCTGCATGCATTTCTGCCCACATTCCATATTCCCACTCTGTACCCCAAACTGCAATATTTGCTGTTCCTCAGATCCTAGGGATCGCCGCGTTTAGAAAAAAGAATGCGTGATGATGAGGGACGCTAAGCACAAAGACATTTACTGTGTTTCTAACTTTCCTAGTGACTGATTTGTGCGGTCATGAAGGAAAAATGATGGAGTCAATCTTGTTCCAAAGGCGCTTCATGCTCTAGCCATGTTTTAATTTTCACTAGCTCGCAGGGGAGGCGAGTGAGCCAGCAGCATGGATGAGAATCTGTCTGATGCCCAGACCCTATGCAGGCTGACAAACAGTATTTGATCCCTAGTGCATTAAGCCAAGATTTCTCTTTGCAAAACCAGGGAGCAAGAAGCAGCCCAGTGCTCCTACAAACCCCCGGTGGGATGCACACCTGTGAAAGAGGGCTGATGTTCCTTGGCGAGCTCTTTACTTTGTGTTTCACTCCATCTGACACGGAGAAATCCTATTTTTGAATGGAACTTCTAAATGGCATTATAATACAACCGCTCGCTAAAAATATGAAGTGTCAGTTAGCCGAGGCTGCTTGCTGCTTCAATTGCTACTTTCAAGAAAGTGCCGCAGCATGAAAAATATGCTTCATCAGTGCCTTCCATATCCCATTATACTGGCGTCCTTGGGTAGCTCACACTTCTCCTCCTAATTTGAGGAAATGCCATCTAACGCCTCCTTCCCTGGAGACACCTGCAGTGGCTATTTGGGGGCTTTTGCTTGTTTGTTGTTGAAGTTAAATAGTGTGGAGCAGGGCAAGGACACAGCTTTTAAGGTGGCTTTGTGAGTTCACAGCCCTGCTGATTTCTATACCCAGGGAACTCTTTGTATAGGATGTAAAAACAGGGCAGGGGCAAGCCGGGGACAGAAGGTGATACTTATTAAGTGGACGCCATAGAAGAGGAGATGTGCGGCTTCTCCTCCTGCTGCAGTTACCTGCTTTTCTCCTATGTATTGTGTGAGGTTTCCCAGCTCAGGGAAATTATTTTATTTACTTCAGACCCCAAGAGCATCCTTTCCTCTGGGTCAGTCTGCGGTGCTGGAGGAACGGGCCCCAGACACACCAGTCTCTTCCCTCTGCGGCAGCAACACAGAGAGTTGTACCTTTCTCTTTCAAAAATTCCTCTTTTTTTTAACCTGTTATGAGGCATCATCTGCATCTGGGTTTGACAGCGGGAAGGTGAAGGTTTAGTGGGTTGTTTTATTTCTCCCCTTTGCAAATAATCACTGAGAAACTCTGTGCCTGTGCTGCAGAGCTGAGAGCAGAGAGAGCAGAGCAGGCGAGGGACGGAGACACCGGGAGCCAGCGTGGGTGTCCCCTCTCACCCATGCCTGGGGCAAGGAGCGCTGCTCGGGGACACTGGGGCGAAGCCTGCTCTTGTGCACACCAAGGGCTGCCCTTTGACTCCTCGGGACGTTTCCACAGGGATTTCTGGACAATACTCACAAACATACTTGGACTACACACTCCCAAATCCCTAGTGTTCATGTCTTTTTTTTTTATTTCCTCCCATTACTCTGTGGAGTCAGCATGGATTAAGCATTTCTAAAGCCTCTTCCAGACTGCAGAGCAGTGCTTCGGTGTGTTTTCTCAGGGCTCTGGTCTAGTTGCCCTCCCTTGAATGCAGAGACCGCTCTTCCCTTTTAAATGTACAGAAGTCAGATGTATTTTCTGGCTTTGTACTGGCTAAAACCACCCTGACCACGCACTCTCAGCAGCCGTGTGTGTGAAGGTCTGGCTCCCTCTTACAACTGTGCAGGAAAGGAAAGGAAATCCCGCCTGGGCGCATCCTGCCCTGCGTACCGCGCTCCCACCCCATGGGCATGGACTTCCCACGCTGCCGATGTGGGAGGGGATGAGACCACACTAAAGCATATCTGTGGAAGAACAGGGTTTCAGAGCAGCAACAAGTATTTCCTAAACATCTCCTCAAGTGATGCAGCCACTGGAGAAACCATCTCATGGAGCTGCACCCTTGTTCTAAGCCTGTCGCAGGTCTCACTGAAGCTGAGGGAGTTACCTGCTAAAATTCCTTGCTGTTGTGAAGCTAATTATGTTAGTTTGGGGAGCAGAGAGCCTCTGTTGCTGGATAACACACAAAGGTTTGGGCATTTTCAGATTTCCCATAAGAGTTCAGTTGCTGAGGAATGACCCTGGCTTTCCTTGGTGGTGCGTCTTCTGATGTCCTTTATGCTCGAGACACTTCAGAGGTACAGAAGTCACAGGGCTGCGATTGTGAAGTTACCAGCATCTGATAGCAGCATCGTGAGTTACAGTAAGAGCTGATGTAGACTGATAGGTTGCTGAAATATAACCATGAGGGTGCATGATTGGGCTCTGCTTGTAGCTGGAGAAGTTTGCTGACATCCAGGAGCACAGGTCCCTCATGGAGAGGGTGTGCAAAGCACTGAGGGCTCCGACATTTTTCTGTTTTATTTCATCTAGCACATGTTTCAGCTCAGATTGTTGGAAAGGATGAATGAGGGCTTACTTAGGAGTGCTTACTTTCTGTATAATCCTTAATGTGTGGAAATCTAAACCTACAAGGATTGATTTTAATTTCCTCCAAGAAGTTGCTCCTGGCAGAATCTGATAAAGCTGTTTTTAGTCTAATTCTTCCCAGCCCTGCCCTTGGTCAGCTATGGGAGCATACCTATCTTGAGGAATTCATTCGGTGATCACCACAGCTTGCATTCATTATCTCAAATACCTCCCAAATCGTCGGCTGATGCACGGCCTGGAAGAGTGGTCTGACAGCATTTTCTGAGACTTTTCACTTTTTGGGGGAGAAGGTCCTCAGATTCTTGCTGGTGGTTTGCTTTTCTGACCCATGCTGAGCTGCCTGTGTGGCACAGAAAGTTAAGGAGAAGCAGAGCAGTTCCGTGGCTCTTGCCTGCTCTGTGCTGCCTCTTTCTTTTCACCAAGATTTGCTTATTTGTGCCTGGGGTTGTTGAGTCCCTTTGCCTCCAGACCAAGCTCAGCCTGGCAGTGGCCGGGTTGTGACACAGCTCCCAGTGCAGAAGAGCAGGTCACGGTCTCCCAGAGGAGGGTCAGAACTTGGGTCCAACCAACCATAAATTGTATATGAATTTTTAAGAGCTTTTGGGGTACATATTCTGGTTTTTACCTGCTACCAGCCAGGTGAATCAAGTAGCAGCCTTCCTACATTTGAGAGGTCTTAATGAACAGGATGTACCCTCGCCTTCCAGAATGTCGGAGTAGGAAATGCAGCAAGGGTTAGTTTAAAGCAATTTGCACGTACTTGGTAAAACAGAATGATCTTCGTCATTCCTGAACTCTGAAACAGAAAACAAATTTCTGTGGAAATAAAAACACAAGCTTGCTGCTGCGCTGGAGCAGAGCGATGTGTTGCAGGAGAGATTTAGCATCGTGTTCTGACCTTTCTGGAAACAGTTGATATGGAAATATTTTTGTCATATTTATTTAAAGGTTTTTTTGTTGCATTTATTTAAACTAGGCAGCGTATTTATTTGAAAAAAATCAGCAGCATACCAATCCCTGGTTCTTGGCATGTTAACAAAACTAATCATGCAATAAGCATAATGCCCTTAAATCTGTGCTCAAGTGCTTTGATGCTAATGCTATTAGGAAAGTCCTTTTGTTCTTATTCTCTATGTAAAGCACCAGGTGTGACTGCGGTGGTTTTAGGAGATAATAAAGATAATGACAGGGGGACGGTTTACTAGAGTCTTTAGTGTAATGGCTATAGCTATATTTTTGAAATAGTACTTCTCTACTATTTTATGTGCCACAATCATCTTGTTTGTTTTAAGAAACGCCACAATGTGTTGTTTTTGCACCGTCCTCCATACCTGGCTACTCTCCCAGGTTCACCTGGGAGTGCTGTTTGTTGCCGTGCCTCTACCATAGCCTGGAAACAGCATTTCAGAGCCACGTTTTCAAGCACTTGAACCACGGGCTGCCTCTAGAAAGCTGGTTAGTGAAAAAAGTCAATACAGTACCTTGGCTACACCTTCAGGGCTGGATCCAGAGGCAATTAAAACCAGTAGAAATCTTTCTGTTGGCTTCAAAGAGCCTCGAATGAGGCTGTTATTCCACAGAGCGCCACCCATCCATCCCCAGTACTTGGAATTATTTTCTACAGCAGGTTGGGGGATAGGAAAGAAATAAAGAGAAATAGAAATATGAAAGGATTCGGTTTTGTCTGTGTTATTCAAATGTTTTAAAGAAGGCAAGGTCAAAGCTTACCTCACTATGGCACTGTTATTGATAGATACTGTAAGCAGGCGGCAGCGATGAGGAGTCCTGCTAATGAAATGCAGCTTCCCCAGGGTCCAAAATAAATGATGAGGCTGATGGCACTGGCTAGGTGTGTTGCTTCGAAGTCACGTGGCGTTGAGATGAAGCCCATTATTAAATTATTTTCTGCATGTGGCTCACATATGCTTAAAATCTACGTGCTAAATGAAAGTTGGAAAGACTTAAGATGAATGAGAAGGCGGTTATGAAGTAGACTCTTTGCAAAGGCATTTTCAGTCTCTGATAACTTGGTTACGTTAGATTAGTCAACCTCTCTTTTCTGTCAGTGCAAATGAGATCATAACTCACATGCGCATGAAAGCAAATGGGTGGTTTAGGTCTAAAACCACACAGCTGCCTAACTGATTTATATTAAAGGCAGGCATAGAAATGATTAATTCCAGAGTCTTTGGAATTACATTTAAGTATTAACAAAATTAGGCAAATTATGCCTCGGCCTCTGAGCGCACCAAGGTATGCAGTCTTGTTGTTTGATCACGGAATGGGGAGATAAATGTCAGAATTGGGCTCTATGGCAAAGTTAAGCAATTTGTAGACGGGGGATAACAATTTTGGAAATGACTAGCACCACGTTATTTGTGAGATCAAATGTTTAGCAACCAACTTCAGGTCCCAAGAAGTGTCCTCGCGTTGTTACACAATGTGGTTATTCTTCCTTTAGAATAAGGAGCAGATTCAATGGTTTTTTTTAAATTAGAGAAAAGACACGCTTGGCAGTACTGGCTCAAGATGTGGGGGAAGAGAGAGTCCTGATCAAGTGTGTGAATTTATTTTTTAGCTTTGTCTGTAACAGTAAAGTGGCATCAACCAGTATGGAAGGTGCTTACTGAGGAGCACTTGAATTTTTACTAAATATCAGTGTTGCCGTTTAATCCAAAGATAGCAAATGGATGAAAGTATTCGAGGTTTACAACTGGGTTTGGTAGGATTTGACATTTCCTTCTTGCTGCTGATGTTCATTGCCTGGGGAGAGATGTAGAAAGAATGAAAAAATGAACTTCTGATGAAAGGCAAAGGCTTATAGAAAAGGGGTAACACTAACTCAATTTTTTTTTCTGTTGATACTAAAGAAAAAAAGTGAAGTTTCTGAATCTGGGTAACTTGTGCAAGTCTTATCTTAGAACAAGGGACAGCATTTCTTCTGGTTCTCAGTGCAAGGTTGAATGTTACTCCTTGGGGGTTTTGGCCTATCTTGAAATTGGAGGTGGGCTCTGGAAAACTCAGAGGCGGCCATCCCTGCTCTCCTGGCCTCCCACCTCTCACAGAGGAGCATCGTTAGTGGCCCTTAAGCCCTGCTGGTCACAAGGTACCTCAGCTACCTTTTGTCAATCTGCAATGCTTTTGCAGCAGGAAAACAGCCTTTCTCAGGGCGTCGCTTATACGAGCTTTTGAGCAGCAACGTCTGATCTTATGAGTTACATCCATTTCTCTCCACGTTGGTCTGAACTTTTCCATTTCGGAGCAAGTTACTGCTCTCTCGCTGGTTCTTTGTGTACCTCTTAACACAATAGGGGCTGGAGGAGTTGGAAGTAGTGCTGTAATTTAAAATAATCACAGCTGTCAATGCATATGCCAATTTCTGTTCTAATGGATCTTCCAGAGCTGCTACATATATAAATTGTAGTTTTTTAGGTTTCAAATGTATTCATAGACTGGGAAGAGCTTGGGCTGTAATTTATGTCTTTGGAAATATACTGATGGAGCGGCTCCAAAGTGAAGGAAGAGCCCTTATCTCTGCGTGTTTGGTGCATTCTGAAAAGAAAGCAGAACGTTTTATACTGAGAGATGGTTGAACCAGTGTGTTTGTGCTCAAGGATTAAACCAGGATGCTTGTGGCATAGCATGTAATGACTTGCATAACATGCAATGAAGGAATTGAAGCTGAGTCTCTGGGTGCATCATGCTGAGTAAGAGGCTTGTTCTACACGGAACTGTCATATTAAATTCTTGTCGTGATTCCAGACCCCTTTGATTCCTAAATCTTTTGGAGGAGACTAATCTGAAATCAAAGTGAAGTTGCTTGGGGTTTGCATGCCAGAAGTGGTCACATTTGAAAAAGTTCAGTGAACCTGCAGAGGGAGGTTGGAATTAGTTGCTTCACTACAAAGCTTACAGCTAACATACCTGCTGATTTGCTTTTTGCTTTGATTCTTCAGGCTCTGCCTTCTTGCCACCTTCTGAGTTGTTTTCAAAATGCATAAATCTTAAGGATGAGCATGTCCTGGTTTCAGTCTGTTCAGTTTAAAAAAGAAATCAGTCTGCACTGATAAAATAAACAAAACAAACATGAGCTTTAATACCAAGGACATGGAAAGACTGCATTTTTCTCTTCTGCCTTGTCCTTTGTGCAGTCATTTCCCTTTGTGAAGGTGTATATCGCACTTTACTTCCTGATTTACCAACATTTGGCCTCCCTTTGTACCAAGGTAAATGGAAACGGTTCCTTTCAAGTTCTCCTGAGTAGATACTGAGGGCTCCTGTCTTGATTCCTGTAAGATGACTCTGCTCCTTTGAAACCGCTGGAGCAATGCCAGGAATCCAGCCTGTTATCCCTGCTGAATGTCAGCTGCTTTCTCTATTTTGATATTGGCATTTTGAGGGGGGAAGGGGGGATACGCTTTGAGCGAGAGCATCATGCAATACTAAGTGCAAATGGGAACATTTCCAGCAATTAAATTCTGCCCTTCTGTATCCCCCTCAAGCTTTGTGTAGGCTGGTGGAGACCTGGGGGTGTGCTTTTTTGGTCCAGTTAAAAAAAAAATGCCCTGGGTAGCCATGGCCCGTGTATAACTGTGTAGATGGCCCTGCGTGAAAGCTGATCTGTTGTTGCTTTATATTTACAGTGTTCTGTCTCCTGTGGAAGGGGCCAAAAGCACCGCAATGTGTACTGTTTGTCAAAGGAAGGGAGGCATGTAGAAGAAGATTATTGCAAGCACCTTGCTAAGCCTAATGTGCAAAAGAAATGCAGAGGGGGCAGATGTCCGAAGTGGAAAGCAGGAGATTGGGGACAGGTGAGCCGCGTTGTGTACCCTTTTGCATCCTTTGATATTTTTCCTCCACCCAGTTGGTTAGAAGCTGGCTTTTCCCATCCCTTCTGGCCTCTTGAATTTTTCAAGGGTAAAAGTTTTGGGCCAGATCCTCAGGTGGCATAAAACAGTGTAGCTTCGTGGATAGCAGTGGAGCAGCACTGATTCGTACCAGCTGCAAACGTGGCAGCTTGCTTTTAGTATCTAACTGAAAGCAAATTCCTTAATAAATAACATTAAAGAGAATCTACTATTTATTTGTGGATTTAATATTGTTATTATTTAAATATGTCACATCCCAAGTAAAATCTTCCCTAGTTTTGAGAAATCTGAAATTAATTTTATTATGAGCTTCCTGGGAAAGCCTAAAGAACAATCCGAGCTGTTGATTAAAAATGCTTTTCACTGCCTTTTGTTTCTTAACAAGCTCATCAGTTAATTTTGCTTCATTAAAAAGTCAGATGCTGATGCATAAAGCAGAGGCTGCTGGCAATGTGAAAGTGCTTGAAGTTATTAAGCATCTTCTTTGCTGAAAGCATAGCTTGAATCCTTGTTTTCCTGAAAATAATGTCTTTGTCATCACCTTGAATCTGCTGCATCACATTTTCATCTCTGCACCTCGCTTTTCCCTCTACCTCATTAGCGTGCTAATCAGCAGAATTACTGAAAATCCCAGACTAAATGAACTGTTACTTGTAAAACATCATGTTCTTTTGCGCTCTGTCTTCCAAATTAAGGTGCAAAGCACCAATTCTTACTCTATGTGAGTTCCCTGAAAAATAAACCATTAACACCGCTACAGGCATCCATGCAAACGTTAGGACTAGGACGGCATACTCGTGTTTAATGTCGACTAGTAAAAAAAAAACCAATAAACCCATTGATGTTCTATGATTGTTTTCAGAGTTGTATTTTTTTTCAAGGCTTACCTTTGAATTAATAGGACAGCAGTGTTTGCCATTACGTGTGTAAAGGGCTAAGTGTGCGTTCACCACAGAGGCTCAGTCACTTGAGGTCTGAGTCCTTTCCCCAAGGTGTGGGGGCATCCAGGTAGCCCTGTGAAATGCACAGTGCTGCTCCCGTATTGGAAATTAAATCAATATTATTACCTTTACTACCTACAGGTCTAAACCCTCGATTTTATACAGGAAGCCAGACTGAAAAGAAACACTGGGCCATTAGACAGTCTTGTCATATCCGATTTGCACCTTATTTAACGTGACTGCTCCTGAAAGCAATTTTTTACAGCTAATAATTGTAAACATAATAATGTAATGGTCTGTTGATTGCGTTAAAATACGCTAATGTTAATTGATAAAAGTAAATGTGTTAAAATTCCCAACATTCCACCGCGTGGATGGACTTAATTTTATGCAAGTGGAGGAAGAAGCCCAAATTAATAGGAGGATGAGGTGATTTATGGCCTGAGGTAATCTCTTGTGACTAGGCAATTAAGGAATATTTGTATGCTAATGATAAGACTAAGAATAGGCAGCACATTTCCAGCATGCGGGGTAGCTCCGCAGCCCCTGATGATGCTGTGCGGGCTCCGCCAGCCGGCATCTTGCTTGGGGACAAAAATGAACACCCCAGAGCTGAGGTGGATTTAGGGGCTGAACTTCTCATCGAGGTGGATTTAGGTGCTGAGCATCTCATTAAGAGTACCGAAACAGGCAGGGGTTCGGCAGGCTGAATACCCAGAGGTCAGGATCTAAACAGGCACGGAAGCTCCGTGTCACCTTCCCCATCACTGGTGACACTGTTGAAAATAGGGAGCCAGGATCAGCTTGCACTTAGATACCATCAAAAAAAAAAAAAGCTTTCTGAAGGTCTAATTGCCTCCGAATGATAATCCCAAAGCTGAGCTGCTGGGAGCTGTCTGCCTTTTGTCCTGGGTAAACCAGTAAAAGTCTGTGTGAGAAATAAGGGAAGGTTTTCCCATAAAAGCGCATCCTCCTTGTCCCCATATATGCACAGGACCTGTTGCATGTGCCTTTCGGTGTTGGTGTTTTTTTTCTTTTCCTTTTGGGAAAAGGAATGATTAAAAAAATCAGCATTAAAAAATAGAAGAATAGTTAAAAATGAATGCCAGATGGCTAAGCTGGTGTTCCACTCCCTCTGGATGTTTTGTATTCAGAGACCAGGTAATTCTTTTCTAGATTGTTATGAATCCACTTCCCTGCAGCCGAGTATTCTTAATATATCTGTAATAATCATAGGGGAAGAAAAAAGGCTTTTCCTCCAAGTTTTAAATGTGCTTGTGTCTGCACTGAAATGTCAGATTTAATGTGTTTGCATCTCCTAAGTACTATCAATTATGGCCATTTACCTTTCGCTTAGCAAAAATACCAATATTTGTTCTGCTGTCTGGTATTTACATGTTTCAGCTACAGGCTGAAATCCAGCCTTGTCTGAAAACGCGGGTACAGCATCAGGGAGAGCTTCTCCGTAGCCGAGCTGGTGATTGACTTTTTCAGTGGAGGAAGGAACGCTCTTTGGAAAACATATAAACTCAATAGAAAGGATAAAGAGCCTGCCCGGCTGGTGACATCCCATAAGGGAATATATAAGCATAGCAAAAGTTGGCTCCCCCAAAACTGAGTATCTTCTGGTGTTGTCAGCCAGATGTGTTTCTCTAGGGCTGGCTGACCAGTATTCTGGATTAAAATAGCCAGGATGAAAATGGTGTAAAAACACAGCTATTTTTTGCCCCTGTAGTGGTGTTATTTTGAAGCCAGCCGTAAATCCAGCCAGAGCCACAGAAATATTGATGCTGCCGTGCGGACAGCGGGAGGAGATGCCTCCATCTGCTGGGAAAACTCCCGTGGCCCCAGCTCCCCCACCATCGCCCAAGCGTTGTCCCCCCCTCAGCAGGGCTCTGAGCTCCGGCAATGCCCTGGTGTGGCCAGGTCACCCCACACCACCCTCCTCTGTCCCCAGGGCTGGGCTCACCTGCACTTGTGTCTTCTTGGCCAGGGCCACACTGGCGTTCCTTTCTCCTGTGCTGTGGCTGCATCACGCTGTGGCCACCGAGGGCACGTAGGAAGCCCATTTGGCTGGGAAGAGCCTCCCCTATGTATGCCTTTGTAATTAGCCTAAGGAAAAGCTCTTTGCTTGCTCGCTTGCTTATAGGTGGGAGGTTCAAATCTCTTGCAAGGGACAGTCCAGGACACAGCAGTGCTGGCCTGGGATCCCGAGGGAATTTGTTCCCCCACTGTGAGTCCTCCCATGGATTCAGTCGGGATGCAGCATTTATCCTCGTGGGCTTATGTGGGTTTCACCCCAGGCACGCAGTGAAATGAGTCGATGGCTTTGCCTGGTGGTCCAGCACTGCCAAGGACCAGCCACCTCCTCCCCAGACCTGCTCTGTGGGGTGTCACAACCCCCCCGGGAAAGAGCCGTGGCATGGCTTGCTCTCCCTTATCATAACATAAGCATGTGCTTTTTAGGTGGGTGATAAATGCAAATTGAAAGGCATTTTCGAACATGGGATGCATCCAGGTGTATATATTTCTCCAAGTTTGTTGCCATTATTCAGTTTAACTGTCCCCTATGGAATGCGTAGGACAAACAGCGCTATTAATCACCGGGAGGCAGCCCAGCAGATGGGGAACACTGGCATCACCAGTGACAGAAATCTCGCTGCTACTTTCAAAAGTTACACACACACAAAAAAAAACCACCCACCCCACCCTCTTACAAGTATCTGAAGCCAGGCAAATACTCACGGTCAGCTTTTCTTTGCTGCTCTCGGCTTTATGGGACGCTGGGATAGTAAAGCAAACAGAGCGTTACGGAGGAATACTCTGCAGAAGAGGGATTTGCTTCCCCGTTAGGCACCGCTTAATTCCATGCCTTAAGGCTGCTCGCTTTTAAGGGTATTACAATAACGGACCATAAACTTGTTTTCTTAGTTCCTGGTGTATTAATAAGGTTGCTTATATTCATTGTTAACTCAGCAAAAGGCTAATCCTAAGAGCCGTGTTTTAAATGCATACCTTTGATTTTTACATGCTTCCTTCTATAAATGCAAAGTGGTTTTATGCCAAATCTATATCATATGCTTTAAGATCTAGCAAGGAAAAATCCATACCAGAGGGACATTAAGTACCGCTAACCATATTACAGTGTGCAGTCACAACAATAAGAGATGTTGTGTGAAGGAAAAAGCAAGCTGTTAAATGCATTGTAGTGTAGATAATAATTTGAAGATGTCTGAGAAGCAGAAACATTCAGGCTTTTCTTGCTGTGCCTAGAAGTGGGGAGAAATGTGCCCACAGTGTAATGAAGCAAATGTGAATCGCAGTTAATTTTAAAAAGACATTTATTTTCACAAACTAACGGAATGCCCTGCCTTGTGTGCGTGTTTAGATGCATGCTGAGAGAAATCCCAGCCGTCTCATGTCTTCACTGCTCATATCTCACTACCGCTACAGACTTTCTTCTTTATAATTCAAGTTTGCTTTTCATTAAAGTCCGCTCCAGTGACACTTGCGGCATTTGAGATATTTTGAACTACTACTTTTTTTGAGCCGAGTGCCTGAGAAGTAATAGGCAGAGCCTTGCCGCCTCTGGCGTGTCGCGATGGTTTAGCCGTGCCGCTTTCTCCAGAGGCTTTTTTTTTTTGGCAATATAAATCCTGTCAGGGAAATCCTGACCCTGCTGAAGCCGATGGCAAAACTTCAGCGGAGCAGGGATTTCAGCCTGCCTGCTCTACCCTCGCGAAATTTTTCCCTCGTGAAATGAAAAGCCGTCACCTGGAAGTTCAAACGCCGGCGTTCGCGTGTTGCTATCGCTGCTGTTGAGGGCGAACCCCGGGAACTTACCGTGAGGGCTGCGACAGGGACCGCCACTCACCTTTTGTCCCTTCCTCCAGTGCTCGGTGTCCTGCGGCCGAGGCGTCCAGCGCCGCGCCGTGCACTGCCACAGCGGCACCCCGAAGGCAGCCGAGGAGGCAGAGTGTGACCCGGCCGGCCGTCCCCCTCCGCAGCGGGACTGCCACCTCCCCGAGTGCCCCACGCACCGCTGGGCAGCCGGCGAATGGCAAGCGGTAAGCGGGGACCCCCCCTCCGCCCTCCCCCGGGGTCACGTCACTTGTGCTCTCGAGCGTGCGGCGCGGGATGGGGCTGGATGATGCCGGAGGCGGGGGGCTGCCGGGGGCTGGAGATCGCTGCCTGAGGGTCGGGGTTTCCACCAAGTAGGGTTTTGGGGTCACAACCTGGGCTTGATGGAAAAAAAAGAAAGCAGGGGAAGCGCTCGTATGTTCTGGCTGGAAGGGGGAACTGAGGAATACCTCTGTAGGGTTAATTTATTGCTTTGTGCTGCCTGGTGTTTGGCTGGGACCTGTGCAAATATCCAGCAGGTTTTGGGTAGTGGGAAGTGGGGTGTGAGCCCTGTCGCGCTGCTCCGCCAGTGAGCCCCATGCCTGTGGGTTTGGAGGAACCGGGCAACATCGCTAATTCCCCCTTTCCTGCCCCATTATCCCGGCTCCTGATGCTCTCTCCTTCCACTGAGCTCCCCATCCATGCTTTTTGCCAAGCCGTGAGCAGCGCTGAGATGAGATCTCCCATGGGAGATGGTGCTCTTCGGGGTGACCAGGATTGGTCCCCAACAAAATCAGCCCCTCATGCTGGAGTGGGAGAATAAAGCTGCTGCTCCGGTGGTTCAGGGAGTGACTCCAGTTCATGGCTGGTGGATGGCAGGAGGACAAGGGACTCTGGGCAGGAGGAAGGGATTTGATCCCACACCCTTGGAACAGCAAAAGTCTCACTGACTTTGGAGGTGTGTGATCCTGGTCACCCTGATGCCCGCAGTGCACAGATCCGGGGAGCAGGATAAATATTAAGCAGAAGGGAGCCCAACTTTGGTTGTCGGTCAGACTGCTTTTACATTGCTCCTGCAGGGCCCAGGGAGGTCCTGAAAAGGGACAGAACGGGTCAAGGTCCCTTCCCCTGCCAAGACAGTGTGAAGAGACCATGGTGTAAATGCAAACCAGGGCCTCCTGCTCCTCTAACAGAAGGTGGAGAGGCACCGCCTCCATACAGGCTACTTCCAGAGCCTGCCTTTATTCTGTCACTAAAAAAAACAAGACAAAAAGAAAGAAAAAAAGGGAACAACAGGAAAAACAAATTTACTGATGAGAGAAAACCATCTCATGCAAGCAGAGGCTGTGTAACTTTTCCACTGCAGCAAGAAAAAATTCAAGGTTAAGGCAGAGCGTGCTTTCCTCTCATCCTTCCTTCCCCACGAGCTCGTCCTTGGCTTGTGCCTGTGCGGAGCAGCCCAGACTGCAGGCAGCCAGGGATGGGGCATTATCTAACATCCCCTGCCCATGGTACCGCGGCCTGATGGGGATGGTACAAACCAGTTTAGCTTCATTTCCCCAGTCCCAGTGGTGCTGGGAAGTTGTAATGGGTTTATAATCCTATGTGACGTGGCCAGGAGCACAACAGGCTGGAGGGGACCATGCCCCATTCCTACCTGCTGGGGAGCGGAGGTGTAATGGGAAGCAGCAGGAGGCAAAGCCGAGCTGAGGACACAGTGGTACCCAACGGAAACATCACAGCCTGGAAAAGAAACATCAAAACAGCTGAGGGGGCTCCAGCAAATTCCTTGCAATGAACTTGTGCTTTTACACAGCGTTTTTAAATTTCTTCAGCTAATAAATTTACAGGCAGCAAAGTAGGTCACCAAGCAGCATGCAGTTGCAGTCCTTACCCAACAGTGTAATTAGCCCTGAAAAGCCTCAGCCTGACCCCATCCTTTTACCCTCTCTCCCTTATTTTCGCAACTTTTCAAACCAGTGACGAGAGCCCCCTGCCTGCTCCCACCCTCCCAAGCCCTTGGTGGGAGGTGGATGCTGATGTTTTCATAGAATCATAGAATCTTCATGGTTGGAAAGGANCGCTATTCCTGATACATTTTCCTGAGTTTTCCAGGGCTCCCCATTGCACTGGGGGAATTTTTAATGTGTTACAGAGATTTTTATTATTTTTTTTCCCTAGGCAAGCTTCTCTAGGGGGATGGGCTGGATGTTTCCTCACCCGTAATTAACCGTTAATAGAAACATGCAGGAGATGCCCGACGTGAGCTCGCCCCTGTGGCTGACTCCAGGCAGTTCTTCCGAGCGCTTCTTATTTCATTCTGATGTACCCGGTGAAAAAAGCAATAGCACCTTCTCCCCAGCCATAAGTCCTGGCTGCACGTTATTTATAGTGAAGAGGCACAGATTGCATTAGTATTCTCTGAGCAGGGAACAGCAACGAACCCTAATCGACAGGAAAGGCACGATGCAAAATAACATCCCAGCGCTGTCTTGTTCTTGATTTCTTATCTTTAAAGGGAATCTGTCGAGGGGTGGGGGGGGGGTAATTGTTCATTTTTGTTGATGTTTAGAAAAAAGTTGGTCTTGCCAATGAAAAGGGGTAGGGAACTTATTGGAAACCGTTTATTGCTCTGTTGGTGTATCACCATTAATTAGCTGTTCTCAGTGCCCGCACCAGGGGGAAGAAAGTCAATAGAAAGGGCCCTGCTAATGTCAAACTCAGACCAGGGCCACAAGAAAAGAGGAAAATTGGGAGAGAGACGGGGTTTTTTTCACAATATGTGGAAGGACAAGGCATGGCTCTGGAAGCTGCAATGCAATTCTTGAACCTTTGACATTTGCTGTTTGGGGGAAAATTGTGCCATCCTCGCCTGATTTGGATTGCAGAGTTACCCAGGGCATGTTTGAAGTGTTTATGGTGTGCAGTTTCATTTCGTCTCTGTGACAGATTTTGATTTGAGGGGGGAAAAAAAAGAAAACAAAAGAAAACAATGAATGCTTTCGCAAAGCAATGCCTTTGGTGGTTTTTTTTAATTATTATTATTATTACTCTTCTAAAATGGTTGCAGAAATGCTTGAAATGGTCTTTAATTTGAACTGCCAGGAAAACAGTTCAAAATCTGGGAAATGAGGCAAAAGAGACAAATATTGTCAAATGCCTGACTTGTTTTTCAGCTCTTCCTATTAATGGCTGTTATCCCCTAGCCCTGCTGTTTTATGTGAGATTTAGATCAGTTATGAACATGGGATTTCATACAAAATCTATAACCATATTAAAATGAAAAATAGGCTTTTCATGCTGGCTGAACTGTCCACTTTCTATGTGAATGATGTTTTATAACCTTGGGGTGGCTGATTGGAACCTCTGCAGTGTTTCTCTCTGATTAGCTTTATGATGGTCTCACTGTCTTTGAGCCATACGTAACTGACTCAGTGGGATTAATTTAATTGCCAGTTATCCCCAAAAATACAAATAATCAAATTTTAATTTACTGATGATGACAAAAGGCACAGAGCTGGCTCGGGTTTATTTGGCCATACAACCATTGCATGCAGAGAAACGCAAAGCAGGCTGGCCTGTGTTTGAGAGCATCAATCTCTCATTAGCAACTAATGATTTTAAATGAGGATGGGGTTTTGATATTGATAGCTCTTCATGGCTAATGTCAGAAGATGCGTTGATGGCATAGAGATTGTTCACCCTCCTAAAATTAAGTGTGAGCTAATGTGCTTTGCAAATTCAGGCTTAAATATACATTAAAGGGAGGAGATGAAATCAGCCTTGTTTCTTCCCCCTCCTTGCAAGGTACCCGCATTGGCCTTGAGCTGTGGAGGGCTGGAACGAGTCACCCTGCGCTGGTGACCACGTGCTGGGCTGGTGTACGCCAAACCAGGGACAAGGGGAGCTTTGAGCATCGCGTGGCCCCACTCCCACTGCGCTGGGGGATCCCTTGTGAGGAGGGAGCAGGAAAGCCAGAGTCCACACAGCCCCTGAAAGGCCTTCTTCAGGGAAGCTACATGACGATGGAGCGCCAGTGATGCCTCATTCCGTGCAATAACCCCCTTTCATATTTTACTTATGTAATAGGGATATATCAGAGAAGGACAAATGGAGCACAGTTTGTTTGCTCTCTGGGGAAATCACACTCCAGCAAATTCCTCCAGCCCCCTTAGGATCGTTGTGTTTCGGCACAGACATAGAAGGAGCTTCCACTCCAAGGACTTAAAGCAAGAGAGTAAATAAGGTTGAAAGCACACGAAGCCCTTGGGGTCTTTTGGCAGACTGCGGATTTTGCAATGTTGACTGTTGCCTAAGAGCTCCTAAGTTATTCCTTCGGAATAAATGCTGCTTTGTGGGGCTGTCTCTCCTTCCCTGTCCCCCTCCACTTTGCTCGGTTCCTAAATATTTACGATGAACATGATGTTGCGCTGGCCACGGCTCTCCTAGTTTGATGCTCCTGCCATGGGTTTATCTGTTTTTTTCAGGGTTCTCACATAATTTGCAATCTTGGTTCTGACAGCTAATTACAGAAATGGGAGCCTGACGGTGGCCGCATTTCACAATTAGATGAACCCACTAAGATCTTGCCGGTTGTGGGCCAGCCAGGAGAGCAGGAGCTGCTTTGGGGAGGCTGGAAATGATGTTCGGAGGGTGAGACTATAACTAGATTAAACTGGCATGGTCCTCCGAGCCTAGGTGACTTCAAACGGTGTTTCTGTACAGATAGGGATAGTGTCTGATTGCAAGTTTTATCCTTTTCCTTAGGGGGAAGACGTTTTCTGCACGTTATATAAAATTATTATTTTCATGCATTTTTCTCCCGTTAATCCAGTTAGTTGAAAGTGTTAAAAGTCCACTACAGGCGATAACTTTAAGAAAATGGGGGTTTACCCAGACAGCTGCTCTTGCGCTGGTTTATTTTGTTTTGTGTGTGTTTTGTAAGATGCGCTCCGAGCACGGACCCACTCCCAGGAGCACAGCCTCCAGCCAGGCTGGTTTTACCAAGACGAGCAGAGAAAGAGCTGAGTCCTTAAAGTCTTCAGAAGCCTCCGGGGATCAGTTGTGCTTGGCTAGCAGGGGTTACTCTTAATATCGGGCAGGGCAATGTTCAAAAGAGAATAAACCCATAGGACCCCCTCCACTGCAGCGGTTGCAGAGATGTGTCCCCACGTTGTGCTGGCAGGGACCGGGGAAGGGGCTCCCCCCAGCACTAGCCATGGCCAAGGGTGCCATAGTGTGTATTTTGGAAAGGGGATGGCTGGGTTGTCGTTGTCCAGGCAGATGTATTTACTGGGGGCTGAAATGATGGGGGTTGTCCCCTTTCTTTCACCCTTGTCCCATCTCCTGGCCCGGTATGCCCACCTCTGCATCTCTTGGTCCCATCACGGCTGGACCCCACTCCACCCCATATCCACCCCATCCCAATACCTGCTGCTATGCGTACTCCTCTCTCCCTACACCTGTGATTTGGCTTCGTGGATGGGAGAATTTGTCACTGGATGCTCCCGCAGCGCCTGGCACAGCGAGGCTCTGCTCTCGGATTTGCCCCCAGGTGATACCAATGAGAGATGCCAACATGGGGCAGAGAGCCATCGGCCCACTGGGAATGCTGGGAGGGGGGCTCGCTCGCTTTGCAGATGCAGATTGATTTGCTGAAGTCCCTCGTGGGTTGCATGAGCTGTTGTTTCTCGCAAACAGTGCATGAAGACGTGCGGGGAGGCGTCTCGGTACCGCAAGGTGGTCTGTGTGGATGAGAACAAGCAGGCGCAGAACAGCGTCTACTGCGACGCCAGCAAACGCCCCCCCGAAATCGAGAGCTGCGGGCTGCCGCCCTGCGAGTATGTCTGGATCACCGGGGAGTGGTCGGAGGTGAGTCCCCATCCCTGTCCCCACGCAGGGACAGTGCCGCTCGGCACCCGGCCACCCTCTCCTCCTCTCGCCACCGGCCTCGCTGAGATATTGCAACCCAGATCAACAGTGGCAGGGCAGTGCTGCGTGGTCTAATTATTATTTTTGGGAGTTGTTTCTGTGTGCAGTTTCCCTGCTGGAGAGAAAGGCGCGGGGAGAAGACCAGGATATTAAAGACTGAACACCAGCATGCTCAGAGTCCTAAATATCTAGAGGCAATTTTCTTCCAAAGCACATCACGTTCAGCAGACACCCTCTTTGGGTCTGTGCCATTTCATTTCATTTATTTATTTATTTTGTTTTATTCCCATCCCCTCACGGGGAGCTCCGGGGCCCCACGAGCTGTGGGGGAGCATCCGGGGGGGAAAGGTGAGCCTGGATGTGGCCATGGGGACACGTCCTTCCTCGGTGCCATCTTTGGCAGGAGCGAGGACCCGGCGTGAGCGAAGGCAGCAGGTTTGCCCTCGCGGCTGAGAGAGGGCTCAGCAAGGAAAAGATGAGTTTTCTTTGCAGCAGGCGCTGCATGCGGGAGGACCTGGGCTAATCTCAACCTGTTTCCTTCTGCGGCGGGTGAAGGATCACTTTCCACTTGGAGGAACAGCAGAGGGAAATGACAAGGCAGCTGCTGACACAGCACTGATTAAAACGAAAGAACAAGAAAAGGGAAAAAGGAAAACATGCCGGGATTGAGGGGGGAGGAGAGACAAGCCACCCAAGATAGTGCAGGAGGGAGAAATGTGGAGAGATGAGAATTTCTCAGAGCAGCCTGGTCTCCTGGGTAGTTTCCTAAGAGAAATATCAGGGTGGTTGTGAAGCTGGAGCCCTGACTGCCCCTTGTCCAGGCACCCTCTATCCACTCCCACCCCCCGCCACCCCCTGGGGGCACTCGGGCCCATGAAGACGAGGAGGTGGGCAAGGACTCATGGAGCTGGAGCTCAGTTCGTCCCAGCTCCCACTCAGCCTTTTAGTGAGGGCAGACACACCGTTTGTCCTCTAATTACAAGGAAAACTTTCAATTTCTTACAGTTGCTGCCAAGTACTTGCAATTCAGTGTCGATCTTGGACATTTTCTTTCTCTCTGCATCCCATGGCAAAAAAAAAATAAAAGAAAGAAAAAGAGAAAAAAGAAATCCAAATAATAGATGCATTTCGGATTTCTCAAGGATCTTCTGCTCCTTTCTTTGCCCTTGGGGACAGATAACTTGTGCCCAGGAGCCAACCTGGAGCAGGGGGTCCTGGAGCAGCACAGGGAGGAATTGGGTGCTCAAAGGCAGTGTTGGGCGCCAGCCCGCTTGTAGCCACTCGTAATACTCATGGTTGGCTTAAATAGTTACTAGTGATCCCTCGGAGCAGCTGGCCATGTTAAAAGCTGGTAAACTTGCTTTTCCTCCCCATTTCGGGCAGCCTTCCCAAAGCATTTGGTGCTGACAGGCGTTTCCTCTGCCTGCAGTGCTCCGTCACGTGCGGGAAGGGATACAGGCAACGCCTGGTGTCCTGCAGCGAGATTTACACCGGGAAGGACCACTACGAGTATGGGTACCAGAACACAGTCAACTGTCCTGGCACGCAGCCGCCCAACATCCAGCCCTGCTACCTTGGGGAGTGCCCCGTCTCGGCGTCCTGGCGTGTCGGCAACTGGGGAAGCGTAAGTTTGGCAAACTTCATTTTTTCACTGAAAAAATTGGAAAAAACCTTACTTTTTCCTTATGCAGGGGACACAAACCCAAGGTTTGGCAGGGAAACATTTGAGAGCTGCATAAATTAATACAGTGAACACCCTCGTGCATTGGCAGCCCCGGTGTGTGTAGGGCTCCTGCTCCAGACAGAGCCCCATCGTATGGGGGAATCCCAGCAGCCACGAGTGGAGGCACAATCTCCATGAAAATTCGATTGTAGCCAAAATTTGTGGCAGTGTTGAGTGGCATGCAGAATGCTTACTCAGAAAGTGGGGTCATTGCCAGAAAACAGGTTTTTTCAACTGCCTTGTGCGAGAGTAGAGGGAGTGATGGGTGGCTGGCAGCTGGGCTTGATCCCACTTGTCCATGTGTGTGAGCAAGAGTGAGGAACGACCAATAGGCTAAAACACTGGTAATTTTAGCCTTAAAAGGATTTTTCTTTCTTTTTCTTCCCCCCTTGCCCCCGCTTCCTTCTTACAAATGCTGGGACAGGGCAGGGGAAAAAACTTTGCCTTCTTCTAAAGTTATTTGTGTTGAACCTTTTCTGGAGCCTGAACTACAAGATTGAATTTTAGTTAAGGTGATAACATTTCACTTCTTTGGGCTTATGACATTCTTTGAAATGTGATGTTTCTCCCATAAATTTCATTTATTAATCCAGCTCAGGCATTTGAAGGAATTTGTCAAACCTTTACAAGGCAACGAGGGTCAAGTCAAGCAAAATGTAGTGGAAGTTGTCGCAGTAAATGGCAGAGCCATTTGAAACCTAAGTTTCTCCTGCCCCATACGAAGCCTCAGATCCTCCCTGGAAGTCAGGGCAGAGGCGTTACAGCAAAGAGCTCAGCCTCAATTTATTGGTACTTTCCCACAGAATTTCAGTGCAAAATGTCCAGCTCATTAATACAGCTTCATTGCAAAGAGTATCCATTTCAGAGAGCAAGACATTTCTCCTTGCTTTGGGCTGCTGAATCTCCCAGTGACTGCAAAGTGCCATGACCCTTCTCATGTCTCATTTTCAAAGGGATTTAATGTAAAATAATGTAAAATATTATCGCCTTTGATGGACACAGAGAGTCCTGCTCAGCTCTTTAGTTAAGTTTTATGGATTTGGACTAGATAAAGCGTAAACACCAAGTTGCAAATACCATGAGCTGTTGAAGACCATCTTCTTCATGGTGCAATCCTTTATACTAAGCATTTCTAAACAGATGAGAACCTCATTTTCTTAGCAGCCTAATCTGGGACCTGTAGAAAGAGTACCACTTGAGAATTGGTTTTCAGTTCTCAAGTACTGAAAGAACAAGTTGCAGAGGGGGAACAAGATACTCCCACCTCCCATTGCCCATGCTCAGCAGCAGGCAGCCCGGATGAAGTGCTGCTCAGTAGCTCCAGTAACTTGTGCAATTTCATCCTTAAGATTGACCTTGATTTGGGCCATTTGAGGATTACCCAGTGTTTGCACAGATTTAGCCATTTTTCCAGAGGGTGAGGGGAAAAATGGTTCGGAGGCTTTGGTTTGGTGCAATTTGGATAGAAAACAGCAACCTATGTCATGGTTGTTGAGAGGCCCCTGTCAATGACCCAAGCAATGTCTCCCAGCCACCAGAAGACTTCTACTATTCAGGCATTCTGGTGAACATTTCTCTCTTCCTAGTGTGAAAAATAAACAATTGCATGTGAGCGCATGGTTCACATTAACAAATACTGCCTCATCCTGTAAAGTGTTTCAGTGCTAAGCGAAGTTCCTTAGTCTTCTTGAAATAGTGGCAATGATAATAACGAAGGGATTAATAATCAAAGAGATTGCTTGTTTGTTTAAAATTAAGCCTGTGTTTGAACACTTTGCAGGATTGAGGCCTTTGCTGCTGTCTCTTGATAGAAGGGAAATGGCTGCCTCTGGTCCCCTGGAGCCTAGAAACCCTTGAGATAAAATACGAGTCTCTGCTTCTCTCTTGCAGTGCTCCGTCACCTGTGGAGCTGGAGTCATGCACCGGTCGGTGCAGTGTTTGACAAACAATGACCAGGTCAGCAGCTTGTGCCATGCGGATCTGAAACCCGAAGAGAGGAGGACATGCCACAACGTCCATGACTGTAAGTCTGCGTATTTGCACTGCCCTTTGCCTTTCCCGTGGCTTCAGCATCTGTTCCCATCAAGCTCCTAGAGATGTGCAGTGGTTCCAAGCATTGGGAGCCATCCAACTAAGCACTAAGGCACTTCAGGAAGACCTCTTTAAAATAAACAAGTTGTTTCGATGCTTTAGATGCTTCACAGAAGAAATTTTTGATGTACATTGCTCAGTGACTGTAAGTATTTTTGTTTTGTTTCAGGTGAGTTACCGAGGAGTTGCAAAGACGTTAAAAATCTCAAAGGTGTCACTGAAGATGGCGAATATTTTCTTCAAGTCAAAGGAAAGACGTTAAAGGTGCATCTCAGCAACAGACTGATGGTTAATGCACTTCCCAAAGGTGCAAGAGCACCCTGCATGTGCTCTTTGCTTCCACTCATGCATTTTCTACCTTCAGTTTTCTCGGACATCCCTTTGCCCGTGATACCTGACAAAATTCTGACTTCCCTCTCTCAGGTGTATTGCTCCGGGATGCAGACTGACAGCCCAAAGGAGTACGTGACCCTTGTAAATGGGGATGCAGAGAATTTTTCAGAAGTGTATGGATACAGGTAAGAAATCCCTTAATCCTGAGCTTCCCAATATTTTTGTTTTCCATGGCAATATTTTCCGGTCATGAGTAGAAAGGGTTTTCTTTTGATTTAGATTGCATAACCCGACTGAATGTCCGTATAACGGGAGCAGACGAGAAGACTGCCAGTGTAGGAAAGATTACACAGCAGCTGGGTTTTCCACCTTCAGCAAAGTAAGGCTGGACCTGAACACTATGCAAATAATAAGTGAGTAAAAACAGGGCCTTGCCGTTAAAAAAAAATAAATGTTTATTTTACACAAATACAGCTGTAACTACAAACAAGTAGTAGTACTCTAGTGAGCAATATTCCTGTTAAAGGCTGCTTTACACCTAGAGACTGCGACTTGAGTACATGAGAGGTGCTCATGCTATTTCTCTGTAATACGGGAAAATATTAAGATAGTCACTGGTGCATCTGCTATGCAGAATGAATATTTGCGTGCTCCCAGCAGGCCAGTGTGGTTTTTGAAGGCTTTCATTTCATCAGATCTCCTATTTTCAGACTGGACTCAGACAGAAAGCTTAACCAGGGAGGAGCTGGACCAGTGCAGGGTCTCCACTGGGGTCGGGGATGCTGATTCCTCAGGGCCGGGGCGGAGAAGGCTCTTGGCAAAGCCAGGCCAGGGGGAAATAACTTGTGTGGAGAGTGATGGAGCTGGGGCCATGGATTTGCACGGGAGGAGGGGACTGTAGCTGTGCAGTATTACCCTGTCTCTCTTGTCATCCATGAGAGCTGGGAGCCATCCCACCGCCAGAGAGCCCACAGCATCCCATAGTGTTACGGTTACAGTCCTCTTGACTCCAGGGATGCTATCAGTTTCCAGCAAATGTTTTAAAAATACAACATATCGTTGAGGGTTCATTCAGTAAAATAGTGGAGAATTTTTTAGCAAGTCAAAATCCTTCCTTGTAAAATGACACTTTATCTGATAGGGGGTTTTTATCACTTAATTTTCAAGCCGTGATTCCTCCCAGTCTATCAATCTCTAAAAAGCTACTAATAGTCTGTAAAAGCTCCTAGGTAAAGATCTCAAAGGTATCGCCCTGGGGGAATTTGATACCAGCTCCCTTTGAATTTCAAAAGGAGCTGGGCACCTACCTCTGTCAAGCAGGAGCTATCTCACATCCCCATCTAAATGAGTCTGGGTTACTTCACATCCCTTCAGAGCAAAATGTCCCAATTCCCTTTGAAAGCCTGATCCCTGGCCTGGGCAGCCAGGAGAGCACAGAGATGGTTGGTTGCCTTTTTCTAAAAGTGGGATTTAGGAGGTCCCATGGCCTTCTTGAAAGTGGGGCATTTTCTGATAGAGAAATAAAACCCAAGTCATGGGTTTGAGTTTTGCTTTTATTTATACCTAGGTCCTAAATCACCAGTGCGCTTAAACTGAGCTGTAAATGTTGAGCGTGTGAGTGTCCTGTTAAATTCAGTGCTCACATACCGGGAGTCACATGTGGGATGAATTGGGGATTTAGTATTAAAAATCCAACAGATGAGGTCTTGACTTTCAAGATTAATGTTTGAAACCAGCTTTAGTGAATTTAAACATTAGCAAAGATCATGTTTACATTTATTTTGTCTCTCTCCCTGCATGTTTCTTTCCATGTTATTCACCAACTGTTCTCCACAGCAACCGATTTACAGTTTGCACGGACACATGATGGACGACCTGTTCCTTATGCCACTGCTGGGGACTGCTACAGTGCAGCCAAATGCCCGCAGGTATTTGACAATAGCATTTCATAGGAATTGGTGCCATTTGTTATGTTCAGGCCCTCTATCAATTACTGCTGATCACATCAGCCCAACTCCAGTGAGTGTCACATTCTCATCTCAGCGGTTGGAAAGTTTTCCTTTTGTCCATTCAGAAAGCACTCTCTGTTTTCCGTATGGGAAAATGTCAGATTATTATCGGACTGGTGTCGGGACTGACTAAGGGACATTTCCCAGGGCCTCAGAGAGTCGGCAGTAAAGGAGAAAAGGAAGAAGAAATAAGTTGTGGGAGAAGGGCTGGACTTTGCATGCGTAGTTGAAGGGTGGGGGATCGGTCCGTGGCAGGGCTTGGTGGAAATGCTGGGCAGGGAAAGCAGTAGTGGATCAGGCCATTGAAATGCCCTGGGACCCTGTCTCTGTGCTCCACAGCCTTGTATTCTCTGAAATGGGAGTGCAAGAAGATGGGTGAGATAACTCTTCTGGGTGGAGAAGGCAGCAGGCAGATGGCAGGACTCCTGCCAAGCCAGCTCCAGGGGGGAAATTCCCAAGAAGGAAGGGGGGAGAGCCTTTGCAGGGCAGGAACAGGTTGGGTTTCTGCCACTGGACTGATGGAGCCCAGCCATCAGAGACCACCATGGTACCTGCCAGCTGCTGCCCCAGCATCCCCACATCCTGATGCTTATTTTCACAGCAGCTCAGTGGGACCACCACTCACTCCACTTCAGGCTGGGAAACAGATGATGAACCAAAGGCAGTGCTTGCGCATCAGGGCAAATCCAGCCTGTCCCAGCACCACGAGGTGTAGGCGTGGGCTAAGTCACATCTTCAGTAGGTTTGGGAGGCGATGCAGGATGTCTAGCCCAGTTGCTTGGAAGAAATAATGCTTTCTTAAAAGTCTTTAGGAGACTAATTAACACTGTGCTACAGGTGGCTTGCTCTACGTCCCCAGCACACCTGTTTTTTTGTGGAGATGGGGGATGATAAGTGGTATGTTTGGGTAGTCCAAGGTATAGGTGGACCTTACTCGCAAGGAGCATTAAGTAGGGAGTCTCAGCAACAGATGGCAGAGGGCAAACCGCTGCATCTCTTCCCTCCCTACTTTCAGAGCTGACACTTTTTCCGCACAGCTCAGCGGCTTAGGGATCAACTTCTTACCTTGGGAAGGCTCATGAATGTTAATAGCCATCCACCTGACCCAGACAGTTTGCTCCTTGCAGAAAATCAACATTCCCAAGGCTGCAAGTGCAAGGAGCAAAGCTAACAGCCATCTGGTACTGCACAGCCGTGCTGGGCTGCGGGTCAGCCTGGGGATCCTTCCTTGGGTCCAAAAATGGGCAGGGCTAGGGTCTGCCGTGGGGGTAAAGGGAAGGCTGGGGGCATCCCTGTTGGATGCAGACCTAGCCCTTAATTTTCTGTCCATTTTGTGCATTTGGAAACAGGTTGGAATGAAGTGAAGGACGTTTTTAAGAAATAAATGAAAGAGTTTTGATTTTACTGAAGTCTGGCTGAAGAAGGTAAAAAAAAATAAAGCAAGCCCCGTGGAAAATAAGGAAAATAAGGACAAAGCGAGAATCTCCAGTTGAGGAGGGAGCAGTGAGAGTGGCTGCGGTGCTTCCCTGGAGTACCTTTCCCATCAGCTGCTGGAGCACATCAGGCTCTGCAGTTTGCCATGGAAAAGCCAAGAATGCCCTCAGCTGGCAAACTGCGAAAAAGCAGTGTAAAACCGAGGAAGAAAAAGCAGTGTAAAACCGAGAAAAAACGGTGAAAACCCAAGATAAAGCCCCTCCTTCCCTGCAGCCACCAACGAGAAGGAAATTCCTAGCCCAAGCCATGCTGTGATTTGTACAGTATGTGCTAATCACTATCAGAGCGATGGAAAAAACTGAAAACATTGCCGGCAAGATCCTGTTAGAAAAGTGACACCGTGGCAAAAGCACAGTATTTTGGGGTAACCAGGCTCATCTGCTTGTTTTTTAGGGTCGCTTCAGCATAGACCTTTATGGGACAGGCCTGTCCTTAACGGGAACAGCAAAGTGGCTCTCACAAGGGAATTATGCAGTGTCGGAAATTCAAAAATCCCCAGTAAGTTGAAATTTTAATTATGGTTATACTTGCTCATGAGAACTTTCTAACTGTTGTCTTTCACGGCAGCATCTTCCAAGTAGAGATGAAGAAAAATCTAACATTTGATATCAGAAATAAAGTGTTGCCTGTAATTGTAGGGGAGGATGGGGGGTGCAGCCCTATCAGGTTTAACTTGATTTGAGTTGTTGCAATTAATTAGTGAGCCTGCTTAACCGTGAAGCTAAAAATGCTGCGTGCTGTGGAGCAGACATATCCTTAATTAGTTGTCTGAGGAGTCCGGCAGGGAGTTGGATCCCAGGCAGGCAGGACCAGGTTGTGTGGGATCAGGGCTACAGGGCAGGGCTGGACCTGCCGGAGAGGCTCCAGGTGCCAGGTGAGTGTGCCCCGAGAAGGAGTTAGTCCTAAAACGTGGCTGATAAAGTGTAGAGGACGTGGACCTTCCCAATGGGCTGGGATTATCTCTTTGGGAGAGACTCAGGTCACCCGAGCTCCAGGGATTGCTTTTTTGGCTGTTACTTCATGTGAGTCATCCCGATTGCCCCTGTTAAAACTCTCCTAAGGAGGTCACCGTAATCATCTAACAAAAAGCAACCTGCAAAATATCCTCCCCTGTACTGTTACAGGTCTCCCTGGCTCTGGGGACCCCCTTGAGCCAACGAAGCTCATCAGTGCTGGGGCTCTTAAAGGAGAATTAAATGCTACTGGTCCAACCATGCTGGAGCAAAGCATGCTCCAGCATCCTCTTCTGAGAACCAGCACAGACCCCCTGTGTTAGTTCTGGCAGGTACTTTGCTATTCTTCTCCCCTTCCGAAAGGAGAAGCCCAGGCAGCCGACTTTGGAGTTGTGGAGAGCAGACACCATCACGGCTGGCAGGATTAAAAAACTTTTAGGGACAAGGGTGTCTAAGAGACAATTCTTACCTCCATCACCCGGTGGCATCTGTCAAGCACTGTTCCAAGGGTGTAATTGCCTGCAGGAGCAGGAGACAGGAAGGCTTAGTGAGAAGAGAAGATAGCAGCCTGCTGCAATCACAGATCAATAGTGTCAAGGGCAGGAGGGAGCTCGTTTAAAAATAAATGCTTTGTTCAAGCTTGTCCTGCACTTAAGTCCAATTTTCTGGTAATTGAGGGTTGAATTCCCCTCAAGGACTGTCTGTCCACTGTAATGACCAAAGGAGAAAGACTCTGCAGAGGTGGGATAAGGAAGGCCAGATGGATTAATCTCCTAATTCCAGACCGGAGTTGCACTGCGCTTGCTGGGCTCTCCTGGAGACCAGCCCAACCCCAGGACCACTCCGCATCTCCTTTTGTCTCTTCTGGCTGTGGAAGTGCAGAGCTGAGAGGGGATGGCACTTTAGCAAATGGCATAGCCTCAGTCATAGAATCATAGACTGTGTTGGGTTGGAAGGGACCTTTAAAGGTCATCTAGTCCAACCCCCTGCAGTGAGTAGGGACATCTTCAACTGGATCAGGTTGCTCAGAGCCTCATCCAGCCTGGCCTTGGATGTCTCCAGGGATGGGGCCTCCACCCCCTCTCTGGGCAACCTGGGCCAGTGTCTCACCACCCTCAGGGTAAAGAACTTCTTCCTAATGTCTGATCTAAACCTGCCCTGCTCTAGTTTAGAGTCATTGTCCCTTGTCCTATGGCTACATGCCCTTGCAAACAGCCCCTCCCCAGCTTTCCTGTAACCCCCTTTAGGTACTGGAAGGCTCCTATAAGGTCTCTCTGGAGCCTTCTCTTCTCCAGGCTGAACAACCCCAACTCTCTCAGCCTGTTTCCTTCTTGTCTTGGTTCTGGACTCACTCCAGGCGTTTCCCTCCCAAATGGATGTTTCTTGGTACTGCCTACAAATATCCTTCTTGTGCCCTTCACGTGCTCAGGCACAACCGAGGAGCTAGACGGGGTTTTGCTCTTGCATGAGCCAAGTTTTCCGCTCATTACAATTATTCACTGTGGGACACATTGGAGAAAGCAGATACCCTTGAGATACCCCTCCAAATGGCATTCTCCTTGGGCATCTCTCAGTGTAATAAATCAAAACTACACTTTCTTATTTGTGTTCACCATCTGACCTGGTAGCACTAAAGGGAATTACATTTGCATACATTTAAATATAATGGTGATTTTGTAGATTGATTTAGGCATAATTTGTTTTCCTTCCAAGGCATTTTCTATTAAAAACCCTGGCTAGAATATCCCAGATCCTGAGCCCTGACATGAGATGTTATTTCTGGTTTTGCCTGCAGGATGGTACCAAAGTAGTGGGAAAATGCGGCGGTTACTGTGGGAAGTGTACTCCATCATCTGGAACGGGCCTCAATGTTCAGGTGTTATAGCGATGGTGAGTTCCCAGCTGCTTCTGCACGAAGGGAAATCTTCCCAAAAAACATCCTGAAGGAGCAGATCAGGCCACGCCTGCAAAAGCACTTGTGCATTGAGTGCATCGGTGACAGCCACCCATCCCACGCAGCATCCGGGGAGCGATGGCATCCCAGGCTCCCAGTCCTCACTTCCCCCAGTAACACCAGTAACCCAGTATAACACTGTCAACTGGAAACATGCTTCCCACCCGCTTTGGCTTTGCTCTTGTGCCTATCTCTCTAGTTACAGGTTTCAGAGGCGAAGATGATGATCCGACTCTAACGTGCACCTTGTCTGTATTTCCCAGGTTCTCCGAGAGCGGCTAGCGGAGAGGAGACGGATGAAGGATAGCGATGCAATACCTCTGCCTTCCACTTTTTTTATCTGTTTATGTGTGTATATAGATCGCATATTCTTAATGTACAGTATAATATTTATGTTTGGAATTATTTATTTTGATTTAATATTTTTGTACGTAAAATCATTATATTAAGGCTGCTTTTACTATTTTTATTTTTTATTGTTAAATCCTGCAGTCAAACCACTGCATTTTGCGTACTCTACATTATATGTAGCATTATGACAAGTGATACTTTATTGTCACTGTATTCAGTTGTTTACTTTCAATCAGTAATTTTCCTTCAGTTACGGGCTGCTTTGGCCCTCTACGGTGCTACACAATCTGCACAGGGGTATTTTTGGCATTTCAATCTGTCTTTATGTAAGGAAAATGGACAAGATGTGCTTAAATTTTATTTTAGGGATTAGGCCGACAGCACTCAAGGAAAACATGACAATGAATACAGTGCTAGTTGCATTAGCAATCTTTATCTTTTAGGTATGTTTTGAATTTCACATGACCTCTGTGGCCAGTGCTAAAAAGCACTGGTTTGGTGCTAACGTGATATTTATTAATGCTCTGTAGTTTTAGTCAATCCAGTGCCTTTATCAGTGAAAAAGGGAAGAAAGCAGAAAAAAAATAGTCAGGCGATTCAAATCGATTTATCCCAGGTTTAGGAAAATTCCTGCAGATGGATCTTCAGCTCGAGCCCCTTATTTTTGCAGGGCTCTGAAGAGAACTTGCTTTTAAAAAAAACCCATGTATTTGTCTCCTGATTGCATGTGCCACTGTGCTTCCTGGCTCCATCTGGAAGCGGGGTATTAACTCATCCCAGACAGGCTGATCAGGCCATATGTTTCCCTGGGCTGTGCGCTGAGAAACGCTGCTGTTTCTTACGGCCGGCGCCACAAAACCCTTGTGAGAAGCCTGAAGCATCCCTTCCGTGTTCTATCTGCATTATCCCTGCGGTGGGGACCGCGGGGGCTGCGGCAGGGGATGGATGGGGACAGCACACCCAGCCAAGCCGCCCCTTCCTCTTGGCTGGGGGACTCCATTGCGGGCACCTGCAGCGTTTCCCCAGCTTCCTACTCACTCGCAGACCATCTGCAGAGGGAGGCTTCAGCGCCGGCTCTGCCTGGTTTCAACAGGATCACTCTGTACTTAGAGATAACTCNGAGGAGACATCTTCCACAGGCGCCAAAGGCGGCTGTGTGATGGCTCCCCCCTGTACATAGCCCGCCGCTTGTGCAATGCCACAGCTTCGCAGAGCTTCGTAGCACGTTTGAACGGGGGTGATGTGACCAGATAATTTTTGTAGTCTATGACTATGTCCCTTATCTCTTTCTCCACAATTTTACTTAGCGATAGGAAGATGCTGCCCTTGCGCCTTACATAGCGGGGTAGCCAGGAGCACAAAGTACAAGGAAAGGAAGCTTTTCAGCACAAAATTGCCAGCAGTTTGGAAAACTAAAGAGGTTTGTCTGCTACTTCAGGCAAGTCTTGCAGTTTTGGCTGCCAACAGTTAACAAACACAACCTCAGGATCTGGTGCGAGTCTTTTGCAGAGCTCCCCAAAGGATGTGTCATCAGCTGGATCGATAGTGATAAACCATCCGATCCCTGGATTCGTAACCTGTGTGTGCGCCGGGCTGTGTTCAGCATTCAGAGCGAAACCTGTCAGCCTGAACAACCGGGGATCGGCACGTTCGCATCAGCCGGGAGACACCTCACAGGCAAGCAGGGCTCCTTACAGCCCGGCAGCTCGAGAACCGGTGCTCGACACTTCTGTGTGTGCCTCTGCTGCTCTTATTAACGTTCCGACTTAGAGGAAAGAATGAGACTCTTACCCATCATTTGGGCTTTTTGGCTTAATAGCGCGTAAGTAGATAGGATCGTATCTTAGACCATTTTTGTGTCTACGCATATCAGTAGTAAATTCTACCATTCTGAGAAAAATGCCAAAAATACCATTTCACAGGTGAAAGAAAAGAAAAAGGGACAACGGAAAGGGGAAAAGGGAAAGAGAAAGAGGAAAAAGGGAAAGGGGAAAGGAGTAGTAGTGGAATAGTGGTATCTTCTTTTTTAATGATAATTGCTTATGTATAACTTCTGTAGGGGAAAAGGGAAAATTGCACTATGAAGTTTAGAAAGAAACAGTGGTGCTTAGAAAGTACAGGCTTATTATATTTTCTCTAATGAAGTGAATGGCTATTTATAAAAAGAAATATTATTTTGACCTGTACGCGTTCATTTCTACAGTGTAGTTTCATAGCAGCTATTAACAGAGCAAGAGAAACCTAAAAAAATATTAAATGAACTATAAGGGGAAAAAAATGATAGAGCACTGATCCTGTGGTTCAATCATGGTCTTCATTAAATAGGAACAGACTTTGAGGACCAGAGACATTAGACATTTCTTGTTCAGGAAGCAACTCTGGGTTCTGTATATCAATGCCATTATTTTTCTACAAACTGGGGGTTTTTTGCAAGCACTTTCCTGTACAGTGTTTCTTTTCTTTCTGCTTATACTCAAAAGGAAATGAAAAGACACGTAAGACATGTCTGTATGGTCTTTCTGCATTTGCCATCGTATTTCAATACCTGTGTGCTATTATAGAGGCAAAATACTTTGTACACAAGGGAATAATACATTGAATGGTAAACATGCCTTTCTGTGCTGGTCTTTATTTCCAAGCTCTGGGTTCCTTGTTTGATTGTCCCATGCAAAAGGAAGGAGGAAAGGCAATAATGTTGGTTATATGGAGCCCTGCTTCAAGTCCTTGTTGGAGTCTGTGGACCAGGGACCATCTTGGAGAATGGCCACAGCACGACTTGTGTCCTGCCAGTTGGATGGGGCGATGCCCCCCAATTTCTGTCCGGGAGAGGAGTGCCCTGAGGTACAAAACATTCCCGGGCACATCTCAGAGGTGCCCTGGGCGCTACTCGGATGCAATCCATGCACCAGGGACATCCCTTGCCATGGGACGGTAAGGGAGCCAAACAGTTCATTTTGCAAATGTTTTCGAAGGCTGAGCAGGGATACTGGACCTGCTCCACACAGCTAGCAGTGCTATTTAAGGCAATCTAAAAAAACTCAAACCCAAACTTTTCTAAGTTTGAAAAAAAATAGTATCAAATATACAAGAAAATGCAGGTATAAGAAATTTGGGTTAAAAGGAAGCAAGCGTGGGGACCGGCTCCAGGAGGGCAACCAGACAAATTGCAGAGCCTTGCATGGCCCCTGCCCCAGAGGCAGCAGGTAAGAGTGAAGAAGTTGTATTTTTCTGTCCTCCCTTGTATGTTCCCCTTGCTTCATCTCAGAAAATGCAGCAGATCTCTTCGTGCTGGCAGATCCAGCCTTTTTCAGCTTCTATGTTTTTAATCCAGAAGGAGAGAGGATACCTTTCTCATGCTGTCTAAAACACTGTCAGATGCAGAAAACAGAACATGCAGTATTTCAAGAGCTGCATTCTTAGTTTAAGTGACCAATCTCTTAAAGATGTTTGTCTTTTCTATCATTTATCCTTAACAAATGATTACAAAGACATTAAATATGGGCTGCTGTGGAATTAAGGCAACAGGGGATCTGAGCACAGCTTATGATCTGAATCATAATTAACCTTCCAGCCCTGTATAATGAAAGGGTCATTTTAACACTTTTGATGCTTAGGTATATGAAAATTAGAGTGCTCTTCTTCAGCCTCGTTGTACAGCATATCATACAGCTCCAGAGACAGAGGGGATTGCTTGATCTCGTCAGTGTTCTCTTCTGACCAATAATGGGCATTTTTTCCTCTATAAAAATTAAAATGCATTTTGTTGAAGGCTGTTGCAAACTCACGTTTCAATGAGATAGGCTTAAATCAGGACATTTGCTAGAAAACCTTCTTCTCCTGCATAGCCATGCTTTGAAAATCGTATTGAAAAATGAGGAGAGGCAGAAAAGACCAAGGAGGGCAGTCTCGGCTTGAAGGACAATTTTCCACTGAGGCACTTCCAGACTTGATCTTTCCAGCACAACTGCTCTTCCTGAACAGACGATTGAGGGCTGACTTCGAGAAAGTATTTCTGCCAGGGGAACAGCATTGAGGCGAGATAGTTCTCCCACCTGCCAGGCAAAGGCACAGAAATTCAACCCAACCCAGGAGTCCCTAGCAGCTGAAGCAGCTCAGCCTACGTGGTAAGTTCTCCCAACGCTTGAACTCTTCAAATCGAGAACTCTTCACATCAAGTCTTTTTTAAGAAATACATTTGAGTTCACGCAGAAATCGCTAACCTTAGGAGCTGTTGGTTATTTAGTGGGCAGGGATGAGTCCCTTTGCGGTAGTAATTCCTGGAGGCAGCTCTCCAGCTTTGCATCCTGCAGGAGGAAGGAGCCGATGGCCAGAAGTGGTGCCTGTCAGTCTCACTCCAGTATCTTCCAAGTATTTTTGCCTGCGCTGGAGTAATCCAGGCAATTGGAATGTAGCTTCTTCCAGCAGATTTAGTTGACAAGTTTCTGACCCCTCTTTGCAATAGCGCGATGAAGAATGCTAAGAAGTTATTTTTGGCCTTCACAGAAGAGTCTGAGTTTCCACTTCAAAGTTGGCTTAATTTTTCGGCTATTTTATATTACCAAACATAAGGCACGGTTTTTGAAAAATCAAAATGAGAAGAGAATAGTGTTTTGACCTACCCCATGTGCTTTTTATATTTTATTTCCTGGGGGTTTTTTGGTTTGTTTGTTCCAATTAAAACAACAACACAACAAACCTGTCAAATTTTCTGTTAAATGACTTCTTCCTCTCTCTAGTTATAAATATTATTTCTGAAGCATTTGGAGGCGTGATCTGTTGGCTGTAAGTACAGGGAGTTCTGATGTAGGTACCATTAGAAGCCGAGGGAAGGTAGAAATACACTTCTCCTTTGCAAAGCTGATTCAGGTCCTTCAAGGCAGTGGCTGGATACAAAGTGCAGAGGCTGAGGCCATGCACATCAATCCAGTTCCAACCTCAGCTCTGCAGGGAATGTAAGAGCCCAAATAGTTCCCACATTACGTCTCCTCGCAGGCTCAGGGACATGCTGAGCTTTAATGCTCCTGCTCAACCTGAGCTGCCCGCAGTGATATCAACCTGCAGCTACTTCAACATTTGTTGGTAGTCGGTGTCCCCATCTCTGAGAAGAAGAGGAGAAGAGAAGAAGTAAGGAGAAGAGCCAGAAGTCTGGAGTAATCCCTGAATACAACCCCCTTTGTACGCAGGGCAGAGGGTGCAGGGGGAGGCAGGGCTCTTCGTATTTTCTCCCTTAAAATCATTACTTGGCTCCATTCATATGCTTATAATTTCTTCATCCTTCTTTAATCTGCGACTATGTTTCAGATAAGTAATTAAATTAATCAGGTCTCTGCAGCATTGTCCTTCACTAATCCATCCTCGCTGCCTTGCTGACCTTTCTCTTTGAAGCTACTCACAGTTTACAGCCTGCCTCCACCCCCCGCCCCCCCGCAGAAAGGAGTATATTGCTGTGAAATGCTTTAATTGCTCCCACTCACGGTAGCAGGGAAGCGGGGATGGCTGCCTGCGAACTGGCAAGAGCCAACGTGTCCAGGTGAGCCGCCGTGCAGGCAGCCCTGCGGTAAAGCTCTTCCTGACTGGCAAATACGAGCAGGGGCTTATTTGCTCCCAGGTCTGTGTAATTCCCCCCCCACATACCCCCCGGCAGGTGTAAGTGAAGCCGCCTGCAGCAAAGGATGCAAGCAGGTACCAGATGCTGCCAGAGGCTGGAGCTCTGGCCTCATGCATGCCTTGGGCTCTCCAGATGAAGGCGTCTCAACTGCAGGTCCCGGATTTGACCAGCCCCTTGGAGCAGGGGTCGGATTTGTGGCGTTGGGAGCACACAACCGTGCACTTGCCCCTGGGGCTGGCGCCTTGCCGGAGCTTGGCGAGAACAAACACATACCCGCCGGCGGCAATCTAGCCCCGCTTGAGAAACTGCAGCTACAGATAAAACGTACCCGCGTCAGCTGAACCGGCAAATAACTGAGCTCTGAAATAATAAACCGCATATGGCGCAGGCCAGGCTGCTGGAAGGAGGAGTGGTTCAGCGGTATCCGTGGAGGTTTGATTCCTGGCAGCGGCAGGGAATAACATGGGGAGTCTAAGCCTTGCCTCCCGAGGACAGAGGCCAGTGGCCTTTCTTCCTACCCGCGCTGGGACTCGGCTGCTGAAAGACTGTGCTGCCTTCCTCCCTCCTTCACTGCTCTCTTCACAGGGGACCCCTGAGCAGACCAGGTCTCTTCAGATCCAGGTGTCCTGGGGGACAACCCACCCGGATCAGTGGCACAGCTGATCCAAGGAAACCTCAGCCAAGGGCATGACAACGGACCGCTCTGCTGACTCTCACTTCAGCTTCTGTCCCCATCCAGGTGGGGTGAATCATGGAATCATGGTTGGAAGAGACCTTTGAGATCATCAAGTCCAAGCGTTAACCTAACAATGCCAAGTTACCACTAAACCATGTCTACCTGTCTTTTAAATACCTCCAGGGACGGTGACTCAACCACTTCTCTGGGCAGCCTGTTCCAATGTTTAATAACTCTTTCAGGGAAGAATTTTTCCCTAATATCCAGTCTAAACCTCCCCTGGCACAACTTGAGGCTGCTTCCTCTTGTCCTATCGCCTGTTACTTGGGAAAAGAGACCGATCCCCACCTCGCTACCACCGCCTTTCAGGGAGTTGTAGAGAGCGAGAAGGTCTCCCCTCAGCCTCCTTTTCTTCAAGCTGAACAACCCCAGCGCAGAAATGCTGCCCGTCAGATACATTTTTCGAGAGATGTTCCTAAATTCTTCTCACTGAATTGCACAAAATGGGGCATCTTCAAGTCCTTCCAACAGCTCCTCTCAACATCTACAGCTTCATCCCGCTCTAGGTGGAAAAGGCAGCAGCTGTGCCTTGTGCTGGTGTGTAGCTCACCTGGAATAACCCCTGGGAGCTGCCTGCCCGCCCCGGGAGAGGCTGCCTTCCTTAGGTGCCCGAGATAAGCTGATAATACCCTTCTCTTCATCAGCTTTCCTCCACCTTGTGCAAGTGGTACGTGAAACTTTCCAGGTATGACTCGCATTCAGATTTCACTAATGGCTTTTTTCCCATTTGATCGTTCCTAATGGCCTTTCAAGAGCCCAAATGTACGGAAGCATTTAAATAAGGAATACTGGAAGCTTTAGACAGCAAGTAGGTCCTGGGCTGTTTGCCTTCGCCAAAGAACCGGTATTTCCAGCAGGTAAAAATAGCACAAATGTAGAACCTAAAAAAATTCGTGGCCAGAAAATAAACCATTTCTGGTATCTCAGGAACTATAGACATAGTTTTCTGAATTTTCCCTTAGAGCAGCTACCTAACCTATGGCTGATTTGAGCTACTGCCTCACCACAACCACTGGTAGTCTGCTGTTCTCAGGTATCTCACTCCCCTATTTATCAGCAGGTTTCAATCCTGTGAAACGGGAAGAAAAAGGCTATTTTCTTTTCCCCTAATGAGAAGAGACAATAAAGCAGCTTTTAAAAAAAAATAAATAAAAGGACCTTTCCACCTGCAGGATGTCAAATGCATGATTAATGCGAGGGACTGAACGACATCTGTGATGTTTGCAGTGCTGTTGGAAGCGAAGGGCAGGATGGCTTCCCTCCCGACAGCTCACCTCCTGCCCCTCTGCGAGTTACCCCAGGTTGGTTTGGGGTTTCTTATCTTCAGGAATGGCCCTGAAAAAAGTAGCATGGAAGGAATGTGAATTTACAGCGTAAAGAAAATAATTCTGCTGGCTCTCAAGAGAACCCGAGGGAGGGAGGGAGGGAGGGATAGCAGAAAATGACTTGTTGCTGTAGCTCAAAGANTTAAAAAAAAATAAATAAAAGGACCTTTCCACCTGCAGGATGTCAAATGCATGATTAATGCGAGGGACTGAACGACATCTGTGATGTTTGCAGTGCTGTTGGAAGCGAAGGGCAGGATGGCTTCCCTCCCGACAGCTCACCTCCTGCCCCTCTGCGAGTTACCCCAGGTTGGTTTGGGGTTTCTTATCTTCAGGAATGGCCCTGAAAAAAGTAGCATGGAAGGAATGTGAATTTACAGCGTAAAGAAAATAATTCTGCTGGCTCTCAAGAGAACCCGAGGGAGGGAGGGAGGGAGGGATAGTAGAAAATGACTTGTTGCTGTAGCTCAAAGAAGGTTTGTGCAAATTGGCAGAGCCCCGCTTGATTGCTGTGTTTAGCCTCAAATTGTGGAGCATTAAGGAACCGCATGAACCAGGGCCATCTACCACCCGCCTCTCCTCAAAGGGGGTGAGGTAGGGCTGCGCCTGGGGAGTCTTGGGCTTGACAGCAAGAAAACCCGATTCTGGGAAAAAGCTGCAGCCCTGTCATTTCGGGGAGCGAGTGACAGCCTGCAAGGACGAGGAGGGGGCTGGAAGAGGAGGAGGAAGGAGGGGAGCAGGGCAGCAATCGGGATGCTCTCAGCACCCGGCACAGCCGGCATCCCAGTGCCGATACATCGCCGTGCCGGCACCAGAGGCCAGGGGAGCGCAGGGTCCCTCCAACATCCCCGCAGTGCTCTGCCTGCCCGGTTTGAGAGGGGCTGAGCCCTTTTTTTGGGGGGGATAAGCTTTATGAATCCACTTGGCTCCACGTTTCATAGCAGGTGCTCCTCTCCACGGAGTGGGACTGGGCTGCAAGTTTTTATTGGTGTGGACTCCAACTCCCAAATGCTATTTACAGGGAAATTGACGACTGCCTTCAAAATTAACAATAGATGGCTATAAATCTTACTCAGTTTCCTAGCAACTAACACAATAAAATCCTAAGGTTAAAAGGAGAAGGGTTATTTGGAGATACCTTGGGGAGTAGATAATGGCCATTTGCATTCCTGGGTGGGAGGACAAAAAAAAAAAATCCTGGGATATTTACAAATTACTGTATTGGTGAAGGAAAAAAAAGGTGAAATTACTCAGTGCGGCTTTAATCAAACTACCTCAGAAATGACAAATCTAACAAAAAAAAAAATAGTAGTCAAATGGCTGTGATAAAGAGCACTTGGAAAATGCCTGGCGATCTGCAGAAATGATGAGGGGTTCTGTTAAGTTGCTAAGCCCACTTTGTTACTGTTTCTGACATCTGAAGTGTGTGTACCACAGACAAACAGAGTAATAAACGTTCAAAGTGAATTTGACCGGTACGTGCCTGATGGAATATGCCCTAGAAAAACCTACGCAGTGCAAAAAAAATTTAAAACTGAAGTAACATAGCATGATTCATCTCGGCCTGGGTTCCTGTTATGCACAGCACAGATTGAAATTCCATATCCCCACCTCAAACTGGGGCTTATGCACAGTCTTTTCTGCCTGCAGTAATTGCGAATCTCGTAGCCGGAATGAGCGGAAACACTGGATTTTTTTCCCTCCTAAAAGACCCTCATGAGGGCACGTTTGCCCAGGAAGGAGGAGGCTTGGTGGAAGAACTCTGCAGTAAAATAGACGTCTGGTCCCTGGCACACTCCTTCGGCAGCTGTGGCATTTAGAGACATTTTTCAAGCCCTCCTTTTGTTGTTGAAAGGCTTCAGACAGCAACTGCCTAATAACAGTCAGACGTTTATTACCTTCAGGGTACTAGATGGCGACAGGATCATGTTGAGTTGTAATTCACCTGTGCAGGCTGCTGGCAGGAGGAACTGCGAGGGGACTGGCTCGGTCCGTAACAGCCAAACCCACCCTGACATCGCGGAGGGGAGAAATGGGCGCAGCCGACGAAACGAGAGCTGCTCTCTGCCTTACTCCAGTGTTTTCCGTAGTGGTACTGCTGCCCCAGAGCTGACCGTCAGGGCTGGACCATCAGGGTGTCAGAGCTGAAGGAGGGATGCTAAGAGCCTTCTGCAGGTATTTTGGAGGTGATTTCCTAACACGAGGCATGGCTTGAAGGATAGAAGAGCCGGGGGCACTTTCCTGGAAAGACTAGCAAACTTTCCTGGCTCCGTACACAGAAGAGTTGTGTCTGCCAGCTAACTCCCATCCTGAAGTGCTGGGACAGAGCTGGAGGCAGAGACTCCATGGGGTTTGGTGGCACAAGTTGTCCTTATATTTCCCATTCCCTGGTTGCAGCTACTGCTGTGGGCTTGCAGTTTCTCTTCCTGGCTGGTAAGAACTGCCACCTGGGCTTGGACACAAGTGACTTTGCTGCTTGAAGAAGCACATTTATCTGAGCAGGAGGCATAGCACATCGGGCATGTTGCACTTAGATGGTCACAGGGCTTGTGACCAGACCCCCAGAGCCACAAGGGCTAATGCAGCCTGGGTACACCGTGGCCACGGCAGCGCCTGCCCTGCGGCCAGGGCTGCTTTCCTGCACGCATCCCACATCCATAGCCCGTGCACCACCTACCCCCTTACTGGGAACTAACCCAGGAGCTGTATTTTACCTTTCCCTGAGCTCTCTGATTTTAATCATAATTATTTCTGTAATATCAGGTACAACAGGGAGCAGGAAAAGAAGACCATTTCTGTCATTTCCCCTCCTCTCGGCCATCCATAACTTCAAATGGGACCCGGGTCCTTCTCACAGTGCACGAAGGGAGAAAACTGGGTTTTAAACTGGTCTAGTCACGAGAAGGGTTGAAAGAAGTGTCATCTCTAGCTAGGTTTGGTTGAAACAGGAATGGGAGGGGAAGATGACGTACGGAACAATTTAAGTGACAGCAGAAACAATAATTTGTCAGACAAACTGTCTGGCATATATTATCCAAGTGTCTCTGTTTCTGAGCCTATTTGACAGCAGTATTTGACACCCCCCACCTCCAAGCTGAGGCTGTCTCCTCTGGAGAGGATGATCTACATGTTTATAAAAGCAGAAATATAAAAACCCCTTTTGAAAGTACCTTTCGTGGTAGCACAGGTAGGGCTGGAGCTGTTATCAAGTCCCCTGCCCGCCCGGCCACGCCAGGATGAGTGCATCATTCCCTTTGAACATGGTGAGAACAAGGGAGTGGGAGTTTATTTCCTGAGAGATCTTTACTCTTGGCAGCTTTTCTGGGGGAGGAAAGAGAAGAAGAGTGTTCAGGCCAGTGAGATAATGTCTCCCCTCCCTTTCCCAAACACATCCCAGAGATGATGTTCTGGCCTGGCTGCTTCCTTATGTAGATGCAGCATCTGAGCATCCCTAAAACATGGATTGAGTCCTCCTCACTTCATTTGTCCTGGATGTCTTGGGCCAGAGGGAAACTGCTGTCCCCGTGAGAAATGTAGATGCCTAGGAGACACTAAGGACCTGCCTCCACTGGGGTCTTTGGTATCTGAATATTTTTATGTCTCTGGATACACCCGGATCTGTTCTCCAGCTCCCCCTCCAGCCACATCAGGGCAGAAGCAGTGAGCACCCCCCTTATCTGCACCCCCAGGCTCAGCCCTCATCTACCCTCTCCTTCCGAACACGCTAGTGCAAGTCCTGATGCTCAAAGCCTTCCTGGACTCTTCCCTGTGCATTGAGGAGTCGCCCACCAGAATCTACACATCTACAGAAACAGGGCTGGAGGACAGAAGCCGCACTGGGTGGCAGGCAACCTTAGCGGCCCCATGGACAGCTTGGGATGGAGGGAGGGGACCAACTTGCCTTGTTTTAAGAAGCCATTTAGGACCTGCCTCTTCATCAGAGAACTGGAGCTGTGACTCAACACAGCCACACCTCTGAGGAATTTCCCCTCCAACTTTGACTTACTTTTGCTGTTTTAAACTTATACCAGACATCCTCACCAGCCCTGCTATTGAGGGCACACAGCATCTCTTGCAACAGCAAAGCAATTAAAAAGGATTTGCAGGTCACCTTTAAAGCATTTCCCCTAGCACGCTGAGTCTTGTTGTAAGTCCTGTATCCAACGATGCTTTTATTTCAGCAGTTTTAATTGGAGTTTTAAAGATTCTGAATCTTATGCAAGACACCTAAAATGCTGGAGAATTTCAGGCCCTCTCTTGCATGATGTCTCACATTCCCTGAAATCCTGTTAACCTTCAGTAGAGATAGCAGTAACTCAGCACCCCTCATATGACTGTATCTGATATTAGATACAGCTTATGGGTCGGGATGTTTTAATATCAGGTCAAACCCCAGTCTGCAACCAGTTGCCCACCATGTGATGAAACGCGTGTGTATCTGAAGAGACCACCTCCTCCCTCGAGAGTTTCTAACGTATTCATGCACCACTGTATGAGCTGGAAACTGGGAGAGAAACCGAGAAGGAAAATGACGAGGAAATTTGGCAGAAGGGAGCCATGGAGGGAAGCTGGAGGGTTTTGGAAGGGTAAAAATAGCAACCGCAGAAAAACAGAGCAGGGAGGGATGTCAATGTTTTCTCACTGACATGAAGAAAACCTGTGAAAAAAAAAAAAATCTCCATGATAAAATTCCCTGGGTTTTGGAATTTTTTTTAGATTTTTTATTAAGAAAGCCCTGCATTTATGGGAGGAAAGAACAAAAATCTCCCTGAAACTTTCTACCTGAGACTCTTCAGAAGGCAACCACACAGCTCCCAGCCTCATTTCACCCTCTAGGAGAGGAAGATACAAGCGAATAATTGACAAAAATGAGATCTGATTTAATGAAAAAAAAAATTATCAAAGCGTTACGGTTTTAACCAGCTGTGAGGCAGCGAGGCAAAGGAACAAAGAGGCAGGGAAGGAGGGGAAGGAGATGACAGGATCTGTGAACAACCACAACCACGGCCGGGGTGAAGCTGTGAAATGCTAATGGCGAAGCTGCTCCTTCCCCAGTGGGGACGCGTTCGTGAGGACCCCTGTGCTCTGCGAAGCGTGTTGGCGGCTCCCCCTTCTCCCCGGGCCTCATTTCGCCCTGCCTTGCGCCAGATGTTTGCTTTGATTGCAAACCCCCCCAGGGGTAAAGGCTGGATGTCGGCCCCCGGGGGTCCCTTTGTAGCGTGTTGTATACATGACAAGAGCAGGCTGGTGCGTGGGCTGCCCCACGGCTCCCAGCCCCACGGCTCCTGCCTTTGCCGCTCCCAGCCCCACTGGCCCACCTGTGCGCTCTATGGGTGTAACAGGTACGTTTTGTGCCAGCCCAGCATCTCAGGCTGCAAATATATTCCGGGTGACTGTGTTTCTCCTGCGCGCTGCTGTGTTTGTGGATAAATCTGCTCTCCGTGAGGAGGGGAACAGCAGCCCAGCAGGAATCTGGGCTGTTTGCTCCCTGCCTTTGCCTCTGCCAGTCAAAGCCCCCCGCGCAGCGAAGGCTGCAACGCGCTCAGAGCTGGGACTTCAGCGCGCTCCCCTTCCAGCGCTGCAGAATGTCATCTCTGCTCCTCTGGAGCTCAGCTTTTCCACTAACACCCGTGCTCTGGAGCGTTACGAGCGCCCTGCGCTCCCGGCCGCCGGCGCGGGGAGGGTCGTTAACTCTGAAGCGGAGTGATGACAGCGGGCGCCGGAGCGCAGCCGTGCGGACGGAACCGCCGTCCCGGGGCGAGCTGGTTGCGAGGGGGNCTCCCCCTTTCCCTGCTTGTACCCACACTTTTCCCCACCAGTATCCCCCTTTCCCTGCCCGTACCCACACTTTTCCCCACCAGCAGCCACACTTTTCCCCACCAGTCTCCCCCTTTCCCTGCTTGTACCCACACTTTTCCCCACCAGTATCCCCCTTTCCCTGCCCGTACCCACACTTTTCCCCACCAGCAGCCACACTTTTCCCCACCAGTCTCCCCCTTTCCCTGCCCGTACCCACACTTTTCCCCACCAGTATCCCCCTTTCTCCGGGTGCCTGCCCCCTGTGCCCCCCATCCCGCAGCTGGGGGGCCGGGGCTGACCCCGGTGGTTTGTTGCAGCTGACGGCGTCGGGGGAGCCGGAGCGGGGCCAGCCCTGCAACACCTGCGGGGACCAGTGTCCCGGCTTCGCCCTGCACAAGTGGAGGTAAGGCCTGTTGAGACCCCCGTGTCCCCTGCCCCGTCCCCCCCGAGGGCAGCGGGACCCCAGTGGATCTCCCTTCGCAGGGTTTTGGGGGCTCCCTCTCAACTCTCTGCACATCCAGGGTGTAAACGTGGCTTTTTGGGGGACGCTTGTGTCGGTCTGAGGCATGTTGCCCACCCTGGTTGGTGGCTCTTGAGACGGGGGTGGAATTTGCGGGCCCCATCGAATGGCGTGGGGGGGCGAGCCCATGCCTGGCAACAGGATCCAGACCTGGGACTGGGGTAACTGGTTTGCTAATTACCACCTTGCAGCCGATCCGCTCCCTGCCGTGGTCAGGAGCTCGTCCTGCAGCCCCAGGTTGTGCCGGGGGCTGAAGCCTGGCAGGGACACCCTGGGCAGGCTGGGGTGGGGTGGGAAGGGGAGATCGGGGCAGAAGAAGACCCGGGTGGTTTGCACCAAACCGCTGTAAAACTCCTGCCTCCCCCTGTGACCCCATGGGGGGGTTTATCCCGTCTCGGTGATGCCAAGCAGAGATTTAGCTGTTGAAATGGATGAGGGGTGTGTAGGATTGAACAAGTATTTTTGGCTGTTTCTCTTGTGCCTTTTTGCCAGACGGAGGGTGCTGGTGCCTGCGGGGCACAGCGAGCCCTGGCCTGGGGCTGTGTCAGCCCCTTCTCTCCTCCCTGTGTGAATCCTGGCGATGAGGCCCTGCTCATGGGTGATCTGGGACTCGGTGATATTAAATCTGGGCTGTGGGAGCTGGTGCACCGATTTAGTAGGCCAGGGAGCCCTTGGCGACCTTCTAACCTTGTTTTGTAGGGTATACCCTTTTCTCCAGCATCTGCCGCCCTCGGCGCTCCTCCAGCTTCTGCCCTACTTCTCGGAGCTGTGTCTCAGCAGATTAAAGAGTGGGGTTCAGAGTGAGGAGGGGGACTGATTTATTCCCGTTGAGTTGTATCTTAAGCTTCAGCCCTGCAAATCGTCATTCCTGGCGGCATTTGCTCCGAGGTGTGGTGGGATGGGGTCTGTGGGCTGTGGTCTGCCCTGAGGGATGCACCGCGGCTGGTGGATCTCGTTGTGGTCCTCCAGCCTGGCCCTCCGCAGGTGCCGGTGGCACATCCAGGTGCACCATGTCCCACCTCAGAGCTTCAGAAGGTGGAGGTGTCTCCTCCCAGGCTGCTGGAGCTGTGGTCTCCTGACACCCTCCCCGTAATCTGAATCTACCACGTGTTACAAGGTCACCCCTGAGGTGTCTTCAGGTCTTATAAATGCTTTCTGAGCTCTCCCAGGTTTCCTCGCAGCTGAAGTTTGGGGTAGCAGGTGTTGCAGAGGCGCTTCATGCTGCTTAAAAGTGTCACAGAGAACTTTCAAATAAAGAGAGAGGAGAAGAGGTAAGAAGAGAAGGGGTGGTCTCCAAAGCTCCAAGGACTTACGAGGTGCTGTGGTTTGAGTTTTGTTAGGTCAGAGGGTGCAACTGTCCAGCGGCTTTTGAAAAACTAGGTGAACTTTGATAGCGTCGTATCAAAGGCCAAATGGCCCAGCAGAAGAGGCACCTGGCTGCGTGAGGAGTGTCGGGTGAGAGGTGGTGTCGCGGCTCTGTTCAGGTTGTGTCCTCTGCACTGACATGCCGTGCCTCTTGTGCTGCATCCTCCAAAACCCTGCCTGGAGCAGGAGGCTCCAGCCAGCCAGGGACACCCATAGCTTGTCTCCTGACTGCCCTTTTCTGAGGGGCCCCAGACACGGGCAAGGATTTTGGCTAAAATCATGAGGCTTGTTCCAGCAGCCGTCTCTCAGGAAGGAAGGTTACCTTCCCTGGGGCAGGAGAAGGATGAGTCCTGCTGAGCAGGCAGGCAATGCTAAGTTAGACCTTACACCACGTTACCTTTCACCAGGGACCAGACTAGCCCTCCTGCACACGCATTCACATTTAATTGCCTTGATAGAAGAGTAATTAGGCAATTAAAACACATAAAGGCAACCTATTTGCTGGAACGCAATAGAGGGGAAGTGGATTCATTTTTTACTAGCTGGTGGTCTATTAATGCCAGTGACATGTAAGCAGGTAAATTATTAAATAGTAGTTTTGAGGGTTGAAAACGCGCAGAGGAGCCGGGAGCTCCTGCTGGGGATGCTCACCGACACCTTCACCTGAGGTGGGAAGAAAACAAGGGTTTGCAAGGAGACCTGTAGATTAAGGATACAAACCCAGATCAATTAACCACTAGAGATTTGTAAGCCTTTTTATAATCCTCTAATAGCGGAGTTTTGCTGATAAATGTAAATGGGATCTTTTTGCTTCAAGGATGGGAGCTGGTGATATGCTGTCGGGAGGAGGAAAAGAACTGATAAGCTTGCAGGCACTGAAACCATTGCTGATGCAGGCATTTTCGTACACGTAATTATGCAGGACTGTGTATTTTCTAGTTACCTGTGATTTTAGGTGTGATCTGTGCAGCTTCTCCGTCAAGCAGGCAAATTGCTTTGCTAGGTGGCAAAGATTTCTGTGCCCGTACGTTCCCTTAAAAGCTACTTTTCTCAGATGGGGAGAGATGGCTTTGAGTGTTGGCTGAATTTGTTATTCCTGGGAGCATGTGCGTACCTCCTGAGCCGGGGAAACCACTTGAAAATAAATTGTATTCTGCAGAACTGTTTTCTTTTCAGAATAAAACCAGCTTCTGTACTGTAGGTGATGTGCAAAAGGGAGATGAAAGGGCATTGCCAAGTAATTAAAAAACGTCCCCATCTTTTGAGTTTGTTTTTGAATCTTCTTAATTTTGCTCTGAAATTATAATCTCAAATTCAAGGTAGTGGGTTAATTATCCTGTAAAAGCGTTGGTATATTTAATGCTGTTTTGGGTGGAAGCAAGGAATTGAAAACACCTCGTTGTACAGATGCGGTTAAAGTAGAGCCCACTACCTGCATCCTACCTCCTCCTCCAAGCTCTGAGCTCTACAGAAATTCAATTTTCAGTTTTAAATCATTTAGCCCCAAAGAGGAGAAAGTAAGTGGTTTGAAAAGACTGAAGATTGAATTTCATCATCCTTTGGTGTCAAGTCTGCGAGGATGCAGCTATCAAACTATAACTGGTATAGCCCCCAATTTCTCGTGGCCTGAACGGCAAAAATGACTCCTTGGTCTAATGACATCGCTTTGGTTTATGGCAGGTTGTCAGCAAAGTACGAAAGGACTGAAAAGTTCATCTGTGTGGGCTGCGGTCTGGAGGGTGGAAATCGGGTGTACATAACCAAATCCTCATTAATACAGGTCGATGCTTGAAAGGTGGCTTTTGTGTGGGGAAAAAAGTGAAATCAAATTCAATAAAAATCTCCCAACTCCTTAGGAGCCCGGTTGGTGTTTTCTAATCAGATCTGCATTACATTAAACCGTGTGCCATTCAGCTTGTTAACAAGCTTTGGCATTAAATAAAGCTGTCACCGGAGTTGGGTGAATGAATAGCCATTAGGAGTGTCTTTTGCATAATGTCTTGCAGAGAAAAGCCTGCGAGGGAGGTGGTCCAGGAGGAGGGAAGGGAATTTATAACCTAGTCCTGCTGCAATTAGTGTGAATATGCAAACCTTAAAGGTGACAAATGGTTGGCAGCTCCAGGAAGGGAGCGAGTGGCTTTTGCTGTTGTTAAGCCTACTGTGAAGAACTAATTTCAGATTTACTCTGGGCAAAGTGAAATTACAGCCTTAGTCCTGTATTTAAAATAGCGGATCCTTCGTGTGGGGAGATTGGCATGTGTTTAGCACACAGAGGCACAGTTTGTTTGCTCCTCTTGAGAACGCCGTGCAAAAAAAATGATACTCTTGCGGTTCAGCAGACCTTGGTGTTCCTCGCTCTCCACCTTCTCCTCCAACACCACCAGCTAAACCACAGATGGAGGGCACCTGAATCTCAGCTCTGGTTTGAGGAGGGGGGGATGGACCACCTGGTTTGCAAAGCCTGCAGAAGCCGTGCTGGTTTCAGAGGGAGGGCGTTCAGATGCTGTGACAGATAAGAGAATTTTAAAAATAGTGCCTGAAAACCTTTGGAGAAGTCTTTGTTGCCATAGTTATTCTTCTCATTTGCAGAAGCATTTAAACAACAGTAATAAACATGACATAAAGACAAAAGACTGACTTACTGGGTTTTTCGTTTCGGTGTGAGATTGTTTTACATCTTTTCTTGGAGTCTCTTTTTTTCTTGCGTATGCAGAGTAATCTTTGTCTCTTGAAATTATGTTTTGGTGGGGAAGAGATCTGCATCTCTTCATGCATTGCTGTGACACATCTCGGTCTTAACATCAGCGGTGTGTGTTTGTACAGCACTTAATGCCTGGCCCTTACCTTCCAGGGCAACTATTTATGTGATTGTTGACTTAATACTCAGTAACATTCCATATGAACCATAGAATGGTTTGGGTTGGAAGGGACATTAAAGATCATCCAGTTCAACCCCCCCTGCCCTGGGCAGGGACACCTCCCACCAGCCCAGGCTGCTCCAAGCCCCATCCAACCTGGCCTTGAACCCGTCCAGGGATGGGGCAGCTACAGCTTCTCTGGGCAACCTGGGCCAGGGGCTCACCACCCTCACAGTCAAGAATTTCTTCCTAATATCTAATGCAAATCTCCCCTCTTTCAGTTCAAAACCGTTACCTCTCGTCCTATTGCTACATCCCTCGTAACAAGTGAACATGTGAAGTTTTGGTGCATGCGATTGTTTTGAGCATTTGTTTCCATAACTCAGCATCTCACTATAATCTACTGCGGCCAGTCCCACAGAAGCCTGATTTCATCGGGCCTTGTCAGATCTGGGAGCATCTCTGAGGACAAACTTTTCAGCCTCTCGGGAGAGACCACCTGGATGACCCAGGTGATACAGGCTCAGCCCAAAGGCTCGTGGCTGCCCACTGGATCACAAACACCCGTGGACAAGGCTAAGCTGAGGGACAAGGAAACGGCTATGTGTAGGGAGATAGTGACCTGGTAAACGAGGTGGTTGACCAGAAGCCCAGAGATGTTTGAGGTTGCTGGGTGATGGTTGACAGAGGCCGCCTTGCAACTCCCGTCTCTGCCTTGTTGACTGTAGGCAGGGAGTTGCTAGTGGGAGTAGATGTTTATTTTCTTTGTGTGTTTGTCCAGTTCCCAGTGCTCTGGACATTATCTGCTTGTGTGTGGCGAGCTGCGGATGGGACTGTCCGTGCGAGGAGAAACTCTGGCTGTGTTTCCAGCATCAATCAGCCTTTGCCTGGTGCTGGCCCTGCTCGCAGGAGGGACATCCCAGCAGACGCGCATCTGCACTCCCGTCCGCCTTTGGGTCTCTGGTTTGATGCCTAGTACCTCATCCAGAGAGCAGAAACAATAATATTGGTAATGCAGCACGTGAACGAATAACACCAAGTCCTGAAGCATTTGTTTCTACTTTCCAAAAAGAAAAAAGTACAGATTATTGCTTCCATATGTTCTCAGCATTTTTCGTAGGTTATGTATCTTTCACACACACCCTCCCAGCTTTTCCCTTTCATGAATAACGTGCTTTGTGCCTCCCTCTCCTTTAGGATTCAGATATTCCACACTTCCTCGCATGTTTATATGAAAGGCTTTGGAGATGTGAGAATAGCAATGCCTTATCTGGAATGGGCTTATGCTTGTGTTGCTGCCACGGAGGACCGCGCCGGGCCCAGTGGGGTTTAGCAACTTGTTCATTTTGTAGTGGGGAACCACAATAGGCAAAACTCAGCCGGCACGGTCCATCCTGGTGCTGTCCATCCCAGTGCTCCAGAGGCGAGTCCCTGAGGAACCAGGGAGGGGACAAGCAGGCTGCTGTCCCCAGGGAACCTGTGCCTGTCCCCAGGGGTGGGCAGTAGTCACCTGTCTCCTGAGGATGCTTTTGTCCTGGTGGAGGGGATGCAAGAATATCAAAGGTGGCATTTATCTGCTGATTTTTAAAGCCTTTCACAAATGGATTGGTATCATTAACTTGTTTTTAAAGTGTTGGGGGTTTTCTTGTTGTAAGCCGTTCAGGAAGGAGAGGTCATTCCCTGCCAGGTTGATCATTGATGAGGCCAGTGTCCTTCAGCCTCTGTGCCTGGGGTGGTTTGGGATGGGTGGCTGCTGCCTGCACTGAAGCTCAGCTCAGGAGGATGCTGGAGCATCCGCTTTGCTTGGCGTTATGACTTCAGCTGTCCTACTTACTTACACCTGTGTGATTAAGCTCTTGTGTAAGTGTTTGAAAAATCAGGGTCTACTTTTTCTTTGAGTTTTCAACCCTTGTGGCGGTAGGGAAAGAGCAGGGTACTCTGTGATGGCTCGTGATGCTGCCACCGTCCCACAGCATCTCTGCCAAGGGACAGCTGGGCCATCAGGATGGGAGTTTGGGTGGGTTTGAGAGTAGGGAGCCTCGTGAGGTTTTCAACTTTGTCCTGCCCTGGTACAATCCATCTTTATATAGATGTTGAGGGTATAGCTGAATTTAAAGGACTCCTAACCAATTTTTTGGCTTGTCCCTTCCATGTCTTCATGCCCTACTGCTGAAACAGCACTTACAACAGCCGAGACTGATAAGGTATCCTGTTTGTGTTGGCTGGGAGACACTTTAACAGAGCATTACAATATTAGAGCCAGTGTTGTCCCTGGCGAAAAGCCTAAAATAAATTCTTTAATTTTTTGTATGCAATGTACAAAAGAGCAGGTGAGGTATGTACTTGTATCCGGGCAAGCCTGGGGAGCCTGTTTGAAGTCCTTTACAAGCCACTCAGGATTGTATTGCAAGAACTCAAAGGAGTTTGAGACGCTCCTTGATTAAATTTCAGCTGAACACAGAGCCCTAGTCTGCAGCTGCTGTAACTGGAGTTGTTCTGCTGCCGGGCTCTGCCCTGCTCCATCGCAGCTGAGCTGCTGGCAGAAGCCAAAAAAGCAGAATTTCTCCTAGGTAAAGGGCAGCGCGGGTATGTTTTCTGTCTGTCTGGAAGAAGCCTTGTACAATTCTAGTTTTATGAATGGGGGTAAAAAACCACTAACAAGCTGTTGCAGGTTTTGAGTGGGTTTTGGGGGGTTTATTCTGTTTCTGAAGTGATTGTGAGTGACACCAATGATGGAGGGGACAGGGTGGATAAACACCGAATTATGACTTTACCTGATAGTTTACTCCTAGACTAAGACTAAAGAAATGTTATTGGAAGTTGGTGTTTGATTGGGTTCTTTTGCACCAAGTTTTTGGTAAAATGACTGCAGCTGCTTCTTGGTTCACAAAAAGTGAGATGTTGCCTGCCCTGGCGTGAGCGAGTGGGGTTTGCCATCCTGAAGGCAGAATGATGGCCATGAACGCTTTCTGGGCTCCTCGGCCGTGGGGCTATGCTGCCGTGCACTGGCAAAGCACAGCTCCCTCTCGGAGCCTCATGGGATGTAATTGCCCGGGACAGACCTGCAGAACTCGGAGCGGGATAGATTGCCTTGCAGTGGGGGATCTCCTTCAAGCAGACAGCTGTGGGTGCTGCGGGCTGTGGTTACGGACTTGGGTGTGTAGGGGGCGATTTGGTGGGACGTGGTGAGTTGATTTAACATCTTAGTAATGCAGGATGCGTACGGTCCTGAGCTCCCCCTGCATCCTGCCCAAGCCCAAGGTTAAAACAGTCGCTGAAGCTTCTGCTGAGCTGATGGGATGGGAGGGAGGAGGTGGGAGATGAAGGGTCGCATCGGTCCCATGGCACGTGAAGACGGGCTGTCATCCCTGCCCTCGGCATCCCCATCCGCTTATTGGGTTTTGCTCTCTTCCTGTGGCTTTAGCCCTCTTGGTCCTCCTTGCCGGTTCCACAGGAGTGCACAGAGTCCCTTCTCCCTGCAGGATGCATCCCACGGAGCCCTGGTGCTGCTGCCTGCAGCCACCCAGGGCATGCGGCATGTGTTTGGTGGGGAGGGAAAAACTCCTTTAATAGAGGGTTTGCAACAGGTTTTTGTCACGAGCGCAGTGCAGCGTGAAAAGCTCTCAGCCACCAATTTGGCAGGAAAGTCAAATGGGGTGGATAAGGGCTGGTACCCGAGATGCTGAGCTGGAGGGAGCTGGGGTGCAGCTATTCAGCTGACACCCACTGAGAACTGCCCTCCTTCATGTTGCTCTCCGCTGTAGAGGGCTGTTCAGTGCTTTCAAGTGGTTTTCTTGGGTTTTGTTCCCTTTCTATTTGCCTTTTAAAAGTCAATCTGCAGTCTTTTATTATTTTTTTTCAAAGACATTCTTCCCCCCCCTCCCTCAGTAATCCATCCTTATTACACCAGTGAGTCACTCTTCAAATAATCAATTGCGTTTTCATTGTCTGGCTTGTAAGTCTATCACCGAGCTTAAGGACGGCGCATAGTATCAGCTGAGACCTTTGGCAGATGGTTTTGCAATTCGCTATGCTCATTTGGATATTTGCTGCTTTTTTTTTTTTTTTTTTTTTTCCCTCCGATGAATAATCTCCCAGCCGTGGTGGGGGAAAGCCGGGCAGGGGACTCTTCCCTGTGCACGCAGCATCTCTGCGGTCACTATCTAATGTCGGAGGAATTTGTTAACATTAGCAGAATTGTCTGATGCGAGGAAAACTAATTTCAGGGCAAGCATGGCTGTAAAGAGCCTTTTTTTCATGTGTTGCCGTGTCCTGTCGGGCTCGAGCCATGCATCCGTGCAGCCCCAAGGTGGCTGATGGTCAGAGCCTTTCTCAGGTTCACTGATGTTGGGGCCAAGAGGCGAATACGAAATTCAGGGTGCTCCTCTCGGAGAGGCTGCTTCTTCCCCTGTGCGTGGCTCTTTGCTCCTCCACAGGGCCCTGGTGCCAGAGCTTAACACTTTGAGTGCTAAGTATTACAATTATTATTCTTACCGCGGAGGGAGGCACTTTGTACTCAGCCATCGCAGCAAATATTTCATCCCCTATCAATTGCCCTTGTGTGGATGCTGCCGCCGCGGTGATAAAAGACATAATGGCTGCTCTTGCTGATAAGGGGAGTATATAAATATAATTATTGAAATCTCCACGCAGAGCCTGTGGATGGATGGAGTCGTCCCTCTCCCCGTGAGGGGTTTCTCTTGCTCCGGAGCCCGTCGGGGAGAACAGGGGCTCTCTCCCTGCCGGCTGCAGCTCCTGGCAGCCGAAATGGGAGCTGCTTGGCCACAGCTGTGAGCAATTAGTAAAAGATGTCTTTCCCCTCACCACCCTCCTCCTTCCCCTCCTCCACTTTCTTTCCTCCTCCTCTTCTCCTTGAAACGAAGCCCTGGGTCCGGGAGGAAAGCCCCGAGCAGCTTGGCTTTGAGATGCTCAGAGGCGGCTGGTGCTTGATGCGGTCGCACCCTGGTAGTGGGGTGAAGGTCTAAGGACCCAACCCAACCTTGCAGGGCGCCTACTGCAGACCAGGAGCTGGATATGATTTAGATCAAGCCAACAAAAAAAAACATTTCCATGGCAGCAGTAACCATAGGAAACCTCGCCAGCGTGTCTTGGGTGGGTCCTGTTTCCTCGCCTTCAGCCGTTTGCTCTGCCAGCGGAGCAGCATGTCAAGCACTCCCTGCCCGTGGTGCCACCAGGAGTGGCCGGGGAGCCTGGCTGTCCCCTCCACGGGCTGTCCCCAGGGGCTCGGCAGTCGCTCTCCGGGATGCATCACTGCTCCTGGTTTTCTCTTGCACTCTAGTTGATAAAAAGATGCTTTCAGAGTATTCTTTAGACGCTGTAAAGTCTCAAAGCCACCTTTTTACCTTGTGTCAGCTCACAAATGCGTGTTTGATCCTTAAATACCCAAGGCATGAAAGTGAATTGGCTCCCAGGGTCCAATTCTTCTTCCTTTCTATAGCGTCTTAGAAAGATGCTTTTATATTCTCTCTGGCTCAGCTAGTGATGCTTGGCCTTCAACCAAGATGAGGAATCTAGGACAAGAATCACTGAGAATAGCAAGATGAAAAGTTATAAAAAATGCCAACTTTTTGCTGGGGAAGAATGCTGGTAAAAGATTTAGTTTAAAAAAATAAACTGGAATATTTTTGATCAGCTTCATGCGGGCACACTTAGAGGAGGGCGTAAGAGGAGGCTTGTTTTCCTGGGTACTGCCTCTTCGAGGAAATCCAAGCCGTGAAGTGAATACAAATGCTGGAAGTGGAGAGGTTTTGGAGTGAGTCACTGGAAGGGATGGGGAACCAGTTGTGCCGGTGTGGCCATGCCGTTTGGCAACCAGCTCATCGACCGACGGGGATGGGATGGCTGTGTGGGAGCACCCAGGTGCCTGAGCATCACTGGAGGCTTCACCCATGGGTGCTCTGACCCCGTGGCCCTCCCAGGGTGGCGTGGAGGTGCGACCACCCAGCTTTGCGGGGCAGATGGGTCCCGCTTGCACAGCCGAGGTGTTGCACAGAGACAGGTTAAAAAAAAGACATCTCCTTCTGTGGGAGCGTGAAGCAGAGGGGGGCAAAAATACATCCTGGTAGCAATAACCGGGGTTTTGCTGTTGGAGGATGGAGCAGCGCTTCTCTGTCCTCCCCAGGCTGTTGTGTGCTCAGCATGGCAGGGTTTGCTCCATGGGGAAGACCTGGTTGGTCTCTGACCCAGCTGCTTTGGTGGAGGTGGGCACCTTTGCAGAGATGCTGCTGGGCTCGTTATCTTCGTAACCTGCCCTGGCTCTTTGCAGGTGGTTTAATACCTCTTTTTGCAAAGCCCACAACTCTACAGAAGTTGGGCTTTTGCTTAAGATTACGTGACATTTGGAGAGGCGGCAGTGGGGCAGGGACAAGGCTGATTCCCTTTCTCTTCTCACCTGCCAAACAAATGGGAATGCTCACCTCAGAGCTGCGCCCCTGCCACATTAAATGCTTTTGGTGCCATAAAAGCCATGTACTGGAAGCGCAGCCCCTTTAAATGTCAGATTTGAGAAGAGCTGGGATGTGAGAAGACAATAAAAGTTAATATTCTTAAGTCAGGTTTGTGCAGTGTAGCCTGGATTTTTAATATCAAGTGCATAATTTAGTACAAGATGTAGCGGTTTCAAATACATATATTTGAATATGTTTTAGTATTATCTTTCCTTCCAGTAGCAGGAACAATGCTGCTTTACAAAAGAAAAATGATTTCATGTTGCCATGCGATAGTTTTGGCTTGTACCTCTAATAGATGTGCGGTTTGCTGAAGTGTGAAGGCTATCTGGTAAATACCTGAATAATAAAGCTGTATTGTTTGTTCTGATTTCCCTTTGCTATTTTCAAACGTATAAATAAAACATTTTCACACTGTACCCTGTGCAGTTCCAGCCCAGACTATATTCTTTCTGCTGAGGAAACCTGTAGGAGATGTGAATCTTTTTGTCTGACAGGAGAAGTCTGGTGACATTAGTATCTCCAAGTGATCAAGGTAATTTTAATAAATATTTTGTCCGAAGTAAAGTTGTAAATATCTTTTAAAAAAATAATTAGTAAGTCTTCTTTTTAAACAAAGAAGCGTTTGTATGTGTGTACAGCAGAGGGCACTCGGCATCGCTGCGTTGGGAGGCTGCTCGGGGCTGCCTGAAGGGGAAAAAAAACAATCCCTGTGCTTAAATTGTGTTTTGCAGAAATGAAATACTTTGTATGTGTGTGTTTGCTTATATATGTGTGTGTGTGTGTGTATAAAAAGACACGGGGTGGCATATATATAAAAATAATCCCAGCACATAATATAAAACTTAAATATTCGTGGTGGTTGCTGAAGTTGGATGAAGCGCATGTTGTGTTGATTAATGCTCAGCCTGGTGTGCGCCGAGCTTCGGAGGGGCTCGAAGCCTGCTGAGAGGGGAAAACGAAGGGGCCCCAGCTAGCGAAGGGTTGCAATCTTCATCTTCCTTGCAAAGACAGAGTCTGGAGACCTCTTGTGATGTAGGGAACTACCCCAAGTCAAGGAAAGGTCTTGAAAGACGGATAATACTGGGGTATGCTGAATTAGAAAAGAAGTGACACATTTTGAGGGGCTGGGGGGTTTTCTGCCGGAGTTTGCAGTGCTGTGGTCTCGCTCCTGGCAGCACCAAAGCTGGTGGAGCTGCAGGACCTTTAGGAAATTCCTTGAGATGATTCTCATCCCCTCTTTTAGAAGTTCTCAGTTGTTTAAGGTAACTGGAAATAGGGGGTTTGGTGGATGGTGCAGGAAGCAGTCCTGGCCCAGGGGCGAGGTGGCAGGGCTGGAAGTTGGCCAGGGCATCGTTAGTTGGAAGATCAAGTCCCTGCTTGGTAGTGAGGGACCCCATCCTGCAGGTGCGGAGATGTGTGCTTTGTTGTCCAGAGCCAGTCATGGAGATTTGACCTTGTATAATAAGTTTTTTCCAACAGAAAGTGACTTTTTTCTTTTTTTTTTTTTCCCCAGTAGCTAGTTGCACAGGCACTACCAAGACGTGTTTCTCCTTGAACTCGTAGTGCACCTTGTGTTTCTTTTAAGAGGGAATAAAGAACCCCAATGCCAAGTCCGTTCTCAGCTTTTGGCGTCACTGTGTCACTGTTAAAATACTGAGAGCAGCTGGATTTCTTGCCACACTTTGGACGATGTGTTTCCTGGTGAAACCATAAGATGCCGTGCTGAATTTTCAGATTTTAGTCATTAATTCGAGAGGAATTCAGATTTTCTGTCTCCCCCAGCGAGCTGCTTGGATTGGGCTTAATCTAAATCTCTCAAAGCATTACTCCCGCACAGGGCTGGAAGTGTCAACACTGGTGTATAAAATATGGGGCTGGTAACGAGAGTGCGAGGGCATGTGGTTCAAGATAACCAGTTTATGCAAAATACACAGCTGGGTGGATTTTGCTACTGGGTATCCGTGGCCTGTAATGATCAGAGAAATATGGAAATGTTGAAGGGGCTTTATAATAGGGGGTCCTAATTAAGATGAAATGGATTTGGGTGGTAGGGAGTAATCCAAGATTACAATAGTAAGAGGGTTTTTTTTTTAAATAGCCCCTGCTATTTGGGAGGGCAGCGGAGCTCCTTGTCGCAGGGCTTAAAACAGCCGTTCTACGGGATTGTCGCGAGCAGTCTTCACCCTTGCCTGGCTATTTCACAAGAGCTTGGTACAGCTAAGACATGAAATACATGAATAATTTCAAGGGTAAAAGCCGGTCTGTGTGCTGCAAAGCACCCTCTCACCGGGATAAAAATGCTGCTATATTGATGCACCTGGATAATTGCTTTTCTGGAGGTCTTGCTGGAGCTGGGCTCTGGGAATGGGTGTTTTGTCCCATTACGGTGATTCTGACATTGCACTTTTTGGAGCTGTGAGAGGAGCCTGGTGCTGCCGTGACCAGTTAGATGCTTCTGCCTCGGCTGGTGCATCTCCAGTTAGATGCTCCCAGCTGGGCTGGGAGGTACTGGGAGAATGCTACTGGGAATGAGCTCTTGCAGCTCTGGAACTGGGACCAAAAGCAAGATGTGACACCACAGCCAGGTCTGCAGGACCCCGATTCTGGCCCAGGTTTTTGGGCAGGAGCAGATGTGTGAAGCCAGGCACGTTTCTGCTCATGCCACTTGGCTTTTCCTTTCTTGTAGGGCTTCACCGGTCCTTTTTCAGCGCTGACCGTACCACAGAGCACTGGACTTACCACACCGAGTGCTCCAGGCACCCGGCTCCTCGGGAAATGATCGTTATGAAATGTTTTGCAGGAGCTTGTCATCGTTAAAGGAGATTTGGCAACACGTACCTGGAAAGGCTGCGTTCCTGGGCAGCCCAAGCCTTGTGCTGGAGCCCAGCGAGCCTTAGGGCTCACCTTAGCCAATGTCAATAGAAATGAAACTGCTTAAATACACAGTTAAAATATGTTGTTATGTTAGCGTGTGGACCTCCGTGCAAGATTGCTCTTTAACTGTAGCCATTAAAGGACCCCCATGGAAGAGGTATAGGAGGCTGGTAAAAAAATATTCCCAGTCTTAACTGCCTGTTTGCTGCCAAGTGGATTTTGAGCTGAGGTGAAAGGTACCTGGTTTGGGGCTGTTTCTATCTGAAACCTTGTAGACAGTAAGAAGAAACGGGTTAAAAAGATGCTGGGTGCTTCCTTTGAGGTGATGAAATCCAGCTGCCTTGTCTGCTGGCTTTTCTCTTCCGTGCTTTCCCTGGGGCGCCCGAGCCGTGGCAGCAGAGAAGGTCCTTACCCACGGCCAGCACATCCTTGTGGTTCGGCTCCGCCGTCTTCCTGGGTTTTTCCAGATGATCCGGGAACTCGAGTAGTTCATAAAAGGAGTGAGTAGCCAAATGGACCAATAAAAGGAGTTTGTGGAAAAGCCCAATATATTTTTATGAAGAAAGAAATGGATCCTCTAACGCGAGGGTTGTGTCTTGTAAAATTTTGCAGGGCTGCTAGCACTGTTAAACGCTGGTTTTCTGCTCCAGCCGCTCGCTTCCAGCACACGCAGTGGCCGTCTGAGCTTTCTTTTTGGCCTGAGCCCTTCGAAGTTTGGGGTGAAACTCTAGCCCTGGGGAAGTCACTGGGAGATGTGCCATGAGTTTCCCAGGGACCTGGAAAGTGATCTCCAGCGTGAGACCTGTGATGACAGCCTTCAAATAAAAACTCTCTGGCCTTTGTGGGGCGTTTTAGGCAAGGTAAAATACAGCTTTACATCTTCTTAATGCTCTTCAATGGCAGCAACTAGAAGGCCAAAATTTGGCTTAACCGTGGTTCTCGCTGGGAAATGCCTTTGTGCGATCCAGGAAAATTGAAACCCTTTGGATGTGAGTGATGGATGAGTTTGCAGCAGGGGGACGGTGTGCGCACACACGCTGTTTCTAACCATGGCAACCCAACGAGTGAAATTTCAGCCCAGCACAGAGGGCAAGCGCAAGGCTGATCAATGATTTAATTCCCCCCTAAGCGGTTTAAAGGGCTTGAAGCGGGCATGGAGCTCGGGTGCCCTTGCCGACTTGGGTGGATTTCATACACCATCCTTAGCTGCGGAGATTGCATCTCCCTGTGCTGCCCTGAAGGCTGAAGGATGGGGACCAAATGAGGCACAACATCCTTGGAGGCTGAACCACTTTGAACCATGGCTAGGCAGGGAGCTGCAGGAAAGCAAAAAACAGAGGTCTTGCTACAGATTCAACGTTTTATATGTATGTGCACAGGAGCGTCTGCAGCTTCGACCTTGATGCTGCCCGACCTGTGCGATTTTTAACTAAATCTTTTTGGTATTCTCCTCGCGCGGTTTGGATTTATTCTGATGGACTGCAGAGATGTGGTGGTGTTCAAGCTAGGCTTGAATTTCTTAGCTGATAAAAAATTTGATATCATTCTTCTCCCTTGGCCCCAAAGGGCAAAGCTGCAGAGCTCAGCTAATCTTATGAGATCCATGTCTTTTTTATCTGACAGCTCCTGAGAACGGTTTCTGCTGCACCCAGACTTTAAAATGGGGCAAATCCCTGATTTCCAACCCGCAATTAAAATTTGGCTTCAAATCCAACCTCTCAGCTCCTAATTGCTGAACAGTGACAAATTTCGGACTGTGCCCTCTCTGCAAAATGACAGTGTGTGCCGGTGGGTGGCCTTTGACTGAGGCAGGGATGGGGTGATTCCAACTGCAACAACCCTAAAGAGAAGGGTCCAGACTTTAAAGAAATGGCATTACATTTCCCAGTCACTGGAAGTCTTTATGGTCCAGGAGGGTTACCTTTGGAGGTGGCTTGGTCATTCCCAGCTGTGGGGAGCTGGCTGTGCTGAGCTCTTCTCCTCACTGGGGATGCTCAGCTCCCCTTTGGCTTCACAGGAACGTGATGGTGTCTCCTTTTGTGGATCGCGATGCTCAAAACAATAGGTTGTGGGGCTGGATGCAGCGCTGTGCCGACTGCCACGCTTCTGGCTACCGGGCCCCTTCCTGCGAGCTTTCTCCAAGGCCAAGGTTGTTTTTTACTGCTGGAGTTTGGCTGCTGCTCTTGCTTTCCCCGTGGCCACCTTTCGAGGGGATCGATGGTTGGTTTTGGCAGGAGCTGTTTTATTTCTTGCTTACGAACATAGTGATCTCAGCTGTCTGCGGGTCTGCGTGAGGCTAAGTATTAGAGCTGCTTTGATGTCTGCTCTGATACATCTTAAGGCAGCTCAGGATGATTTTATGCAGTAGCCCCGAGGTGCTTGCACAGAAAAAGGTGCTTTAGAAATGTAAATTTTGTTTGAGGACACGTTTTTCTCTTCTGCTCCTTCTCAATGCAGGATGAGGCGGTAAAAATGTAGCATTTAATTAAAGTTTGTAAAGGTTTGGGAATGAATTGCTATAAACATAAAAGACATAATCAAATGCCTACCTAATCCCCACCTTAAGGGCACATTAAATGCAGAAAGAATATAATGTGTTGGAGACTGGGATTGAAAAGCAATGAGGATTTGGGAGCAGATCTTTTATAGCTGGAGCTTCTAAATTATTTTACTTCAGACTTAGGGATTTAAATATCTACATATTATAGATAAACACGAAGCAGCCCAGTTCTCAGTCGGCACAGCCGGCATCGTTCTACTGAGTCGTTTTAGCCACAAATCCGTACATCCCAGCCTTGCGATGTGCGTTCCAGCGCGGTGTCCTGGTGGCACCGGTTGAGATGGGAGTCAGCCCTCGGTTCATCACCGAGTTGAGAACTTCTTCTCTGAAGTCGATAGCTGTTTAGAGAAAAGCACCTGATAGGTTTCCGTTATCAGAATAGAGCTGGGTGAAGAGGGGGATGCGGCGTTACACAGTGTCAGCCGGGGGAGCTGGGCTTCTTCAGTGGCCGAGCTGCCTTCTGCAATCTCCAGCTTCAATTTAAAAAAAAAATAATAAAGAGATGAAATTGAAACAATCTTTTATCCTGAAAAAGTCAGACAGCAGGAACCAAATGCTGTTATCTCTCTGGGTCTCTAGAGAAATAAAATCTGGGGGAGTTGGAGCTGCCTGGTTCCATCACTGTTTCCCTGCCAGCTCCCCCATTCCAAAGAGCTGGTTTTCTCCATGGAACTGTCAGGCCCTCCCTTTTTCCCCAAAAGCAGCGCACATTATCAGCAGGACCACGCTGTGGTTTTGTTTTGCAATTGGTAATATTTGGCTTTGTTCGCTTTTGGGTAGAAACCTGTGGTCTAGCTGTGATTCCTGTTGTTTAAGCCATTGTGATTCCTGTGGAAGTGGGGAATATTTCTCTTGGTGGAGAAAGAGCAGTGAAGTGTCACCAAAAAGTGGAGCTAGACCCACGTCTCACGGCGCTTTGCTGGGATGTTGGCAGCGGAGGTTTGCTTTCTTTGGGACCAAGGCTTGGAGGGGAATGACTCTCATGGGCACCGGTGGGGATGGTGGTTATGGTGGTGGTAATGATGGTGGTGGTGATGATGCTTGGAGGAGCAGAGGTGGTGGTAGGGGATTTGCCCATGGTGGTAGGGGATTTGCCCTTGCTGGTATCATCAGGGAAAGGGCAACGTGAACGAGCTAAAGATTAACTCATCCTTTAAATGATGAGGGGAGGAAAAGAGCTTGGGCAAAAGGGAAGGGGATGAAGTACCTGCTGACAGAGCTGGAAGGTGCCCAGTTAAGGGTAAAGTTAGTCCCATGTCTTATACTGCAGGGCCCCATGGAAACGGGGAGGGCTTTCTTCTTCTGTTGAATTGGGCTCTATGCCAGGTGAAAGAAAACATTTTCCCAACACCAAATGGAAAAATGCAAGGCAGACGTCTTAAATGAACTGTTAAAGGAATAGAGCTGTGAAAAGAATACGTTTGCTGTGCGCCGGGGTTATGCATTTTGCAGATTTTTGACTGTGCACGACCTTTGCAGTTTGTAGACAGAGAAATCTGCTGCAGAAACTAAAGTTGTAGTGAAGGCTGAAGGCAAACATCAGGGTATCGTTGGCTGTTCCTGGGCTGGGCTTTGCTCAGGAGGAATGGACAGGATCTTTCTGTCCTCCCCCAAAATCCTGCAGCATTTTTCCTTTCCCCTCTAGCCCTCTGCACGCTCTTTCTACGGATCCTTGGCAGCTCTGCTCGTGCTTTAAAATAATCCAGGCTAAAAAGTGTGATTTGCGTTTCAGCAATTTTTGATTACACCCATGTCCTATATTTATTGCCGTTTAAATCGTCTGTGTTAGCTTGAGATGTGTTTCTTTTGAGCAAGGAGGAAAAAAAAAACCAAACCAACTTGACTCTGTTGCTAACTGTTGCTAAGGGAAAGGAGATATTTATTCATCAGGGCACTTCTTCAGCGCTGCGAGGCTGGTAGCCATGGAGGAGGAGTGTCAGGAGAAGAAACGGTTATGTATTTAGGCCCTTTCTGTTATTGTTGTTGGACTCTGGCCATATCTACTGATGGTCAGCAGATGTCTTTTTTTATTTTGGTTTTTTTTCCCCCTTCCAGCATTGTGCATCTTGGGTGCGAGGTGCAGCCCGGGTTATGGTTCAGGGCAGCTGGTCCCCAGAGCCTGGTGTGAGACCAGGGGGGTCCCTGGAAGGATCCCGGGGGCTTTGGCCAGTCCCACGGGTATTATGAGGTTCCCGTGTTTTGTAGCTATTTCCCCTCAGCTTCTCCAAAGAGGCTTTCTAGTTGTTGGCTTCGGTATGTCCTTCTTAAAAATCTCCATCGAATCAAAGGCACCGGGAGCCAAAAATGATGCACGTGGCTGCGTTCCCTGCCCGCGCTCCTGCTGCCGGGGGACGCGCGGCAGTGCCGTTAGCTGGCTGTCGCTGAGGTAAGAGGTTTTCCTTTCAGCTGTCATAGCAACAAGAAAATATTGTTTTGACGGAAATGGAATTAAAAATTAAATTTGTCTCTTTCCTAGTAAGAGAATTGCTCACTCGTGAAAAATATAAATCGCTTTGATGGGGGTAGATATCTTTGTAAACACCCCTGCGGGTTTCCAAAGTGGATTTTTGCAAATGCTTCATGCCACGTTCCGTCCCTGCTGGGTTTATGTAGAGGGTCCTGTGCGTTTGAGCTTTATTTAATGTTAGGCTTAGGTTGAAAAACTTCCTTGGCAAAACTACCTTGACAAAACTTCCTTGGTGTACTCGTAACCTGCTAAAGCTTGGGGGGCAAAAACAGGTCCGACGAGTGTCTGGAAGCAAAAGGGATGACTCCTCAAATGTAGTGTTTCTGTTCCTGCTACTAAAAGAACAGACAAACAAACAGTAATTTGGTGTTTTATGAGACGCTCTGGTTCTTGGAACGCGAGGCTGAGCACAACCTGAGAGCGGAGAGGAGGAGGCAAGTCAGGTAAACGGGAAGGTTTGCAGCAGCGCCGGGAAGAGGAGGGCAGCATGAATGTCTCTCCAGTGCTCTCCCAAAGTGCTTTCGGCTCAGGGACTTTCGAAGCCAAGCGTGATTTCGAGGTATTCAGTGGTCCTGGGTGCCTTTCTGCCCCGTGAGTTGTCGGTTCTACCTTTGAGTCCACATGAACTTTTGGCATCCGCAGCATCACTTGGGTTGCCTCGAACCCGGTTAGCTTCCTTCGGCCAGGTCACACCATCCTCGGCATGCAGGTGGGGAAACCCAGGAGTGAGAGGGAGAGACCTTCCCCGGCTGCCCATGGGTCTGTTCCAGTCCCAGGGCCACACTGATGGCCACTTTTCTTCTCAAAGCAGCACGCAGAAGCTCGAACAAGTCATACCTGTATCTTTTTGGCTTATCTGTAATTATGGTTCCTAATTGATAAGGAAAAAGCATTTTGGTTGAAGGTAAAGCGAGAAAAGGAAAAGGTTTTTCTTGGGAAGCATTTAAAAATCACAGGCATTCTTCAGCAGAAGTGAACAACCCTCTGTCCAACGTTGTGCGAATAATTGGGTTTGTTTTTTTCAAGAGACATCGTGTCAGCAGGGGCAGTTTGTGGATGTAACCAGGCTTTCTGACGGCATGAGCAGCTCTGGCCTGACGTCTGGCACTGGAGCACGAGACAACAAGGGGTTCATGAGTCCATGGTGCTTTGATTGGAAGTGATCTCCCAAACCTTGGTGACGAATAGAGGCCAGGATTGTGTGGGTGCACAAAACCTAGCTGTGGGCGAGAGGGGACGGTGTCCCTGGAGCTGCTATCTAGACAGGGTTTGGCACTGAGCTGCCAGAAGCAGGAGAGGGAGAAGCCACCCAGTAAATAACCAGGTCCACATTTTATAGAAGTGACCTGTGGGCTTTCGGTCATCTCAGCTTTCCAAGTGCCCAGGTATTGGTTCAAAAGTGGTGTCTTTTTGTAATGAGCATCTGTTTTTATCCTTTTTCTTCTACCCTGTTCCCGTGCAAGGGACTCAATCGCTGGGGACCCGCAGCTGCTCTGCGGGAGATGCTGCCTCCCCCGTGCCTGGCCGGGGGAAGCCTTGAGCCCCATGTCCTGTCTGCGTGCCACGACATCTCCAAGAAAGGAGGACAAAAGAAAAGGCCTTGTTCATACAAAATGTCAGTGTTGAAATTTTAACAGAAAATTCCTTTTTTCTTTTTCCTCTGTGGAAATCCGTGCACAAAGCCTTTCCCAGCCGTCTCCCTCCTTAAGCACTCAGTATTGATTTGTGAAATCAAATGAGGCTCGAGCGACGTTGTCGTTATCTGCCACAAGCTGATGGAGAAAGTCGATGCCGACATTGATCTCCCGTTGCACGTGGCTTTCATGGAGTTCACGGCAGACTGGAAGCACTGTGACACCAAGACTGTTTGGTTATCACCCACTGTTGGTAAAATCCTCCTCCTTGTCTACAAACCGATGTCCGCAGCGATGCTGGGGCTGTGGGGACCCGCATCCTCGGCAGATGGGCAGCTGCCCGCAGGCAGCGATGCTGCTGAGCGCCTGCCTCTCCGCACCAGCAGGCGTTCGTTGGGCATTTTATTTTTCGCATGTGTTCATGCTCAGTATCACAGCCGTGTATGTGCAAGGCAATGCGTGTGTGCCGATGAGGATTATTATATTGCTGGGGTTTTTTTTCCCCTCACATATTTGAAAAAGCAACACAAAATTACATATATAAACAGCAACATCTGTTAGGGAAGCCTGGCCCAGGCAAATTAATGCTTTAGAAAGGCGGCGTGGATACTCTTGTGATTCACTTCCATGCTTGCCAGAGTCACATCATAGCCCCAGCATTTTATTCCAGCTACAATAGGTGTGTCTTTTTTTTCTTTTACACCCACACCAAATTCTTAAAATAAGAGCACTGTAAAAGGAAAGAATAACTTGAGTTTATTTTCCTCTGGAGTCCACGGGGCCCTGGAAGTTATTATTAGAGGTGAAGTCATCACAGAGGAGGCTGGAGCCCTTGGGGGAGGGTGTGGGCGATGCTGCCCTTGCGGAAAGAGCAGTGGTGATGTCCCGGGGAAAGGGGAGATGGGCGCCAGCGGGAAGGCTGGAGAAGTCCCCATCTCCCTCTTGCCCACATCCGTGATTTTAGCTGGACAGAGATGGAGTGTTCCGATGTGCATCTCTTCTCCGGCGTGGTGGCATTGGGAGCAGCGCAGATCTGCCCCGAGCTCCGCCACGGCTGCAGCACCATCCCGTCGCTGGCTCGCAGTGCCCAGACCACACCGACAGCTGGAGCGCAGCTATTATTTTTTTTTTTTTTTTTTTTAATTTCACATAAAACAGAGTTGGATCCTTGTTACCATGGAAACCAGCAGCCCTAATTATAAGGAGTTTGATTCACTGGGTGTAAAAAGCTGTAATTCTTCTTCTTCTCTTAGAAAAAATAGAAGTAAAAAAGACATATCATGAAAGGATAACCCCATACCTGATGTAAGGTTAATCTTGAGTGTTTTCTGTATGAGTGGTGTCCCAGGAATACACAAAATACTAGTACTACTGCATCTGAGCCAGGTTGGGATCAGCAATACCATCCTTTGCTGCCCGTTACTTGTGCTGAACCATGGCTGCCTTCAGGCCAACACTGAAAACAAATCAAAGCCGTTGCATTTGCTATGACTTCCCTTTTTTTTTTTAATTTAATTTTTATTTTTTGTTTTTCCTGCCATTGCAGCGCAAAGAGAGGAGATCAATCTGGAGGGCAGAGGTGAAAGTATCTCCTGCCGGGAACTCCGGATTGCAGCCAGGAAAAGAGCTCAGCACCGCTCGGTGCGGGAAGGATTAAAGTCTGTGCAGGGACCATGAATGGCCCCATTGAGCAACTGCTGGGCTGGAGGTTGAGCGGTGGCTTAAGTGTTTTGCCAGATCTGTTGGAATTCATTGGTTTTGCAGACAGCGGTGAAGTAGTGTTACGGTTTGCATCAAAACAGGATGCGAGTCAATATGTAAATACCGGATAAAGAATGCTGCCTGTGTGCAAAGTGGCCTTTGCAAGTGGTCTCAGAGCTCATCCTCCCCGTCGGTCTGCCCTTTGAGGGGAAATTAACTGAAAACTGCAAAAGCTGGGTAGTGTTTTCCGTCTTGGCTTTCTGGCTTCTTTTTCTTTAAGCAGACGGCAAGGGGACCGTCCCATGCAGGTCAGAGCATCGGTTGTATTTGGGTCAGGAGGGTTACCTGGGGGGCAGAGATTTGCACATGGAATTGATTATTTTATTCCATTTTTAGAATGTGCTTCCTGTGGTTTAAAACTGAAATTCGTCTTGTAACACAGATACTTAAATCCTGGCCTGGAACCGTAGCTAAGAGGAGAGCATTTAGTACTTGCTAAATCCCTATTTCAAATAAACATGTGAGAGAGTGGCTTTCTGGTTTATTGGTGAAGAAATAAAGCTGATATTTTAGAATGTATCCAATTAAATTCTGCAGAGTGGGCTTTCACTGAGGATAAATACATTTAGGGCCGTGTCCCTCCGAGCGTGAAAAGCAGGGACTGTTGAGGGGGTGGTTTTGGTGTAACTTCATCCATGCTTGTAACAAGGGCTTTTTCCAGCCCTGGGGATGGTTGCTTATCAGTTGGGAGCTCGTCTCCCACCTGGGAACGGCTGGCATGTTCTTCTTGTATGGCTTTGTGACAGGAGCAAGACTCATTGTGTTAGGTTTATGGTTGGACTCAATGATCTTAAGGGTCTTTTCCAAATGTTTAGATGATTGCCACCCTTGGTTGGGTCCGTATCTGCGTTGTACGGATGGGAAGCCAAGCTGTGAAGGGTCGGAGGGACGCAGCAGCCCAGCTGCTTTGGCAGGGGAAGCCCGGGATGCTCTGTGGTCCCTCTCCATGGGCTGCACCCAGAGAGGCATGGGCATCCCTCTGGATGGGTGGGATGTGCCGGTCCCTCATCATGATGCTACTCCGGTGGGGCGAGCGGCTCTGAACAACCCGGGTGGAGGGGCTGCTTTGCCTGGAAATGCCTTTCCATCCTCACCATCCAAGTCTTGGTTTTCAGTGATGACCTGACATTATTGCTGTTCACTTTTGAGGGGGTGATCAGCGCTGACACTCTTCTGAGACCTGGGGGAATAATTTGGGGATGGGGAAGCAAATGGTGGTGTTGTTTGCAGGAGCGGGATGGGCGCCTGCACCTTGCGTACGTGCAAATGGGATGAGCGAGCTGGAGACCCTGGAGACGCTCATTCTGCAAATGGTTTCCAGTTAATGGTGTCCTGATAGCCGTGATTATGTGGCAAATTGTGGGCTTAAAATTACATGCAACGGATGGTTTATCAAAGGCAGCAATGCTTAATGTTAGGCCTGTGTTTAAGTACCGTGTTGAACTGTATCAAAAGCACCTAACCCCAGCCAGGCCTTCAGCGGAGCTTTTTCTGCACGGAAAGAATTTTTCTGCCTTTTTAAATGCCTTGGGCTTTTTTACACGGTATCCATCTCTGGTTTTAAAAACCCGTCACCGTGGTATAGCGTATCAACGCCTGACAGCTGTGACCAGGTAAGAATTACGACGTCTTGAACAGGATTTATGAAACCGCAAATTACCTTTTTGCCTATTGAAAATTAAAACAGGGCTAGCAGTTTTGGACTAATACAAAGGAACCACAGTACTTTTTTCATTTAGCAGTCACCATGTGACTGATATAATTTTTTAACATATATGCCCCCCCCGCCGTGTTTGGAATGTATGAATATATATTGGGCATTAAAAAAATTATAAAAACCATTAGGCCAGAATAGCACATTAAAAAGTATTTTACATGTTTTACTTAGGCTCAGTTAGCCATATGTTAAAATAAACTTCAGCAATGGCAACAATTCTTGTTTGAGATTATGTCTTAATAAAATAGTATGTGGGTGGTAAACACAAGCAGATACATTTCTGTGCGGGAATCGGGATTCCGCTATTTTATATGCTCTTTATCTAAACCATGCCCACTGAGCAGCCTCCACCTGCATCCCCTGGGTTAGGATGTGGTCCCATTCCCACCGGAGCCAGCAGGACATCTCCAGTGGGATCGGTGGCCTGCAGCGCTGCAACGGCATGTGTCCTGTCCTGCCCATGGGGTGGATGGACCATAGGGTGAGCCAGACCGTGTGGTGGGGGACCGCTCCTCTGATAGCATCTGTAGAGCTCCTAAATCTCCTAAAATCCTTGATAGAGGCGGTACTGGGAGAAGCAGGCAGGACCTGCCGTGCTTGGCATATGAAACAGGCTGTTGCATGCAGCCAGGGCTGGATGCAGGCACTGGGAGCATCTGACCCTGTTCTCCAGTACAGCGTGGCCCAGGGTTGAGATGGAGAGGATCCAGGCAGGCTGGGTGCTTTAGGTTTTTTACTACTCTCTCACATGGCATCCGGAGCTTGTGTTGGTGGAGACAGCCAAGGAAAGTGCTCCCATCCATGGACCCACAGCCTTGTGGCCTGGATGATGGGGACCACCACAGGAGCTTCTCATGCTCGAAATCCCAGCTGGCAGTGGGTGGAGGAGGGATAATGACAGGATAAGACGAGGGTTAATTCACTTTCCATGCACTACCAACTACCCCCAAACCAGGTCAGGTTCCTCCAGTGACCAGTCCAACAGCCCCCACGTGCTGAGATGCCTGTGGGCACGAGAGGGACTGGCTCGGCATTCCCCACCGTCCTGCTCTGCAGCACGAGGACATCTTGCCGGCTGTTGGAGGAGCCTCGCTCGAGTAAAGACTGTCAGGTTCATCTCCTGCTTGCGTCAATTACAGCAGCCAGGAATAGGTCCTGTGGTACTTTGGCAAATTTGTTCCTTTCCAACGCTTCACCGCTGCTTATTCCTCATGGGGATCGTTCCTGTTACCACAGACAGGTTTCATAGAATCATAGAATAGTTTTGGTTGTGAGAGACCTTTAAGATCATCAAGTCCAACCATTAACATAGCACTGCTGAGTTACCGCTAAACCATGTCCCTCAGCACCATGTCTGCCTGTCTTTTAAATACCTCCAGGGATGGTGATTCCACCGCTTCCCTGGCCAGCCTGCTCCAAAGTCTGATAACCTGTTCAGTGAAGAAATTTTTCCTAATACTCAATCTAAATCTTTCCAAGTACTGAGTGGCTCAGGGTCTTGACGTACATGGGAAATCTATGCTTTAGTGTGTTTGTGTCCGCACCTGCGCGAGCACCCACAAAGTGCCAACCTTTTCTTGATGGTTGCGCACGGAGGGTTGCCAGCACAGAGAGTTTGCTGGCGTGCCAGCAGCCTTAGGACTCCTCTGGTACACGGACTGCAATGTGGTCTTCTGCAGGCTCTTTAGCATGTGGCAGTTGATATTTCTCAGATGACACTTGATTTGCAGGGGTTGGGTGATGGTGGGGCGCTGGCAGGTGAGCCTGGTGCCTTTTGCTCTGCTGTAGCTGCGCAACACGCTCTCTTTATCTTTGGCTCCGTATACCCGAATCGCCCTCTGCTCATTTTAATAACCTCTTACTTTTCTTTTTGAGACTTCAAATAGCTGTGGATGAAACTGTTGTTTCTGGATTATTTTTAATATTTTTTTTTTAAGCAGGAGAAAATAATCGAGGTCAGCTGCACGTTGGATTTTATTAAGAGTTCCTGGAAACCACATCAAATGGTAACACGAGCGTGATGATGAATGCTGCGAAGTTCATCTCCCAGCTCGATGCAGATGGTCCAGTCCCTATTTACATTTTGAGGGTGTTGTTTCACGTCGTATCGCTCTGGTCACTTCTGCTAACATGGTGAAGGCCAGGGCTGCGCTTTCATGGTGTGCCCACGCATGGTTATGTTGCTTTTAAATTGCCTTGCATCGCTGCTGGCTTTCTTGTTGGTGAGCAGTGAAGAGAGGAGAATGTGCAGGGCATACCCTTGGATCTGGTGTTGCAGCCTTTCAACTTGTTCTACCCTTAAATAAACAGAGATCTGCATTTTGATGTTTCTTTTCCCCTAACTCGGAGTGGGTGGGGGCAATGCAGTAAATTGCATTTTCACTTGTGATGTTCTGACGCTTTCTCCCTGTTGTGATGCCGGTGCAGCGAGATGAAACACACCACGTTCGTGTCGATGAACAGCCTTAAAGACTGACAGTGAGTGATGTCCTGATGTCACTGTCACCACTCTCAGGGCCAGAAAGGGGACTGGCTCTACCTGGGGTCAGTTTGGGGTGTTTGCCCTCACCTCCCGTGGTGCCCCGGCCCCTCCGGCTCTCACCCCAGTCAGACCCATCCCTGCGCTATTTATCTTCACTGCTGATCATTTCCTTAACTTTGCGTTTATTCATGATTTAACTCCGGCAGCCTGTTTTAATTGGTGGGGCTGGAGCGTTGTCGTGCTGAGCTCGAGACAGATGGTGCTTAAACAGGGACCACACACCGAGACCCGCAGCAACGGTGCTGGCCGAGCAGGGTCCCGTGTGGATCCCAGTGGCTGGGAGCCGGCACCAAGTCCGGGATGCTTTGCCGAGGTGCCTGAAGCACAGGGTAGGGAGAGGCAAAAGGGCCCTGCCTTTGATGCAAGGGGAAGTATCCCACCTCCAGCTCGCCCATCTCTGTTTTTCTCCTGGCACAGAGTTTTTCCTAGAGGAGCAGTGGAGCGTTTGCCAGTCCCAACTCCATCAGCTGATGGGGTACCTGTCACCAAAAAAGCCCTGTTTGCTGGAAGGATGGAGTGGGAAGAGACCTGCAGAGTGACGGCTGGAGCGGTCCCTTCCCCTTGCAGCAGTGGGGACGGAGCCAGGCAAAGGCTTCCTAATGAGGCAGTATAATACCTCGTTATTAAGTGTTGTGGCTGGACGTAATTAGCTCAGCGCGCCAGTTGCCATGGTGCCTGGCACACGTTGGTGTGAGCGCTGGCTTAGCTCTCTGCCCAAACGCTCAGCCCATTTGTTTCATCGCTTGGAGCCAGGAGAAAGGAGATGTCCCCAGTCCCCGGTGGCTCCTTGGCGTGAGGAGGAGGAAGAGCACTGGGAGTTGAGGTGGGTGAGGAGCCCGGGGAGAGGGGATGGGGGCGATTCTGCATTGGGAGACCCTGGACCTTCTGCTCTGCTGCAGCACCTGCCCCAGGCCCACCCCCCCCGGCCATGTCTCAGATAATCGTCGCATCGGCATGTCTCCCTGCACCCACTCTGCCCGCTCTTCCTGCAGGTAACTGTGTGTAATCCTGGCTCCAGCGAGGGAAGGCTCCCCGTGGTGCTCACAGAGCTCTTGTAGAAGGTGCTGGTGCAAGAGAAAGAGAGAAGCGCTCCTAAAGACTTGGCTTTTTTATGTTATGCTTTGCAACCGAGTATAAACCTATTCTCACCTAAAGAGGCTTATGGGGTCTCGGGGGTGGAGGTACCACCCTGGGCACGTGTACGCATGGTGCCTGCTTGACAGCGGGGCTTTCTCCCGGGGTGTAGATGCCCTCCCTTCAGCCTGTGCTCCAGCTGGTGGAGATGTAGGACAAGAGCATCCTGAAGTGATGGCCTCACACCCAAAAACGCGTCTTGGTGACCTCAGACTGTGAGCGAGAGGCCGTGATTCACAGGAGCCCTCCGATGGGATGGGAGATTCGCCCACCCAAATTTCTTGAGACCTCTGAAAAAGGAAGAAGCCACTGATGAGCAGACCTGTCCTCTCTTGTTGGTTCCTGCAGGCGGGCGGTAAAGCTGGTGGTCAGTGGTTTTTGTGAGCTGGCAGGAGAGCCAACAAAATGTGCTGACCGTGTGAAAGCGCGGAGTTTGTGCAAAGGCTTTCTCATCTCCCACGTGGAAATTGGTTTTGCAAGTAGAAACAGGGAACCTGGGAAGGGTTCTGCAGTTAGAAACTCATCTGTCTGTGACTCTGGTGGGATAAAGAAGCTTCACACCTTACTCAGAGTAAATGGCAAGGTAACAAATGCTGGGATCCTGGCAGCTGGATTAAGGGTAATTATCATAGGATTTTAGTAGAATTAGCATGGTAGTAAAATCAAAAAGAAACCCTGGGAAACAGTAAGAAGCACGACAGGAGAAGCCCCGTCCTGTCTGTCTCCCTGTCGGCTGTGCTTGGTCTGGTCTGGTCAGAGGGGCTTGGGGAGCGGGAGCGGGTCCAGGGCTGCAGGGTCGCAATGGGAAAGGCGGAATGAGATGTCTCAGGGTTTAATTTGCCCAGAACGACATAAAATGTGATCCCGGGTTGTTGGCTGTGCTGCAGCCAGGATGCTATTACATGCATTTTTATGAGGCATTTTATCTAGAAGTGCTTTTTCTCTCGAGGACCCTTTAAGTTGATTTTCCACATCAACTTGTTTTTATAATTGCATCATGTTTACTGATTCTGGCTCATGAACTTCTAACATCTGAATGTAGTAATGGTAAGAAAGCCAGCCTTTCTGGGGAGACTGTATCAAATAAACACCATACAGAGGAACAGATACACTCAATTAATTAGCTTGCACCCAGCTTCAGTAATGAAGTGACTCACCGGGCGTTCATCTGGGGAGTTGTACTCTACTTTGGGCTCTGCCCAGGGGCATGTAGAGGAGAGGTTATCCGATTTCCATCAGCTACAAGTCAGCTTGGTTGGAAGATGAAAAGTAGCAAACTGGAGCCCATGTTCAAAGCTGAAGTCTGAAATCTCTGAATAGGAAGTAGAATTAAACAGGAAAACCACCCAAAACCAGAAGTGGTAACACAGGTGAATAGTGAAAGAGTTTGGAGTCATTAGTGAAGTAAACAGGGATTAGATGGGTTTTGAAATTATTTTTCCTATGGATTTTTTGTTTTGGTTTGGTTTTGGTACCAAATTTGTATCAGTTGCCTGGTCAGTCGTTCAGGGAATACCATTTTACTGTGGACTATTCTTTTCCATTGCCTCAGCAGCTGATTTGGGGTACAAATCGCTTGCCATAATATTTTAGCTATCATTTCAGCCTCTTGCTAGGCTCCATCTGACTCTGGGATAAGATGGTGACACAAAGCAAAAAGCTGCCCTGACTTTGCCACAATCTGACATTTCTGCTCAGAAAAAATGTGCCTTTTTAGAACCAGTTGGGACTTGCAGAAAATGGCCTTGTGTTTTTGGGTGGCTTGTGGTGCACAGCGAGCCCTGGCTGACGCGGTGAGATGCTCAGAGCTGCGGCAGCTCCCCGGTAGCAGGCTGGGGTTCCCTCTGGTTTATACCCCAGCAAACCTTCTCGCGTTTCTCAGATTTTTCTGCCAAAAAGTGGGTGCAAAGCTTCACAGGCCTTGGTTCAGGCACTGCGCTTCGTGCCTGCCGTTAATAAACAGTATTTACATAAGTAAGAGGGTGGAATATTGCTTACAGCCCTCGTTTGGTGTAGAGTAGCTCTCCAGCGATAAACTGTTTATATTGAAGAGGAAAATAAATGTTTAAATGAAGCAAATAGCTGGATTTGGCAAACAGATGCGAGAAACGGAGTATAAGTCAAACGCTGGAGTTGTGATAACAAGTAAAATAGTTTTCTGGCTGTTGGTTGTCCTGGTTCCCCTCCGCCTCTGTCCTGGCATCCCGGGACAGGGGGAGCAGGGACTCGGTGACCTGCCCCGCGGGAACCCGAGGGGGCTCCTGGTGGGAATTGCAGCCCAGGGTGGACGTTTCTTTCAATCACTGGGGAGCAGGAAATTTTTCAACAGCTTTGGTAACAATTATGTCAATGGCGACTAAACAAGTTTTTAATAACGTTTACAGAGAGAACAGCGTTTTTCTCCCAAGATTAATTCGTCTAACACACAAGTGCCAGTTTGTACTGGGATGCTTCGCTAACGTGATTTATCACCCGCCTCTTTATTATATGGCCTTTCTAAATGATTTTTTATTAATTCCAAACATTTGTTTGGTCCCTTTCAAATAGCAAAGGAAAGAGCCAAGTCTGACAGTTTGATAGTTTGACGTATTTATTGAGATCTGTGTAGTCTGATTATCACCCCGTCCAGCTCCACAATGGGGTTGTTTACTCTGAATAGGGGTTTATGTACTGCACATGGAAGTACTATAAAAATTAAAACAACTTTACATTTGTTTTCCTTGCTGTCTGAGCTCCAGCCTCCCAATCCGTCCCAGCCATCCAGAGCTGGGAGAAGAATTTGATGGGGCAAAAGCAAGGTGTGGCGATTCTCATTTAAACTCTCCTCTTCAAAGGCAGAAAGCGCCATTCTGTGTTGATAAAACACCTTATGCTCAAAAGAAGGAATCTAGATACAAAAGAGGCACAAATTAAAGGGAGGCTGTTATATGATATCTTTGGAAAAAAATGTAAGCAATATCTATGTGTACTATAGATACATTATATGTATATATACTCTTCTTTTTATTCTATTTTATTTAAAAAGAGAGCTTTTTGCAATCTCTGTTTACGAGTGGAGTGGTCCCATCTGGAAACCATTCCTTCAGACGTGCGTCCTACACAATAGATCACTATTTTGCTGTTTAATGAGAGTCCGGTTCCCCCGAGCATACAGTATAGCCAGGCACTGGCTGTATTTCTTATCGTCTGTATTGCTTCGTTAATACTGCCCAGACTGACCCCGTAGCTGTGCAGCCGCTTTTCCGTGGTCGGTGTCATCTCCTGCAGCCAGAGGAAAGTGCGTGCCAAGGAACCGAGGTCGCAAATCTGGGCATGCAGCATGCTTATGGGGCCCTCCACCACCACCGGCTCATTAAAGCTGGACTCTGTTTTCTAACCCTCTGACCTGACAGATTGCTGGAGGGTTTTGTTTGGTTGGTTGGTTGTTTTTTTTTTTCTTAAAAAAAAAAAAAGTAATCAAAATAAGCCTCAGACTGAGAAGACTTGAAGGAAAAGCGTCCCTCTGTGGTGGCTGAAGGTGGCTTTGCCAGCCTGCTGGGTTGCTGCGTGCCATCCATGTAGATGATGCCCTTTGGAGGCAGCTGGATGGGGACCATGTGCTTAGTTTCAAGTGCTCATCTGGGCCCTTTTTTTTTGGCATCCATGGCACTACACTGATTTTTAATGAACCCTAAACAGTTCTCCTTAAGGTGGGAATGACTTTTTTCCAGACATAATAAAAATGGTAACATTTTCTGCTTGAAGTGGATAGGAGAACATGGGAAGTTCCCAATGTGGATGGTTGTGTAAGGGAACCCCACTCCTGTTCCAGAAAGGAAAAGAAACGAAATGATACCCATAGGGAAAGCTGTATTGGAGCTGGAAGGAGGGTGAAGGGGCTCAACCTCACTGAAATCCAGCAGGATTTCTTACTTCCACGAAGAAACATATGAGCCTTTCTCCATGTTTGTCTGGGAAGAGTGATGCACACCCAAGGAACCATAGAAACAACAAATAATAATGGCAGCACTAAATGGCTTGCTCTAATCAAAAACAGACTGTTGTGGTTATATTTCAGCACTGTCATTACAAGAAACTCTGTAATGAGTGGGGTTTTTTTCTTTTTTTCATTTGCATCAAACAGATTCCCTGTATTAATGTTAACAGCCTACCGTGGAGCCTGAGGTATTTACAAATTCGATGGTGCTGCTTCGGTCTTGTGGGAAGGTTTTTCAGTTCTTATTTAAATCACCCAAGATGGTTATGCTAGGCAGATTGGTAGCATGAGCTGCCTGGAAAATAGCACACATAAACTTTGCTGTAGATGAGTAATCTGTAGTCCTGTCCCTTTGGAGACCCAGAGCATAGATATAAATATATAATATGTGTGTATATGTGTGTGTGTGTATATATAAAAGTAGTATATATAACATGCATGTTGATTTCTTGCATTGTGGTTGTGATATCGGATGTCCAGAGCATCTGGGAGGGTAAAGATGGAGCATCCTTCTGCTAAGAGCAAGTGAGGCTTAGTTTTCTGCAGTTGCTGAAACCCTCCTTGTAGGAAACTTTGGGTTTTGGTAGGTGATTATTGGGTTTATTCATAGAGTGGCATTCTTAATTGAAATTTAAGTCGTCAAAAGTACTATGGCTGGTTTTTTGGGGGTTTGAGAGGGATAAGATGTATCTCAAGGTCCTGTGTTGACATCCTGTCTAGTGCACAAAAGGCAAATCTGCTCAGGATAAGCTGAAATGCTCTTTCAGCCCTGGTTTTAAGAAGCATTGGTGAAAACAGAGTCTGCTGCAGCATTACTGTAGATTGCAAAGAAAAAGCGTGTTTATGGTGGATAGAGTCTATCCCTAATTGCTTGGCAGTAAAGCGTGGCTGTGAGCTGGCAGGGAAGGTGCACACCGGCCCTCTCTGCCAAGTTTGTCACATCTTCTACTGCTCCATGACCATTTCATCTCCATCTCCAACAGATACTTGGAAAGAAACTATCCGCCAGCTTCAGCCTCCCATCTCCCCAAGGTGTTAGCAGGATGATGTCTGCTTGCGTCTCGGTTATACCAATGGATAATCACGCCTCACCGGTGCATTGCATGTGTTTGAGAGCCCTTGCACCATGAAGCTGGTGGCGAGGCTTTGACATTGGGTCAATAAACCTTTAAACCCTGGCGAGGAACTCTGAAAAAGCTGTCATTTGGAGCATGATAAGCCTAGTTATTTTTTTTTTCCTAACCAATGGAGGTGCAGTGAAAAGTGCTGCTGTAAGAGGGAGCCCTGTCTGGATTAAATCACAGCAGCCGGACTTTTGGTGCTGACGACTTGAAGAAAGCCTCCAGAAAGGATGGGCAGTGGGGTTTTGCTTGTGCTTGGGGCCATCCAGTCCTGCTGAGAGGCTTCCCAGAGGAATTGAGCTGAGAAGGAGGTAGGGTCCTGAAGAAATGCCCCCTTATTTCTCAGGACAAGTATAAAGTGGTGATCCAGGTCCTTTTGCTGTGAGTTAAAGCATGGAAGGACCAGGATTATTTCCTTTGCCAGAGAATTTAGCATGCAAAGAGCATGTGGTATCCTCCAATAAAGTACAACAATGAATGTTTAAGGGAATGTTACAAGTATTTTAATGACTTTTCCCAGGTGGGTTTGTCCATTTCCTGCTTTTAGTTATGTTTGATGGACCTGTAAAAGCCAGGGGACTCAATGAAACCATACACAAGTGTCACGGGGCTGTCTAACAAGGAAGGACAGAGCTGCTGTGAGGTTTCCAGAAACAAAATTGTGAAGCCAATTCAGGATTCTTTGGTTCCCAGTTGAGCACTGGGATTGCCCTGAGGAGAGAGCAGGGCCCCAGGTTGGGGTGTGATGAACAGGGGCTTGATTTATCCCTCAGGGGATGTTTCTCCAACAAGCTTCCATGCTGGAGCACCAGTAGGAGAAAGGTAATTGAGCTGCAATGTCCATCTGCATCCTTGTCGGGTTTTGATGGTGCATCTTTTATTATTTTCCAGCCCCCCTTAATTTAATGGGAGTGTTTCCACTTGGTCATTTCCCAGAAAAGAGCTGTTAAAGCAAAATCTCTCCTTGTTTCTGCAGTGCTGGGTGATCGCTCCATCTGCTAGGTCATCCCTCATCAGCTGAGACATTGGGTCAACAGCCTGGACCAACGCATCTGTACAATTAGCACATGTTGAAACTGCAAATGAAAATTCTCCTTTACAGGTTGAGAGAGATCTTATTTAATTCCACATTTAGATTTCAAGGATCCAGAGAGCTCGCAGAGTTTTGGAAGACTCAGGCCTTGTGTCAGCTTGCGTTCTCTTTTGGCATCCAGATGTTAATTATGGATGAACCGAGCGGCGATGCTGATGAACCCGTTCCCACCCATAAATGCATATGAAGAATAAATGAGTGTCTTGGCTGGAGCAAGCACACGCTCGCACTCTGTTTATGTGAATCCACATACCTTTGAAATCCATGCGCGAATCCACATGTCACCATAATAAGTTCTCAATATATTTAGCATATGTGCTGCGGGAGCTGGAAATAATAGAATCAAAGTGTAATTCAGAGCGCAGCCATTGTCGGTCCAAGTTCATTTATCATCATCACGGTCCTTATCATTTGCGATTTTGACTGCAGGCTGCTGTTGGGCAGATGATGGCCGTTTTATGGATGATGCTGTTTGTGCATTTGGTTACAGTGCAGACATTTGGGGCAGTATCACGAACTTTGAAATTCCTTTTTCATAATACTTTTTTTTCTGCTGTTCATGTTTATGGTGTCTTGGAAGTAGAACGTACTTTTGCACATGATTTTTTACATTGTGGAGAAGCGGTCCAAGAGTATTTGGTATTACCGAGATGTTTTTTAATGGGAAACATCTCTGTAGATACAGACTCAAGTTTTCATGATTGCATGCTCAGTAACAACCGATTGTACACTCATTTAAGCAGATGTATCTCCACCCATTCGCTTCAGTTCGTGTTTAATAGGATGATATGTTTGGTCGTGAGGCTCAGAGGGTTTCAATAAGTTCAATTTACAATAAGAAATAAGGGAATAATAAATTTAGTAGAAGTTTGTGTGTGCCGTGTTTAAGGCATAGGAATAACTAACTGTTTGTTCAGGCGTCAGCACAACCCGGTGCATGACAATGGGATGCTGCAGTTGATTTTTTCTGCTGCCTCTTCCTGCGTGCATGGACAGAGCCAAGGTCCGAGGCATACGTGATTCCCCACACACTCAGTGCACCTCTCCCTTGGGGCATGAGGCTGGACTGAGGGACCTTGCATGAGCCCTTCTTTTTTTGTGTTTAGTTGGTTGAAATATTGACTTCATATCTTGTGCCCACGTCGTTTTGCAACAGGTTACTGCTGTTATACCATTCCCTCCTCTTGAAAAGAGATTTGTAAGGTGTTATCCATTCATCAGAGATTTACTATTGAATTCTGTGGTTGTTCAAAGTTCCCACCAGCTGTTGGCTTCGAATCTTCCTGATACATATTGCAGAAATCACTCTCTTCTACGGTAATCTTTACAGCAGGGCCCCAGCTGCTTTCTAACGCCATCCGTTACTGCTTGGGTTTGTGCGTTGGCGCACGAGCGTTACGGCCACCTGCTGATATCTTAAATGCTGTTTTGCACGCAGGTGACCGGAGTCCTTTCGAAATGCTTCTATATTTATCGTAAGAGATGAAAATCCAGTCTTCTTCTATACGGTCCCTATACGTCATAGCCTTCTGTTGGGTTTTTCAAAGCCAACTGTGCAATTCACGGTTGGGCTGTGGATAAAGATGCTCGGCGCTTTCCTGCAGCGGCTCTAGAGATTTGTTTTGAGTGTCTCTCTGGACTTCACATGGTTTGATAAACATGCTTAGTCTGTCATCCCTCCCTCCGTTTCCTGCCGTGATAATGGATTGTAGAAACCTTAATAAGCAAATTCAGGCCGATCCATCAAATAACCGAGTTGAAAGACATTGCGTCTTTCTCTCACTCGGCAAACAGATGCGAGATATTAGGGCTGCGAGTCACAGACCTGTGTGAGTTTAATGGGGAGGTTCTCATCATTCCCAGGGCCTTTGCCTGGAGTTGTAAAATAAATTATCCCCAGCAATTTTAATATTTCATGAAATCTTGCAAAGTGATGGCATTCCGGGCAGATTAATACAAAAGCTATAAAATTCACATGTGACATATGTTATATGAGCACCAAATGGGACGCCTGGGATTCTTAACATCAATATCATTTTAATGTTGGCTTCAGCAGTGATTCATGATACGCTCATCCCTCATGAGAACCTCGATAGCGCGAGTGGCGTTACCTCAATGTGCATTTGCTCTGTGCAGCTGGTTATTTGACGAGATTTGTGGAAAAACACCCATATGTGGTGTTTGCTGGCTGTTTCGGGCTTCGTTAGGTCTGCATGGTGATGCTGTGCCACCCTGGGCTGCTGTTGTGGCCATGGGCCACCATTGTCCCCACCGTGGTACCTGCAGAACGGTGTCTGCATCAGGCTCTCGTCTCACCGCCGTGCAGTGAAGTCTCATTCACTCTCAGTTAAATAGCTGGGCTCAATTACGCCGGGTCGGTGCTTTGGTGCAGACAGGAGCTCTTTGACAGCTCTCGCTTCCGCACTAATGAGCCGTCTTGGGTTTCTGCGTTAAATCTGCCCGTAGTGTTTTCCCTTCGTGCTGCCGGCCTCCCCGGGCTCCTCTCATTTAAGCAGCCCTGGTTAAAAGCAGGCAGTGCAAATGGGAGCGGAACGGACCTCTCTTGGTCCTCCTGATTCTAAAGTTTATTTGGGAGGTGTTGTACCCAGTCGGCGTTGTCAGGTGCTGTTTGTAAACTGACAATATCAAACACAACTGTACTTGTGATACTCCTCCACAATCTGTGAAAAACTTGTTTAAAAGGAGTCTGCCAGTTGAGTTGGGTTGGGTTTTTTTTTAATTTATTTTTTTTTTCCTTGAAAACCCTGCCAGCATCAAGGCTGTGCTGTGCCAGGATAATCATGGGTACTGCTTGCTACCTGGCTCTGCTTTTTTCCCTGCCTCTCCTCGGATGGTGCTGTTCCTTCCTCCACCATCCATCATTTCTTAGGTCTCGGCCTCTCTCACCCAGGCTGGTTTTCGGATGGGGGATGCTGTGAGGAGCCACACGTGTGTTTGGGGATGCCAGGCTCCCCCGCAGTGCCCGCATCCTGCATCCCTCAGCAGCCGGTCCTGTGCCCTGTGCCGGCGCTGGCCCCGGTGAGGTGGCCAGGATGACCAGTTCCTGCATCTGGCAGCAAAACGATGGCACGGCTTGGTTTTGTTCGCTCACTGGGAGCAAAACTCATCCCTAGATGTGGATTTGGGAAGGCGGACGCTTTTCGTGCCAGCACAGGTTCACTCACTGCACAAGGCTCTGCCAGCTGACGGGGATGTTTTGAATATAATTATCTTAATGCACTTTTAACCTGGAGGTTATTCTGCATCTCACAGGATGGTTTTAAAAATCCTGTCCCGCAGGCTTTCCTGTGTGCTGGGTTTCAGTACCGTTAACAGGGAGCACAAAACTGCCTGTATTTTTCTTTCTGTGTTCCCTGATATTTAACCTAACAATCTAACATGCTTAAAATAGCCAATATTCTTCCTAAGGCACAAACACAGTTTATTTGTTAAATATTCAGGTTTTCAGGCTGATGCTTTTTCTCAAAAAAAAAAAAAAACCAAAACCAAAAAACAACAGGTCTTGTGCTGCAAAAAAAAAAATATGTAAATATTGTTATTACTCAAAAAAGAGAGGATTAGTTGGCGGCTTACTTATGTTTTTGTAGGAATAATCTCACAGGGCTTGAGTCTTCATTCCAGCGGAAGTGCAGTTGCTGTTAGACGCCGGTTTGTACCCTTTGCTCTCTGATTTCGTAAGGCCGTGGGTGCCAGGGGAAGGTCTAAGCGGAGCCCAAGCCGTGTGCTGTTGGGTATGTACAAGAAGAAATAAAGCCTAGCAATCTGGATTGGCACTGTTCCCTTGCGGCCTGTCTCTTGGATACCTCTTGAGAGAAGAGTCAAAGGTCCCTGAAAGCCGTCTAATCAAGGCAATCCAGGAGCAATTAAAAGCATGCAGGTGTCCGTGCCACAGGGTGGGTTGCGGGCATTAATGAGTAAAGCATTAAGAAGCTTTCTCCACCCGGAGAAAGGCACCGGGACTGGGGTTCCAAAGAGAAAACATCTTAAGTGTATGGATGAAGAGCATCAGCATCACCTCCTGCTGCCAAATGTGCCCCGTGTGGCCGCTCGCTGCCTACGGCCAGGGGGAGAGAGGTGTGAGGCCAACGCTGGGAGATGTCTGGGCACCCCCCAGCGCCTTGTTAGTTGTCAAGTGGGTAATGAGCCTTGAAAGTGGTCTCGCTTGTCCCTTGGGCATCCTCATCCCCTGGGCATCCTTGTCCCCAGACATCCTTTCTAGCATCCTTTCTAGCCGGAGGCTGCCCCAGCAGTGGTCCCCTCCTCTCCAAGCCTTCTTGGTGCCCTTCTTGGTCCGAGACGGGAAGGCAGGAGGCAAAACCCGGCAGGGCAGAGGCAGGGTTAGGGTTTGGGGTGGTGCTGGGCATCTCCCCCAGCCCCGTGGCGTGCCCTGCGCCGGCTGCACCTCCGTGGCAGCTGGCTGGTGTGAGTGAAGCCATCGGGAGGGCTGAGGCACACTCACGGTTTGCTTTGGCTGCCTGGTAGCGGGGGATGGCTTTAAATAGGTTTTCTTGGTGTGATTTCCACTCTTCCCACGTTCTCTCAGGATTTGAGCGTGTCTGAGGCAGGCGGAGCAGGTTTCCTAGGAGAGAGACGGCACTGTGCCCGCTTGCCTGTCCCCGGTGGCATGTCCCGGCTGTCGCTGACGGGCTGACCCATGCGGCACCGTGACACCGGTGGCTGTGACATCCCGCCCGCAGCGTTGGAAACCTCATGAGCCTGAAAGAGTGGGGAGGAAAACAATGCGGCTGTGGAAAGGGCATATGGGTGTCACGGTGCCAAACCCAGCGAGAAAGAGTGAGGAATCAGCCGGCACGCTGGTACAGATCCCAGCCGTGGGATGAAGGTGTGTGGGGATTTGGGGGAAAACTCTCCAGCGAGCGATGCGGGTGCAGGGAGGAGAGGAGGAGGAGAAGCCATCCATGGCTTGGGCAGCCCTGGCCACCCCCAGAGCTGCTGGCATTTGCCGTCCCTCCCCCGGTGCAGAGACACCAGTTTGGGTTTTCTGCTGATATCACTGAGAGGTTCCCACCTGGCAGGACACTCAGGGGTTAATTCTGAGCATCCGTCCACTCCTTCAGCAGAAGGACAGCAAGCCCTAGCAGTGTTTTGTTTTTAATATCGGTTGGCCAGTACAAGAAAAGTGATGTCAGAAAAACCATCTTTCGGTGACAATATGATTAATTCCTTCTTAAGGGGGGAAAAAACCAAGGAGTTGATTTTTTTTTCCACTTTTTTGTACCATTACCTAAAGATGGTTTGACAGAAAAGAACCTGTGATTAATTGCACCGAAAGAAATATAATAGATGCCTTTTCTTGGCATCATCTGTATTTTCTGTGATTCTGCTGTTATCTCGTTGGCTCAATGCAGAAAAATTATCTCTGAGGCCGCTGTAAGGGATGTTAACTTCCTTTTCCTTATTACAGATTGATCTTTGATATCTGCTTTTCTCTGGGAGCTCTTTTATTCCCACAAGTGATACAGACCTTCTGCTGTTTTCCATATATTGCACTTAAGTAGTTCAATACCTTTTGAAGCCCGTATGGGAACATTTAATAAAGACTCGATGATTGCCATATTTTGAAGGTTATATGATATGAGAAATTATATATTGTTTTAATAGCTGAATAGATCTATGCAGTTGATTCCAGATAAACTAATATTTTTCTAATAAGGTGGAGAAATGATACCTTTTTTTTGTTGTTTATATCCTCTAGAGTGTGAATATTTTTCCATCTGTGGTTTACAGTAAAATGGATTTTCAATCTCTCTGAAATTTCTGCCCAAGTCCCAGTAATATTTGCTTAAGAGTAATCAGAGTATTACCCAAATCTCTGTTCAAAGCGACAGTGACCTTACCAGTGGTAAGGAATAATTGGATTATTTTCAGAGATGTAGGAAGATTCACTGTAATAACAAAAGAAGAAATACAGAATGATAACACCACTTGTCTGCAGCACTGTAAGCCGCGGCACTTTCCGTAGGATAGTTTAATAGCTTAGCATATTATGAATACTGAATAAGAAAGGCAGAGACTTGGGGAATAGATGCTGCCTTGCAGTTTGGGGTGATGCACCTGCTTATTTGGGGGGTTCTTTTGTTGAGTAGCCGTATTACTGAAGTGTTTTTGTCCGGATGGGATGCTCTGGGTGTATGTAACTTGCACACAGGGAGGACTCACTTGTGTCGAGCATTGTCCTCACCTTGATGGTACAATTAAATGTCCTGGTTTGGTGGCATGGTGCAGCTGCGGCTGGGACACCTCTGGGGCACCACCACTGTGCCGTGGCATCAGCAAAGCCAGTTTCTCAGCCGGCAAAGCCCGTGGGCACAAGCTGCCCTGGGATGCAGGAGTAGCATCCCCAGGCAGCACTGGGCAGACACCAGCGGGGTTTCTCCCCGAGAGGCAGAGCCGCTGCAAAGACAAATTGGAAACCATTTGGAAGAGCAAATCCATACCAGCACAGCGTTGGGCGAGCCTGATTGCCTCGCTCTCTGCTTTTAATTGTAATGAATTATATGGCTTGGCACGGCGGGGTGCCGAGCCTCTTGGCTGAAACTTGTGTAATTCACGTAAGTGTTTACACAAAAGCCAAGTAAATGTTAAGCTTCCTACAGATTCCAGTGTACGTGAACCCTTGTTTGTGTTCAGGTGGGGAGACCAGCGGAAGCAAAGCGGCGCTTATGGCTGTGCGTCTGGGTGAGGGACATGTGAGCGTATGTGAATTGCACATGTTAAAAGATAAAAAATACGACCTTTAAATTTCCCTGGAGCAGTTTTGCTGTGACCTGTCTGGTTCCCCCCCAGAAAAAGAATTCTGTATAATTTGGGTTTATTAAGAGATGCTCAAGGGCATGGGGGAGTTCTTGCCTCTTGACCACTAAAAAAGAGACTTCTGCTGTCGAGGCTAACGGCGTCCTTTGAAGTCCTCCCGTGTGCCCACATGATGCTTCTAATTACTGCAAATGAGCCTTCTGCAGCACAGGCTGCTGTGTGATTCAAACCAACACTGCTCACCAGATGGGATTCCTCCCAGGCTAGAACTTGGCGATGTCTGTCCCCACGACGGTGACAGGGAGCACATCAGATGAAGGGGATGAGATGTTGGTCCTGACCTCTGATAGCACCTGGTTGTGGAGCAGCGGTCCCTTAGCCTGGCTGTGCCCCGTGTGTTGAGAGGTGACCCCTGGCTCTATTGGGACCCTGCACGTAGAATCATCGCATAGTTTGGGTTGGAAGGGACCTTTAAAGGTCATCTAGTCCAAGCCCCCTGCCATGAGCAGGGACATCTTCAACTAGATCAGGTTGCTCAGAGCCCCATCCAAACTGACCTTGAATGTTTCCAGGGATGAGGCATCGACCACCTCCCTGAGCAACATCTGGGCAACATCAGCCAAGCCCTTGTTGTCGTCCTGATGGTGCCAGCTTGGCTTTGAAACAACAAAACCAAACCAAGCTGCTAGGGAATTTGCATTAAGATTCCCTGGGCATGGTGCAGATCTGTATACCTGGATGTAATTTTATTTTTAGAAAGCACATTAAGGAGCATAACAACTTCATTACCATGCCAATTGCAGCCCTGCCTGTTTAGGAGTAATTGTTTTCATTCCCTGTGTGCAGCCATTCGCAGTGGATAGGGCAGAAGCAGGAGGGGAAGGGAGTTTGTGGGACTGGAAACAAGGATGCTGAAGCAGAAAGCAAAGTGCTTGTCTTGAACCATCCCTGTGAGATTCGCTCCCCAAAGCATCCCAATACTCAAGGAAGCTGCAGTGTTTTGGAGACCTTTCCTCCAAAGAGGAGAAGCAGCCTCTCCTCCCATTGCCTTCTGAGGAGACACAATTTTTTCCTCTTTTAGGCCTTTCCCTTGAAAATGAAAAAAAAAATTTTTGAAAGGCAACCCAAGCTCATTTCATCAACTGGCTCTGGAAGCTGGGGATCAAGGAGAGATGCTCCTGTACAAGGAGGAATGTATAAAAACAGGTAAAAGAGAGGGGAAAGGAGGGGGGGAAAAAAAAGGATTTATGTTTCTCTGGCAGTGGTTTTCTAAGGAGCCCTGATTATTCAGCAGCAGTGGAAAAAAACTGCAGAAGATGTAAATAATCTTCAGGATTATGCTAAAGCCAAGCTTCAGTCATTTTTCCTGGAAAAAAAAAAATGTATGAGGCCTGTTCATTTAATAATGATCAACCAGAATTTCTCTAGGGTTTCTTACACTTTCATGAAAAGGATCAGTTGTCTTGCAGAGAAATGGTAATTCTGGTATCTGCAAATACCCTTTGGTTGAGGAGCGCGTGGTTCAGGTTGATGTACTTCTTTGATTGGGCTTTTTCTTCCCATTTTCTTTTTATGATGCTATCATACATTCACATTCCCTGTTACACACTAAAATGATCAAAAGCAAGGAGTTGGTTTATCATGAAATGGCAAACCACGGCGGTACTCTGCGGTGTAGGCTGTATCCAGATAAAAACAATACATTATTTTTAGCTTTCCCTGTGTTTATATTTGGTGCCAGAGGTACTCCAGTGATTTTGCAAAGTGTGTATACATTGCAGGCAGGCTTTGAAAAAAAAATCGTGGTATCTTTTGAAATCTACACAGGATCTTACTTACCCTGCTGGGCTTAATTTTAGACTATCGAGTTTATCGTTCAAGGAGGAAAAAACGGGTTTGTTGTGTGCTGTATTTAATCAAGTGCAGCAAAAAACTATCACAGGCATCGTTCATCTTTGCAAGCCAATTTTTGTTTCCATTTTAGTTGTAGAAAAACCCAGCCCCGGTAAAATGGACCCGTTTATTGTGGAGATCTGATGGCAGTGAGATTACGGCTGCTGGCAGGTATCGACTGGCTTGTGGGGACAGTCCCCATATGGAGTTTTGTTTTATGGGTTTCCGTGTTGAGAACTGTGTGTTTAATTGCTGTAGCAATGCCAGGAGCTGGGAATTTGGGAGTGCTTGGAAATGAGGGAAAGTGCACAGCGTTCCTGTTGCAGCTTCCAAAACGCGAGAGGTGCTGCAGGACTGCTGGGTTTCCAGCGAGTGGCAGGGTGTCGCGTGCTCATACATCCATAAACAGCTTTTATCCTTCGCAACCATCTGCCTTCCTGAGAAGCCACATCCATGGTGGAGGCGAGAGGTGCTCATCACTTTGGCGGTGATGATGACACGGTTGCTGGTAGCAGGCGTGGGAGGAGGTTTGTGGTCCCTCTCCACTCTGTTCCCGCTCCGTTCCTCAGGCTCTGGGCGTTTCTGTGGAGCGCAATGCCCCAGGTGAAGGGAAATGTCTACCTTAACTCCTGGCAAGGGACCTCTCAGTTCGGTGATGAGCATCTCCCCTCTACACGGGGCGCAGACAAGGTTACGCTTCCCGGTGGCCAAAGCTGCAGCTGAAGTTTCTGCTGTGGGGAAGCAGCATTTAAACAGCAAGGTGCCTGGCTGGCAGTAGCCTGAACCAACGGGGACTCTCGCTTGTGTAAATTTGGGGCAGGCAGGTATGAAAATCAAAACCCTGAGTGTGAAGTTAATAAAAATGCCCGGCTTGGTACAGAGCAGCCCTTTGCGTGGTGGGGATGCTCTGATTTATTGGTGCGTGGGGCTCCTCGAGGTGGGACGGTGGGGCTCGCGTTGCTCGGGAACAAATTCCAGTAATCACTGCCCGTAGACCTCTCCGGGGTTTCATTTCCAGCAGCTCTTAATTCAAGAAACAGTTTCTGTCACTCTGAGTTCAGCCACAGGCAAAGAAATGGCCGAGGGAGAAGTAAGTGATGTGTCCTAAGCTGTGGGAAGGGAGTGGTGGTATTTTTCATAATTTGCTGCATTAAAACCGTAATCTTCCAGTTCTGTTTCTGAGCATCCTGGCTGTCTCATATATCTGTGGGCTCCTACAGCAGTATATTCTTCTCCAGGTTCACATGTGCCTGGGGTGTGATGGCTTGTGAGCTATTCTGGCAATACCAAAAAAAAAAAAAAAAAA
>VXBO01005567.1:797996-865074 GCA_013400135.1 Rhinoptilus africanus
AAAAAAAAGAGAAATAAATAAAAGGCTTGGAAGGGGCCAGGGAGGGGGATGTGATGCCAAGTGGAACAGTTCTGTCTTACCCGCCTCGAAGAGAAATCATCTGAATGCTGAAGGAGACAGGCTCCATTGCGCAGATTAATGTGCAGTGTTTGAAAGCAGCCAAGAACATTTTATACACACACGGCGAGGCTGGAAGGAGCTGGGCGGTTCATCTCTGCAGAAACCATTCCTTTCCCTAAGAGGGCATTTAAAAAAAAAAAAAAAAAGGAAGAAAAAGGGAGAGTACAAAGGTCTCTGGGAGCGCTCAGCTGCTCAGGCGGTTTAATTGGCTGAACACAGCGCTTTACAGTTGGGATTAATATGGATATTTCTTAATAACGTGTCACCTTGTCAGGAGTTTCAGGGTCAGGACTGCAAGGCTGCCCGGTGCTTGCAACTGAACTTCTCGCCTTCTGTTTTTTATTATTACAATAGCTCCTGTTAGTGCATATTCAAAGGAAGATGGTATTAAGTTGGTTTGTTCCTTTCTTGCCTTGCAACTAGTGAAAAAACTGGAGAGCTGGGGGGAAGGATGGTCTGCAGGGCTTGGCAGTGATGGCTGTGCCGTGGGTCGGCTCATGGGTCCACGCCGGCTTTGACCTGGGCACCAGGATGCACGGGGCATCAGCGGAAACATGGTGAGCTCAAACCTAAGTAAATGCCAGCCAGAAAGCAAATAAAAGCAGTGATTTAGCAGCGCTCAAGGTGGCTTAAAAGGACACGAGACCATTAGCGTTTTTACAAGTATTTTATAACCGTTCTTACTGCCTTTTATCTCCGTGGGTCTCCCCTGAGTGACCACCAGCACAGGGATGCCTGTGGGGAGGAGGTTGCTCCTCCACGTTCCCAGGCAGCCGGGGTGGTGTCTGCCACCGTTGTTGAGGGTTATTTTGCTTTTTCTCTGTTGGGTTTTGTTTTCCCCCTTTTCCTTCTTTTTCTCACCTTCCCTCCCCACCTAGTAGTTTCAGAGGGGGCTCTGGGAAGCCCACCTACTTGATGAGCACCCGTAATTGCCACCAGGGCTAATGGGATGCTCTCAGAAGAAGGTTTCTCTTCACTCCCCCGTGCTGCTGCCTGCCCCCCTGCAGGAGCGATTGCCTCTGCAGCTTTATCCTCAGCATCTGGCCCACCGCAGAGGAGAGGTCCCTCTGCCTGGAGCCGCCGCAGGGCAGAGCCGTGAGGCTGAAGCCTTCCCCGCTCTCGATAAAGCCGTTAGTGGCACAAAAGCCAGCAGCAAGCGCGCAGCTGATAAAAGTCCCAGCGAGGCGTCTGCCCTCCTATAATGATCCTCTTTTATGCATAGATAATTTTGATAGAGTTGCACTTCCGAAGCCCGTTGTCACCAGGGTGGCGGGAGCTGACCTGTTAATCATAAGAGGAATTAATGGGAATTACAGCCGGCAGAGGCCCCTCTATGAAGAGCTGGTTCGGGGCATAGCACTGGAGAGGAGTTTAAAAACAAAGCGGCGTATGTTGTCCTTAGAGCTGCAGATAAAGCGGGAGTGAGTCGGTTCCCAGGGGAGAAGGGGGGTGCAGAGGAGAGAAACTCCAGGAGTGTAAACACCAGATTAACAGCCTAATTCTGAGGAGCCTGAGCAGGCGTGCATTTTCATTGCATCCACTTGGTAATTAATGGGGACTTTTAATTGAACCAGGAGGGAGTGGAGGGAGAGCAGGGCCACCAGGATGTGCAGCCTTGGTGATGGCTGTACCCCAGGGAGACCCAGGTGGGATGGTCCTGCCTTACCTCTCTTAGTGGTGCACCTGTGGTGTAAATTGGTTTAGCACCAGTGACTTGAAACAAACTGAAATCAAAGTGTCCCTGCTGATGCTTTACACCACCTGAGGTCCTGGCTGTCTCCAGATATTGCCAAACAGCTACTACATGCTTCATAAAGCATTTCCTCCAAGCTTTCTTTTTAGGATGTTTCCTTTAAAATGCCATCTATCCATGTAGCCTGCAGAGATTAAAAGAATAACTTATCTCATCCGCACAGAAGGCCCATGAAGTCCTTAAATATGCTTTGTATTGGTGCTTCTCAAAGGGAGGGTTGATTGCCTGGTCTTAAATATCCAAAATGTGGTCCCTGCGTGCCTGAATACACATACATGAGAGCTCTCTGAAGAGCAGTCAGAGAGGCTGCTCAGAGAGGCTGTCCTTACAAGTTTATGAAGAATAACACAGCAAGTTGCATTGAAATGCTGTTGTCATTTGTACATTCAAAATGCATATGCAGTCCAGGGTTTGAAGGAAAGGATGACAATTAGGCAGTCCTGTTAATAAGGAGCATGGTCCTTGGAAGCAGAGAACAATGATAGAGCGAGTCAGTTTAACAAGAAAAGGGAGATAAATGGCATTTGGTTGGTTCCACGTGTGCACTTCAGGAGTTTTTGAAGTTTGTTCACCAGTTTCTGGACTAATCCGGTATGATGGAGGGACAGGTTTCCTGCAGAATTAGCAACTGGTGTGTTTGGGAAACACAATGAAGTTGTCCTCTTCCAGGGCAGCTGGAGAGGGAAGCCCTGAGCCAAGGAGATGGCCTTCCCAGCACAGGCACCGGTGGGACTGAGGGCAGTGCTAGGTAGTGCCAGCCAAGGAGGAGTTTTTCTGTCCACATCGTCTCTCTTGGGCAGCGGTAGGATTCCCCATTTCCCTGCTGAGTGCAGGGGCAGCGATGGGAGCATTTCTTGTTGGGGCCCTCAGGATGTCATTTAAAGATTTAAGACCAGGAAAGAAAGTACATAAAATCATAGAAATCATCTAGTTTGGAAGGGAACGTTAAGGTCATGGAGCCCAACCATGAGCACCCGGGTGGCTCTAGCTCTGTGTTATGGAGCTCACAAGGTCTCCGTTTGCCATCCAGTGTCTGGTGGTGTGGCGGTGCAGCTCACCTACCCAACAACCCAGGGAAAATAAAGCAGCAAGGAAAGCTCAGACTTGCAGGGGAAGGTGGGGAGACCGTATTTTGGGTAGTCTGTCAGTCAGCTTGACACTAATTGGTTGCAGTAAGTAATCGTTCTCCATGTAAATTAGACTCCAATTTCCTCTGTAGTCTGTCTGTTTGCTGTGTGGGCTTCGGTCTCTAATTAGGCGCTCACGTGGCAAACCTGGTTTGTGAGCTGCTTGTGTTCCCGGAGAGCCGGGCTCACCCTCCCTGAGCCTGCCCGGGCTCTTCCAGTCCCACTCCCGAGTGGGATGGGTCTGAGATCAACGCTGCCAAGTTCAAAATAAATTATCCTTTTAACGTATGTTTTGATTATTTCTATATTTAAAGTTTGTAAAGGTGGGATGTTAAAATGCAAAGAGACTTATTAGACTTACAATGTGGATACCACTCGGAAATGCTTCCCCTGCCTTCCTGGAAGCCCTGCTCACTCCTCCATGAATAGAGCCCATTGAATGGCGACCCTCTGCAAAGGCTGCAGCAGCTTGGATTCGCATCTGGATCCTGCCGCCCGTCCGCCGGGACACCTGGAGCGCATACGGCTGGCTCCGGCCCCCTGGCTCAGCAGTGGTTCCGCGTATGAGCATTCAGCGCTCGCCCAAAGGCCAGCCCCAGGGTCTGGAGCTGCTCCAGGGCTGCACATCTGTAACCGAGAGCTGAAACGTGCAGTTGCGTGAGAGGTTTTTCTCCCTGTCCATCGTTTGCTGATGCAGGTGGGGTTTCTCAGTGGTTGTCCACCCTGTGGCTCTCTGCTTTCCCAGCTGCAGCCAGTAGCCCCCACCATAGCCCCAGTGCCAGAAGCAAATGCTGTGGTTGGGCATCCAGGTTTGTGTGCAGCAAAGGGAGCCGTGTCTCTACGGCTAACGGCTGCGCCAGGCTGCAAAAAAAAAAAAAAAAGGACAAGCATATGTGCCGTCCGGCCCGGCTGTTTGCCAGCAGCGCTTTATGATTCAGTAGTTAATTTTGTGAAATTCAGTATAACTTCAGGAACCATGTGCTAACCATTTCTATAAACCTCCTCCTTACGTGATACAGTCCAGACCCAGATGTGTCAGCGGTTCCGTAAGGCATCCTGATAAATACCGGGTTTTTTGGCATCCTGATATTTACCTTATTGACTTTCGATCCAGTGATCAAAACCCAGGGCGTTGCTGGCTTTCTTCAGTGCACTCGCAGGGCTGTGGTCCCCTCAAAGTGGGTAGATGAGGAACTCTTTGGGGAGAAAGAGGTGAAGCAAATTGAGCATGGGGTTTTTTTATTGCTTCTCTTTTCCGTGATTTATATATTGGCAAGGTAACTTTGCTTTCATACCGCTAGTCAAAACTGGAAGGGATGTTGGCTCCGTGGAGAGCTAAATTTGGGTAGAGGGACAGGATTGGATTAAGGCTTACGATTTTCACCAATAAGCTAGAACTGTGGTGGGCGTCACTCCGCCAGCTGGGGCAGCAGCCGGGGAGCCTTCCCTCCCGGAATGACCGCGGCCGCTGCCGGAGGATGCACCGCAGTCCCCAGCACCGAAGGCGCTCGCCATCCTTCCCCTCTGCCTATCCTTCCCCTTCCATGGGAGTTTTCCAGCCTGTGAAGCAGATGCCTGCTTAGCCCGGGTAAGTAATTGCGCCCAATTTTTAGCATGTGAAAATATAAACCTCTTTAACGCCGTACGAGTGTTTGCGTTGGGAAATGATTCTGTTTTTCAGCCCGGATTCCTGCCTGCCTCCACAACCGCTGGCTCTCGCTGCGGGCAGAGCCCAGGGGCTGCAGGGGGCCAGGCACGGTCCCGCCGTCCCCTGGAGCGGGGATGTGCCGGATCCCCTGCTAATATCTGACTAAAGCTTTTCCTTGGTGCAAACTTCTCTCACCAGCCCCTGACCCGCTCCTGCATTTTTTACTCTGCTGAAACCACCCCCCCGCCCCAAGAGTAAAGAAACCCTGCGGGAAGCTGGAGATTATCTTCAGCTCTGGGTTCCCAAACACACTGTGTGTCTTCTCAGCTGTTGCAAGGATTTGTGGCAGAATGACAAAATGCGAATTTTGAACCTTCGGCAGCTGTGTTTAATACAGGATAAAGGGTTATTTTTAACTTTTGGATATTGGATTTTTTTTTTTATTTTTTTTTTTTTGTTCACATGAATTCAGGAGAAAACGTCCAGCTCCTTTGAGGCGAAACAGAGGCTTCTTTTAAGTGAAACAAAGATTTCTAAGTACTTAATCAAACCTGCTGAATTCAATTGCTTTCGGAGACTTAAGGAATTAAGCAGATAGGAGGCTGAATTAGTGACAAACAACGTGTTTGGTTGGAAAAAGGGGTTTCATTCCTGGCGGAGGGGCGCGCAGCCCCAAACGCCTGCTTTGGGCAGAGGTCCTGGGGCTGTTTGCTGGGGGGCATGGGGAGGAGGTGTTTAACAGCATCCTCTGTTTGCCTTTGTTTAGGCAGCACAAATCATTTGTGTGCTTTAGGATTCCTTCTCTTTTCCAGCAGATGTTTTATCTGTGCAACTGGTGGAGTAATTAGAGAGAGAGCTGTGGTGCTGGTGTGCAAACACTCCCTTGGGGCCGGGGGGGACGTTAGAGAAATCCTTACAAGAACCAGGCGGCAGAGTTGGAGGACGTGGTGTTCAGCTGAGGGGGTGAAGTGAGCTTGGGCAATGAAAAATGCTCATTTCTTATTCTGCGTGTGGTAGTAGAAACTTGCTGTTGGTAGGAAGAAACGCCGATGGGGTCGGTGCAGCGTGTCGCTGCGTTGCCGCATCCCCGGCACGGAGTCTGTCCCGGGAAAAGCCACTGAGGAGCAAAGTCAGCACAAGGTGCCAAAAGCAAAAATATATATGGCCCAACCAATTTGACTTTATTTCTGCGAAGGGGTTGTTTTCCCCCTGACAAAAAACAAGCAGGGGCTGCATCCCAGGGCTGAACTGTGCTGCCTCTTACGGCGGATTCCTCTCCATGTGCAAATAGTTCACTCAGGATTTTTGCAGTGGCAGCTGGGGGATGATTAAATGTTCCGTCTGTGGGAAATTCCCAGGAGACTGAAGTGTTTTCCCCAGTGGCTGCGGTACCAGCAATGGGGTGACATGGGAGCCTCCCCGCATGTAGATCGGGCCACCCAGAGGTTGTGGGGGCTCCATTTGCACAAGCATATTTTTGCTCTGCTACCATTTAAATAATGGCAGCAACATGCTGATTCCCCTAATGATCTTGATTAAGTTATCGGTTATTTCCTTAATTAGCTACTTGATCTACTTACACCTTAAAATAGTCCATTTGTTCACCCAGAGGAGGGAAAAAAAGGTATTTCTTTTTTTCCCATTTAAAAGGGTTTTTTTTTCCCCTTTTAAAAGGTTTTTTTCCTTTTTAAAAGGATTTTTTCTCTCCAAAAGGCAGCTGTCATCTTCGGTCAATAAGGGAGCTCAGATGAGCTGGCTTCCCCAGTGCTGCCACATCACGGGTCTGTGGGACGGCCACGGCGTTAGCGTGGTGATGAGGGGACCACGCCAGCGGTGCTGGAGCATCCTGCTGCCACCGCTGGGTCCTTCCCGGGGGCTGGCTCTCCTGGCAGCAGCAAATTTTAAACAATACAATATACATGGACACTTATTCCTGGCATCAGCGTTATACAGACAAGCAAAATACATTGAAGTGGTCTCCTGAATGCTCTGTTTGTGTGTATTAACTGGGCTGGGGATGGGATGGTGTTTCAGGGCCTGTTCTGGAGGAAAAAATGCATCTTTTAATCTTCGCTGGCCTTTAAACCTCCCATGCATAGCGTATGGCACTACGCTGACCACAAAAGCGGCCTCACGAGTTGGCACCAGTTCTTCACCAGTATCGCCTGCGCACCAGTTTGTTGCCCTCTCTCCCATATCTCGGAGAAGAGAGACTCAAATTTTTCACTTTAGAGGCTCCTTGTGATACAGGCGACAGCAGCCCGTGCTTCAGACAAAGCCTATTTGTTCGTTCTTTTGTGCTCTTTATTACTCTTGAAGAAACTCCCCTCCTTAGCCTTAGCTTCACACCCTCCCTGATGTAGAACTCGCTGAAACACGTATTGCAAAATGAGCCTGCTTCCATATATAAATTGGAGAGACATAAGCTGGGACTCTCCCAGCTAAAACAGAACTAAATGCTTGCCCTCCAGTTACATTTCAATATCTGTGCCAAAAAATTATGTATTTGGGAGGAATTACCAAAAGTTCTGACACACGCGAGCTTTATTCCTTCGAGTCTCTTATATTTTTAGCAGTTTGCCGTCAATTTGGACTGTGCGACTTTCCTCTCTCAGAAGAAACCTTTCCCATGGCCCGTGTGAAAGCCAGAGCATCGCCCCTCCCTGCAGAGCCCCAGTGAGTGGCACAAACGTGGCTCCAGCACTGGTACTCGCTCCGGCCGGGATGTGCTCGGATGGCAGCACCCAAAATTCCACATGCAGCTTTTTGTTTGTTCTGCAAAATAGCTTCTGAGCTGAGGGTTAGTGGGAAGGACTTGAATACATCAAGTCCAATGGCTGGGAAAACAATATCTTAGTGTTTTTACATCGCTATCCTAAATGGTTGTTGTGACGTTGCAAATGGAAATGTGGTGGATCTCGTGGTCAGCTGGGCTTTGGACACCACGGATGAGCATCGCAGATGTTGCAATGCCAGAGCGGCGGTGGTGACGCCTCTGGGTCATCCATGTTCCCTTCCACATCTGTCCTGTATTTCTTGTGTAATGTTGGACAAACCATGGACATCCTCCAAGTTTCAGATGGGGGAGGAGCAGCAGAGCTCCTGTTACAGCTGGTTAGAGGTTGGTGTCATAGAATCATGGAATGTGTTGGGTTGGAAGGGACCTTTAAAGGCCATCTAGTCCAACCCCCCTGCAGTGAGCAGGGACATCTTCAACTAGATCAGATCACTCAGAGCCTCATCCAGCCTGGCCTTGAATGTCTCCAGGGATGGGGCCTCCACCCCCTCTCTGGGCAACCTGGGCCAGTGTCTCACCACCCTCAGTGTAAAGAACTTTATCCTAATGTCTGATCTAACCCTGCCCTGCTCTAGTTTAAAGCCATTGTCCCTCGTCCTATGGCTACATGCCCTTGCAAACAGCCCCTCCCCAGCTTTCCTGTAGCCCCCTTCAGGGACTGGAAGGCTCCTACAAGGTCTCCCTGGAGCCTTCTCTTCCCCAGGCTGAACAACCCCAGCTCTCTCAGCCTGTCCTCACAGCAGAGGGGCTCCAGCCCTTTGATCATCTTTGTGGCCTCCTCTGGACCCATTCCAACAGGTCCATGTCCTTCTTGTGCCAAGGGCTCCAGAGCTGGACACAGCACTCCAGGTGGGGTCTCACCAGAGCAGAGCAGAGGGGAGAATCCCCTCTCTGGATCTGCTGGCCACCCTTCTTTTGATGCAGCCCAGGATGCAACTGGCCCTCTCGGCTGCAAGCACCCGTTGGTGGCTCATGTCCAGCTTTTCATCCAGGAGTACCCCAAGTCCTTTTCCGCGGGGCTTCTTTCTATCACATCATCCCCCAGCCTGTACTGATAACAAGGATTGTCCCAACCCAAGTGTAGGACCTTGCACTTGGCCTTGTTGAACCTCTAAGTTTGCTCGGACCCACCTCTCTAGCTCATCCAGGTCCCTCTGGATGGCATCCCATCCCTCTGACCTGTCAACCACACCACTCAGCTTAGTGTTGTCAGCAAACTTGCTGAGGGTGCCCTTGATCCCACTATCTGTGTCATTGATGAAGATGTTGAACAGCACTGGTCCCAGTACGGATCCCTGAGGGACACCACTTGTCACCCCTCTCCATCTGAACATAGAGCCATTGACCACTACCATCCAGCCAGTTCCTTGTCCACCAAACAATCCACCCATCAAATCCGTATCTCTCCAACTTAGAGAGAAGGATGTTGGGGGGTGACTGTGTCAAAGGCCTTGCAGAAGTCCAGATAGATCATATCTGTGGCTCTTCCCTTGTCCACTGATGCAGTCACTCCATTGTAGGAAGCCACTGGGTTGATCAGGCAGGACTTGCCCTTGGTGAAGCCGTGCTGACTGTCTCAAATCACCTCCCTGTCTTCCATGTGCCTTAGCATAGCTTCTAGGAGGATCTGTTCCGTGATCTTCCCAGGCAGAGGTGAGGCTGACAGGGCAGTAGTTCCCAGGGTCCTGCTTTCTACCCTTTTAAAACATGGGTACATTTCCCTTTTTCTAGTCATTGGGGACTTCACCTGACTGTCATGACTTTTCAGATATGGAGAGTGACTTGGCAACTACATCAGCCAGTTCCCTCAGGACTCGGGGGTGCATCTCATCAGGTCCCATAGACTTGTGTCAGAGCAGAGCCAGCCCCAGGGTGGTACCCAGGGATGCCTGTGTCCAGATGGTACACGCAGTGGGCTCCAGTTGTGGCCAGGACCTCCAAATTCAATGGAAAAAGACAATAAAACCAGGCAAATAACCACACTCGAAAAGAAAGCATATTACTGACTTGTCCTCTCTGCTTTTCTTTCTCTGCAAATCCTGGGAGGAGGCAACTGAGATGAAATATTTGCTCTGACAGGGCTAGATTTCTCTTTACATTCCTTGGAAGGTTGTGTTTGGAGTTTGCCCTGTTGGTGTTGGTTTACGCGGTGATGTTTCCAGCAGTTTGATCGCATGGGTATAGTTCCAACTCCTGGTATTCTGTGCGAAGATAAAAATGAAAGAAAGGTGGGCCTGGGTAATGTAGCTATTTAATCACAGCAGGACTCGCAGGAAAATGTGTATTAAATATTTATGGGACAGCATTCATTAACATTTTCACTGTATTGGCACTGGGCAGTGCAGGAAAGCTGTCAAGAGAATTGGAGACTGTGTTATGGAGCCACAGACCTGGAAAGAGCTGCAGCAGAGGAGAGGCATGAACGCTCGCTTTGTTACCCTGATGTATTCCTCGTAGCCAGCGTTGCGTTTGGAGTTGCAGTTGTAAGCAGGATTTCCATAGTCTTCACTTACAGTTCTGAAAACGCTCGCGGTAAATATTTCGGGTGTGATTTTTCTCCTGTGAGTGCAAGTGACTGACACCGAACCCCTGATTTGTGGGCAGGCAATTAGAGAGATAAGCCTAAGTGGCTTTGTGTGTCTTCTTTTTAGTTTGCTTGAGTCTGAGTTGCTGTAAAGGGCTGGGATGAGCAGAGATGGAGCTCTCGAGGCGCTGGAAATGGGCTGTGGCTGGGGGCCTTGTCCAACGGGCGCTGTAGGGACCGAGTTTTATGGAGGGAGTTATCCGTGGGCGTGAAACTATGCCAGGAAAATTAGAACCGATGTTAAAATGGTATTAATGCTTGCTTTGTTAACAGCGTGGAAGGTATCAAATTACTCTGGTGCTATAAATCTAATGTGTTGCCTACATCTGTTAAGTGAAGCTACTTAAATGATTTAAATGTGTTTATTTGTCGGCTGTTGCACCCTCAGATAGAGGATCCCAGCAAACAACGTTGACTTCCCATAGCTGTCAGAGGAAGGTCTGAAGCATTAGCAGCCTGATGGATTAAATATTCCTTTGAGATGAGATGGGATCTTGTGTCAGATTTTAGGATACCATGTTCTAGATCAGTAACGGGAGCCCAGGTCTGGCCTCAGGCTTGTGACAAAGGCTGTACCGGTGGCTCAGGTCTGCCAGATTTGGGCTTTGGAGCTGAGGGTTTGTGTCGGTGATGCTGGCCCTGGCCCATGCCATTAGCCACAGCAAGCAGTGTGCCAGCTCAGGCACCTCCCTTGGGGGAGAGAAAGCTTGTCTTGGTATCACTGCCACTTTGTCCTACTTTTTAACAAGTATAGAAGGGACATATACAAATGTTAGAGAACTACCTCCTTTACCTGAATGCCTGCTGGATAAAATAAAAGCTAATCTTTACTAATTAGCTAATAGACTCACTGTGGATGTCTCTGCAATCCATTTATGCACTTGAAAGCTCCATTAATTTCCACTGGCTCCTTACGGCAGAGCAGCAAGTGACAGGTTCAACCGTACCCATGCTATTTGCTTTCTGGTACCTTTTTCCCCCCCTACATGAGGAAGGAGCGATGCCGGTGACAGTCACGGGAGCCGCGTGGCTGGTGCCAGGCTCCTCGCTGTGCCTCAGCCTCTGGTGTGTCATGTTTTGTCACTTCGCCTCAAGCGATGCCTTGTGGCACCCCACGTAGCCGGCTTTGATTAACTTGCCGCTTATCTTTGGGCTGCATAAGTGCTGTCTGAGGTGTGCTGACGGGGACGGGGGCTGCACGGGAGCACCCACGGCTGGTCCCCGTGGGGAGCTGGGTCCAGCTGGGGACCTGGGGAGGATCATGGAGGAGCAAACAGCTCTTGCTCCTCACGTTGCTTTGTCAGGGAGGTACAAATGTGGTTTTTTGCACTGGGAAATTAAAGGCATCTTTGTTCTGGCTTCACGCATCCTGTTTTTTAACCTTTCAGCGCAGTGTTTGTTGACATCCCGGTGCCGTCAGTTCCCTGCCTGTTTGCAGTTTACTCCTGAGTTCTCCTGCCCAGCCTGGCTGGGGCTTCTTTCACCAAGAGGTTAAATTTCCTCCATGTAAACATTTTGTGCTTTCCAAGCTTGTTGTTATTTGTTGTCTCCACACTCTCGTTTTCTTAAGCACTGTAGGAAACAGTCTCTTGTATGAAGAGCTTAGAGCCCACGCCTCCAAATATCTTCACATTAGACACTTTCTCAGTGCCTAACACCCACTAAAAATCAGTGGGAATTGAATCCTTAACTACAGCCAAAATATGCAGCTCTCTTGAGCATCTGACTGCTTCCCTTGACCTCCTCTGTTAGACCAAGGGCTGGCAGAAAGGACACGAGAACAGCAGTCCCTCCTGGAGCACAAGCACCAGAAATGATTCAGAATTAGTATGGGTCTAAGCCACAGAGTATTTTGCAATTTAAGGCCCAGAGCCTGTCACGTAAGTGACTTTGCAACTCCTGCGCTGGCAGCGGATGACGATCCAACCCCTAAAACGGGAGGTCAGGGGTGAGAGTGGTGGAGCAAGACGAGTAAAGCAGGTCACTCTTTTTTCCCTTGCTGTGGGCTCCCCAAAATGAGAAAAGCAGCAAGTGTAGTTGGAGGTACCAGAGGGTGTTTTGGAGAGCTTAGTCCTCGGCTCACCAAAATTTGGCGAAGGCTCACTTGAATTTTGTAGCACATGGCACAAATCTGAAGCCGAGAAGCAAATGCATCTGACGCTGCCTCTTGTGGCCAAGCTGTGGCCACAAGCAGGAGCAGCGTGGGATGGCACCGCAGCACGGTGACGTGCCCGGTGCCTGGTTCCTGTGCTGGTGGCACGGTCCCTGCTGGTGAGCTGCCAGCGAGCAACATTTTCACCTAAATCCCCAACTGATTGTGAGCAAACATCCACCCCGTAACTTCTCCACCATTTTAAATATGTTTCTAAACCAATTAAACTTTGGTATAAAAAGAAATCACTGCACTCCACTTACATCACTGTATCTGCTTTCCAATCCTGTAAAGTATTCTCCTGTCAGGAACATCCCTCTTTTAAAGCAAGGCTGCTTGGGATTTTGCTGAGCTGTAGAGCAATTTTTCTGTGCTACACACTCGCTTCCAACTTTCTGTGACCCTGGCGTGGATGGGGACAAGTGTGTTTCAAAGGGATTTATCTTAGAGATGCTTCAGAGAAGGATGTTGGACACATGCCCATCAGGAGGATGGATGCGTGCCCACGGTAAATTATTGTTGCCGTTTCTGTAGAATGGTTCATCTCGGAGGCTCCAGGGACTTTAGGGAGTTGTGTATGGACAGGTTTGTCTCAGTGCAGAGGTGATGAGGTTTTGTTCATAGCCACATGCGAAATCATAGTTATAGTTGTCGTCAAAAGTAAACTCAGTTTCATGACCCTTCTGTAAGCTCAGGGTTCTGCCTGTTCAGCCGAGGTGCAGAGGCTGGGAAAGGAGAAAGGTGCTCTCCTCTGCGTCTTACGTGCCGTGAAGTTTACCAAAGTCAGAACTTTTTTCAAAGGAGAGACGTTTACAGTACAGCAAGTGTCAAAATCCTTTTTGGCCGTGGGTTTGTGCTGGTGCGTGTCGCAGACGCTCAGGGAGGGGAAGGCAGCTGTTGAGCTCTGATTACTGCTTATTACACTAATTATAATAGTCTCGCCGGCACCATGAGCTTCCCTTTTTCCCCCATCTGTCTGCTTGGCTATCCATGGTTGCTCATCTTTTTGAGATACGTGTTTGAAGGGCTTAGTCCCGCAGGGAGCCCGACTGCGCTCCTGCTCCGCTTCCCCGCACTGATACAAGGGAACGATCATGGTTTGCACAAGGAAGGAATTTTGGGGATTGAGCTGTTTGCCCTGAAATGGGGCCCAGAAGGGTGAGCTGTTGCCCCGGCTCTGCAAGCCCACATTTCCAAGGATCTCAGCCAGGTGAGCCACCCTGCTCTGGAGCATCCCAGCCTCTTCGGGATGGAGGGAAGAGGATGATATCCGGTGCTTGCTTCATTGCCTTTTTTCTCCACGTTCTTTTTTCTGCCCTGTACTGGTACAACCAGTCTAAATACTGGTCAGAGCAATCTCTTCCAGTCCAGGCACACCATAGGAAGGTTCCCAGCTCTAACCCAAAAAACATACACTGTTTTCCAGAAATGTCCTTGCCCTCTGCCGCAGGACCCTGCCTTCGGTACCACTGCTGGCAGCAGCTGAGCTGACCCTCAAATTGCTGTTTTTTTGTTGCAAGGAGACACTGTGAGTTAAACGCTCAGCAAAAAGAAAGCACGGCTCCTTTGGATGCCCACCTGGTTTTTATTTCACTGGGGAGGGGTTTCTCATGGTCGCAGGGCGCTCGCTTTGAAGAACAGCCCACTCCAAAGCAGCCAGCAAAGTGCTTTCTGAACCACGAAACAATGGGACTAAATCTCGAGCAGCAATAATTGCTCCTAAAAGGCTGATGTATTTAGTCTGCTCATGTTTAGCAAACATGTTTGTTTCGCCCTTTGAAGATAATGCTGCGTGCGGCACAGCATGGTAGGGAAAAAAGAGGAAGAAATGGCCTGTGGTTTTTCAGCACGTTTAACAAGCAATAGCATTCGGTAATGCTGGTGCCCTCCCGTTAACGGTGAGCCATTGGGTTTCTCCACCGCTCCTGGTGCTTGAGCTGTGGGCAGGGTGCCCTCTGGGCTCGGACAAGCCGGGAGCACCATGCCTGAGGGTCAGGCTGGCAGAGGGCAGAGCAGCCCGGCATGGTGAGGCTGGTGTGGTCCCCTGGCTGGGGACATCTGAGAGCCATGCCCCAGTGTGGCTGTGACGGCACCCGCCAGTGTCTCCTTGCAGGGTGGCTTTGACCCTTCGCTGTCACTGGGTGTGCGGGGCCAGGGCTTCTGCAGCAAGAAGGGATGCTCTGGGGAGACTGCCTGCCTGGGACCTGTCCCAGAGAGCGGGGACAGGCTGGGACCCCGCGGCAGAGGGAGCCAGCGCTGGAATCAGGAGCCATGCTTCTGGCCAACCCTCTCCTGATACCATCCTAATCCCTCCCTGTGGGTCCCGATCCCCATGTTGGTGTGGCAGCCGGCTGAGTTGCGCTTCCCTGTAGACTGTGATAAGATAAAAGCACGGCCATGCTTCACAAGAAGGGAAGCCTGTTTAGGAGGTGGCAGGTTATCCCAGGGAGAGGTGCAGGTTTCCAGCTGTGCACTCTCGCTGCCGTGGCCACTTTTGATGAGGGCTGTGATGGATGCTGCGTCGGGAGCAGGCAGCCGTCAGCCGGCGACGCGCTGACCTTTCCCTGACGGGCTGAGCGGCTCTAATGATCTTGATGGGGCTGGCGATTTGTATATTGGGTTTGATGTACGAGGCTTGACACGGCATGGAGAAATGGGACTGGGGAATGACTGACAGCCCTTTCCCATTAAGGGTGGTGAGGCACAGGCTGTTTTCCAGTGATTTCTTTCAGTGGGAATGTTTTGCCGAATTATATTGTAGCAGGGAAGTTTTGCTGTTAAATATCTTCCTTTCTATATAGCTTCCAAGCAGCTAAAAAAAGGTGAGAATTGAGTAACTTGCAGGCCGGAAGGCTTTATCACTAAAAAGGCTGTTCAAATTATACACTTAAAGTAATTAATATTTAGTGAATTATTTTTACCCTGACTGTGATGTTCAAGCTCTTTAGGCAGATAAAACAATGCAGTAGCTTGCGCCCAAGATATTTTTTCTTTTTTTTGGTAATTCAGCTGTATAAAGTTTCAAACCTTTGACTTCTTGCAGGCAACATTAAAACCTTTTAATTTCCACGAGTCGAGCTCTGTATAAATCACACTCTGGTTGGCACATCTCATGGGTGCTTGTGGCAAGAGTAATGAATTTCATGGTTTGTTATGAGCTACTAAAACCAACACAAACACAGAAAGCCTGTTGTAATCTCAGCATATCATTCGAGGAAGCAATTTATTCCTAAGTATGAACAAATGTCAAGCCACAGTAACAAATTGTTATTACTAATTAAAACAAAGGGAAGAATAGCAAACATCTCGTGTCATTTATGTGCAGTGCCAGGCTGTCTGGGGGACACTGGAGCTCCATCCAGCTTCAGCCAGTGGGACAGCCAGGCTGCAAACCTCGCCATAGCCTAAGGTGTATTGACCTGCTCTGTGCTCTCCAGGCAGGACATAGCGCCATGGTCACAAGAGGGATGGGGCTGGGAAACCACTCAGGCTTAAAGCGAGATGCTACTTTTCATGATTTTATGGGGTTTTTTATATTTATTTGAAATCAAGGTTAGCTGGATTGTATAAGTCTTGTAATGGGTGGAGTTTGGGGTGGACCGTAACAACACGTGCCAGTCTGTCTGCTTGCATGAGCTGGTTTTATATCATCCAGGTCTACTTCATGCTCCCAAGTATGAAATAAAAGCCTTTTTTGGCACCTTTCTTCCCACTGAGCTGTTGGAGGTGAGGAGCCAGGTGCGTTCCTGACCATGGCCGATCTCTCTCTGTTTCCAAATACACTGGCAAATTTAAGACTTGAAGGCATCATGAAAGCCTGTTTCCATTCATGACCCAATGTGCGTGATTTCCTCCCAGGTGTGTTACGGGAGCATCGGGTGGATCCAAAAATGCGCTGGATACCCCCTCCCTGTGCATTTAGCACGGTTTGTGAGCAAGTAGCAGCAAAATAGGTCTTTTTCTCTTTGTTGGCGAAGAGCAGGCAGCTGTGTCTCTCTGGGTGGGAGGAGAAATATGGCCATCTTAAACCAGTGGTGGTTTCTGAGGAGTTTGAATGGAGGTTTGCGTGGATGGAGGGCCTGTGGGCACCCGGCTTGGAGCAGGGGCTTGTTTGGTGCCCAGCCGGGTTCACCACTGAAATCCCACCAGCAGCCAGAGGAGATGTGCGGGGAGGATGTGCAGGATGTCTAGGGAGGTAGAAATCAGATTTGTGTCACTTGGCCAGGACTCCGGGCTGGCTCGAGACTGGCCTCTGAGCACAGAGAGGGTCGAGCACCGTGCCCCGGTAGCGGGGGATGTGCAGCTTTTGGCGGGGATCCGGGTGGTGTATGGCTGATGCAGAGGGGAGCTCGGTGAGCTAAGGCAAGGAATCTTCACGGCTTAACCACTGACCCAAAACAGCCTGTTAAGACAGGTTTGAAGCCAAAAAATAAAATAAAAATCATCTAATGTGACAGCGACCCTGACAGCATCAGGCAGCGAGGGAGTCCTGAGCTGCTGCCAAGGCACATGTTAATGCCGACTTGCAGGGTTAGCTGGTTATCCTGGAAATCCATCTTCTATTTTGTGAAAATGGAAAATTAATTTGGTGCTGATCAAAGGTTTAGATCTTTGGAAAACATACCACCAGATAAGCTGAAGATTTATGTGTTTCCTTCATAACATATTTTCAGTGAAGGCTTTATGGTTCGTGGAAAGGCCCCAAGAAAAATATGTCATTAAAAAAATAACTGCGTTGAGTTTATTTAGCCTAAATTACGATACAGTGCTTTAATGAGGCTTTTATAGACATCATTAAAGGACACTATTAAAAAGTCTCCTGATGAGAATACTATCAGGCTAGCAAAGGGGAGAAACCCACGTAAGCATCCAGATTGTTGTTTGCATTCAGTTACAAATTTGATTTCAACATACAAAAGTAAAAAACATAGTAGTGCCGAGTTAAAGCCGGAGGCTATGAAAAGCCTTATTGCTGTTAAGCTCTCCAAAGCTTCTTGCATTAAGGTGATTAAAAAAAAAAACAAAAAGAAAAGGAGAGAGAAAGAGATACAGTGATTGACTGAAATGCCGTCTGCGGCATGCGGTGCTGGCAGTGGGGACAGTAAGGGGGGGGGGGGGGGCCTTCTGGGGTGCCATGCCATGGGGGTGTCGGGATGCAGGGCAGCAATGCTCAGGAGCGCCAGCACAGTGTGTCCCGCGGTGTCACCCCTGTGCACCGGAGGATGCCAGCGAGGGTCAGGCCTGTCTCGCTGGGGGAATTGGTTGGAAATACAGAAAATCATCTCTGAAATCAGCCGCAGTGTGTATGGGCTGTACCTCCCCTTCTGTGTCAGCTGCTTCTGGGCTCGGTGGTGTTTTAAGAACTAATTCCTCCCTTGCAGACCGACAGCACGGATCCTTACCCAGGGCGCTGCCGAAAACGGGTGGAAGGCAGCAGCGGGGACAGCAGGAGGAGGGGGGCTGACCTGCGTGGTCTCGGGCAGCAGCCACGTGAAGGTACAAATGGCAGCCCTGAGGAGAAGCAGAGGAGGCCAAGTTTTCGGGATTAATGATCTGCATCCAGTCTTGGTCTCTCTGCCCCTCCCTCCATCTCATTTTTCTTTGAGATAAGACATCCGTGCTTCTGGCATTGAGAGGTATGGGAGGCTCTGCTGCCTTGCTTAAAAAGAATAAAGAAAAAATTAAAAAAATAAGGGAAAAGAGAACTCAACTTAATTTAAAAGTCCTGTATTTCCTGACTTGGCTTCTCCAAGGAGCTTTCCCCATACCTTGGGCTCATCCCTGCGTGCTTCCTGAAGAGCCAGGCGTTTGGGGCTGGACCCTGCCACGTAGGATCTTCTCCCTTCCCTGCTCACAGCTTTTTGCAATCCCCTTGCCTTTCCTGCATCCAGTTCTGGAGCCTCTACTACAAGAAATATATGGATGTGCTGGAACATGTCCAGAGAAGGGCCACAAGGATGGAGCTGGAGGGCTCCTCCTGGAGCACCTCTCCTGTGAAGACAGACTGAGAGAGTTGGGGTTGTTCAGTCTGGAGAAAAGAAGGCTCCCAGGAGACCTTACAGTGGACAACCAGTATCTTAAGTGGTCAGACAAGAAAGCTGGGGAGGGACTTTTTAGGATGTCGGGTAATGGTAGGACTAGGGGGAATGGATTAGAACTAGAGATGGGTCATTTCAGAATGGATGTTAGGAAGAAATTCTTCACCATGAGGGTGGTGAGACACTGGAACAGGTTGCCCAGAGAGGTGGTGGAAGCCCCATCCCTGGAAGTTTTTAAGGCCAGGCTGGATGGGGCTCTGAGCAACCTGATCTAGTGGGAGGTGCCCCTGCCTGTGGCAGGGGTGCTGGACCTAGGTGATATTTAAGGTCCCTTCCAACCCTGACAATTCTATGATTCCCCTCCAGTGTTTGCAAAGCTGTGCCCTCTCCAGCCTCTCGTTCTGTCACTTATCGCTGCCCTGTGGCCGTGGGAGCGCAGCTCCAGCTGTCCCCCAGCCCAGGAACCATCCTGGCACTGGGGCGGGAGCGCTGGCTCGGCGAGCAGAGATCTCTGCAAATTACAGGGGCGATCGTGGGAACAGAGTGTAAAAAACCACTGTGAGTATCCAATTCTGCATTTCTGTGGGTAGAAAGAGCGATGGGAAAATAATCTGTTATTGCGCCTGTCACTGTGAGCCAGGACAAGCTCGGGGGGAGGGGGGGAGACCTGCCATCCCACCGGTCCCGAATACACTCGTGGTGTGTGGGGCACAGGGGACAGCCTTTGTCCCCAGGAGCGGCGGAGACTGGAGCCTCTGTGACATCCCGAGGCAGCAGTGTTGTGTGCTGCCGTGGCAAGCTGCAGCAGGGCATGCTCACTAAATAATTCAGAAAGGCAACTTCATCCGACATTCATCAGGATAGTAGCCCGGTGACCTTGAGGATGCCAGTCTGCTGTCACTGCGCGTGGCCGTGCCGTGTAGCTCACTGTCATTGGGAGGGTTAACAGTGTCACATGGAGCCCTATTGATTGCCAGCCAGCTGATACACCGAGGTGATGAAATACAGCATTTATGAAACGTGGGCTCTTGCCGTGATTTGTTAAATTAGCCATAGGGATGAGTTTGTGCAAATGGCAGAAAGTTTAAAGTTGGCTGGGTTTGGGTCTGGTTTTGGTGCAAAGGGTGGAAAGATGTGACTGCATTTACAAGCAGAGTTGTCCATCTCCCACCTCTGCTCTTGATCACCTTCCTGCTCTTGATCTTTCTTTATTTCAGTAGCTGAGGTTTTACTTCTGGTCGTTTGCTTCATTGCTGGCAGTTGTCAGCATCCATCCTTGTAATGGTGCAAGTCCTTCACGTGACCTTTGATAATGTGCTCCAGCAGCTCGGTATTTTCCTTGCTGCTTAATGAAACACCCATTTCACCTGCGTAATGTGCAGAATCCGTCAGGAAATCTTGTGTGCCTTCTGGAGTTGTTCCAACGCATGACCTTTTCACAAGCCTTGCAGTAGGTAACGGTAATATGGAGCAATTGCCAATGAACCGACAGCTTTCAAAGCAGGAAGGCTCATTTCCACTTTCCTAAGACAGTTGTGTGTCCAAACGTGGCAGCTTCTAATCTGATTTCTTGTCTCAGAAGAACCTGTTCATTGGATTTTGTGGGTATTTAGGTTTGCAAGTATTGGAACAAGAAGTCTGCCAGGAGGGATGACGATTATACATGCTATTTAGAGGCACAAAGCTCTTCTGCTCATAATAAGCCACGCAGCTGAGGTGTTACAAGCGTTGGTCTTGCTGATCTTTTACATCAACGCATGATTCTCACCTCCATTTTATCTTTGTGGATCAACTTATCCTTAAAAGTTTGCAATTTCTGGTGTGATTCCTTACTTGGGGATGATGCAGTTGGCCAAGAGAGCCAAGCAGAACTCACCTTTGCTGTAGGATAGCTTGGTTGCATGGGGGTGGCACCGCCACCCACCCTGCGGTGGGATCGTGCCAGGCTGGTGCTGGGTGATGGAAGCTGCTGTAGTTGGGGTGACGCAGAGCATGTTGCACAAGAAGTGGGCTTAGACACTCAGCCTTGTGCCCCGCCAATCTTTTCTCCAAGCCACAGGGCCAGCTGGTGGGTCCTGCTCAAGTGGCACTTAGGGCAGTAATAGACACTTTGCTTCCAAATGTTTACAGCTTTGCTTCTTGAAAGTAAATGTAGATAAAGTCAGTCATTTTGCTCATGTGTTGGGTGAAAATTAGCGCCTACAGGACCTGCGGAATGGAGCGGTATGTATTCTTTGTGCCGGTTGTAGCCCCTAGTCACTGCTGCGTGCTTTTAGCAAAACGTTTTCAGGGAAGGTTGTTACAGTGAACATGGGTAATTTCTGCTCTACAGCATTTCTGCTCAACATTATCATTTTATAAGCAGGCTTCTTTATTTGCTTTTGCCCGATTCAGTTTTGTCTCGTTGTCTTTGTATTGTAATTATGTTCTGAATTGAAGAGGAAAAATACATCGTCTTGGGGCCATGGCAAGTTTAACCACAGAGAGGCGAGCTGACAGCTTGCCCGCAGCGCTGAGGCAAGCTGGAAGGGACAAAATATGCCAGTTTAGGAAGCTGAAGGGTCAGGGGAGTTTTTTCCTGCAAGTTCTGTTGGTCTGTGTAGGTGGAGGAGTCGGAGGGGACCCTCCCTGGGCACTGCAGCCATCCCCCAGCAGAAGCAGAGGTGATGCTGCTCCTTCCTCCATGGAAGGTTGGACGTGGTACCTCTTGGAGTTGTGGCTGCAGATTTAATTAAAAAAAAAAAAAAAAGAGGGGGAAAAAGATATATATAAAAAAAAAAGGAATTGTGAATGCTCAAGTATTTCATCAACGGCCCTGAATATTTTCTTTCATCTGATGTTGTCTGAATCAGATGAAGGTCTCTGCGCGGTCTCGGTCCATCCCGCTGGGCCGGGATAAGTTGGGGCAGCTCCGAGTGGGAGCTGGGCTGGTTTGTCCCAGCTGAAGATCTCACCCTTGAGATTTTGAGTGTAATTCCATGTAATGAAACCTAATTTATAAGCCTTAATAATAATAATATAAGGCATTTGAGACTGCGGAAAGACTCGCAGCTGTAGTTTCTGCATCCTTCTGTGTTCTGTAAACACAGCTAATATTGCCAAAATCAAGGGCTCTGAAATCTGGAGCCAGGCCTCAAAAGTCAGGAGCATGCTAGAAAAGCACAACACGTTGGGCAAGTTTTATTTGTTTTCTGTATTTTTCTGAGCCCACAGAAACTAGGTTTTTGAATTTCACTCGCTTTTTGCAAATGCAAAACACTCTCCTCCAGCTGACTTGGAGCAGAGATTCATTTGTGACCACCTAATTCCCAAGCAACGCGCTTTAAGAGCGGCAGAAGAGATTTGGCAGCGCAACTCCTTCTCGGGGTTTTCTTTTCCGAGGGGAGGGAAAGACGGGGGAAGGAGGTTTCAGCATCCCTGTTGGGGTGACATGTTCCTGGGGTCGCAGTCCTCACCTGAGATACACATAAAAGGTGCGAATTGTGCATCTCTCAGGGCCATATGAAAGAAAACGTATTAAAATATGCGGCAACCCAAATGCCACGCTAATAACTTGTATTTCCCAGAATGTTTAGCCCTGCTGGTGCACAAACATGCTGCGTCTGAGAACCAGTGGGGAATCACAGCAAATGACTGCAGAAAATAATTAAGAGGGCATCGAAAGCCAGGAGAAAAATGATACGTTGCTCAGAGCCAGCAGATCACTGCTTTAATAGCCTGCGTACCTAAGAAGCGGTGCCTTGAGTTCGACAGCGAGTTGAGATTCGGTCAGCATCAAATCAGATGATAGTTGGGGAAAGATAATTAGTGTCTTCACACCATTCAATTTGGGCTGCTGGTGCGGAGCCAACTCTTTGAAACACGCACACGCGAACCAGCGAGAAGGATTTTTTGCCCCCCCCTTTCCCTTTCCCTAAGCGGCCCTACAGGGTTTATTGATTTCGAAGAGCTGATTTCCATGTAAATCCATGGGAGGGTGGCCGGGGCCGCGGCGTGGTCCGGATGCGGTGACTTTGGCTTGCTGACATCATTGCTCATTAGCATGCAGGAGAGGAGAGCAATGCAACAGCACGGCCCCGCGCCGCTCCCGCGCCGGCAATTATCCTCCGGCGGCTGCATCGCTCCTCGTTAATGCCTTGCTGCTCATAGAGTAAATTGGACATCCTCCTGCCACCTCCCAGGGTCACTTAGCGACAGGCAGGTTGAGGTGGGGGAGAGCTGTTGGGATTCGCTTGGATTGGGAGCAGAGCAAGGGGGGTACCCTCCGGAGCTGGATCTCGGAGGCGATTTAAGCGAAAGCTTAAAGACGCGGGGCAGGGGATGGCACGGTTTTCCGCGGCAGGTTTCCTTCAGAGACGCGGCACGGTGGGTGCGTGGCTCCGCTGAAAGGCTCCGACAAAAGCCCCGTGGTGCGACCCGTGTGCCGGGGCGGTGGGAGAGCCCGGGATGCTTTATGGCACTGCGGTGCTTGGGCTGGTCCCGGGAGCAGCCCACCAGCCCAACGGCAACGGGCACCGCTAGGACGGCACAGAGACCCCCTGGATATTTTCCTCCTGCGCCGTCGGTGGGAGCAGGTAAGAAACTGCCTTTTGCCAGCCACTTCAAAGTTGCCATGGGTTTTTAGGAGGGGAGAGAAAGTAGAAAAGAGGAGGAGGAGGAATAAGCAGCGTTCTGTGGATGCGGGTAGCTGCGTGCGAACTTTGCGCGATGTGCTGGCGGTGGTGATCCGCGGGGGGGCTGCGCTGTTTTACCCAGCCTTGGCTGTTCTTGTTGTTTATGGATGGAAGAGGTTAATTGTTAAATTGCATTTCTGCAGCAGCAGGAAGCCGGGGAAAAACACTGATGCCACCGTGATGGATTTTTCATTCTAAAAACAAGCAGGAAGGCTCAGCTGGCTCTAAATAGGAATAAGTATTTAAAAAACCGTCATCTCTCAATGTTAATTTCATTGCTGTGGTAAATGCAGCTTCTGGAAGCCTGGGTTCTCTGGGCATTTTCTGAGCAGACTGCGTGCAGGCTGGTGGTGTGGATGAGGACAGTACTGCTCAGATGTTTATTGTGGTGGTTTTGCCTTCCTGAGGCTAGAGTTTGAAAGTAATAATCTTTCTATGTCCTTCTTTTTCATGCCAGAATGCCTAACTATAAACTAAACAAGAACTGCAACCTGGGGGTTATGTTATTCAGTACAATCTTTTCAAGTCAAATTTCCTTTTTTTCCCCTTGTTCCTTAAAGGAACATTTTAAGCAGATGTGACACAGACGTGACCTGTGACCACAGAAAGATTTTAATCCAGTTACTCTTTGTTTCATAGTCAAGCTTCCTTGGCCGTGCTAAACACTGATTGAATCTTTTCAAGCCGTTGAGGATTAGCGCTGGACAGAATAATGCCAAAATAATTATTCGCACCAGATGCAGTGTCATCCTTTCTGGTTTAGCTCGCTTATCTTGTAACTTATCTGACTTATTTTTATTCAGTGATTATTTCACCTACTGCGGGAGCACTTATATGTCGCACATCACTGCGTTTTATTTATAAGGGTGCCAGCTTGAGCCCGCGATAAAGATTTGTAAAGTAAAACTGTCTGCAGCTAACAAGATTATATTTTGCCTCGTATTTTAATCTTCTCCCATCGTGTGTTTTCAGCTTACCAAAATGACCCAGCCTTGCGCACTTGCTGTTGGCAGCCTTGCTGGGGCTGAGCCGGCACATGCACGGATCAGGCTGGCAGTGATTGCTTTCACCAGCCGGTCGGTATTGCCTGTCTCGAGGGACGCTGTCTAAGCCTCAACTTTTGAAATAATCACAATTTTCAGCCTAGCTCGTCCTGCTTCTGAGCATTTTGCCTATCAGCCAGGGTTGTTTTGTTTTCCTTTAGGACGTAACCGCCTGGGAGATGCTCGAATTGCAGCCTGTTTACTGCTTCCCGTGGTTTCTGCTTGTCATGCTGTGAATGCGAACTGATGAAGTCCCTTGAAATAGCGCTTCCAGCCCTGGGGCAGATCGCTGGGAACTGGCTGGATTTTGCTTGTCTGTCCCAGACCGCTGCTGGAGAGATGGGCTGCAGACCTGGAACGGGTTGGGGGAGAAAGATGGGAAGATAAATGCTATAAATGCTGGCTGTGGAGAGACCAGGGTTATGCAAACTTGAGGAGACAGCGAGGGACCCACATGCTGAACGGAGCCAGAGTTCTTTGTGGAGAGCTGGTTTTGGATCCAGAGGTAGAGCTTGAATCTTGCTAGAACCCCAGACTTGGAGGCAATTTTCTTCCTTCAGTTAGGCAGCAGAAAGAAACGCCCTGCGATACAGCTCTGTGCCTTGTTGGGCTGAAAAGCCAGAGAGATGGTATCATTAAAAATCTGGCAAGACAACCCATGGGGTAGGACAGGCGTATTTTGGCTCTGGGGCGGGGAACACTACTGACCTCAGCCCAAAGGGAGGGTTTGGCGAGGGTCCTGCTGCTGCTTGCTCCCTCCGCTGCCTCCCCTTCTGGTCAGGGACCCCACTGGGCTCTTGGGGGCTTTAGGGTTGTCCTGCCACGGGGGACACCAAACCCCTCTCTGGTGTCCGCAGCTCCTGGGTCTGCCTGTCCCGTGGCTCCTCCTGCCTTCCGAAATCATGAGATGGGCTTCGGCGTTGTTTGCCCGCTAACTTTGAGGTTGTTATCAGTGTTATGGAGCCTGTTCTCCTTTTCTGCTTGGAAACTGGTGGTTTGCATTTCTTCTCCGTGACCGGAGGAAAATATGTGGTTGTTATTGTTGCTGTAAGCTAAGAGCTGGACCTTTAAGGGGGAAAAAAACCAAACTAACATAAATATGCTGAGATGAGTGGTAAGCCGGGGAGCTGGCAGGCTGCCTCCACGGTCTTGGATGTGACAGAGCAGCCTGTTGAACACCTTTTCTCCTGGTAGTGTGGCCAAGCAACAGGCTGGGCTCATGGCGCCTTGTTTTTCCTCTTCTCTCTCTCCCCATGCTTGATCTGCGGCTCACACGGGTATAGCACTTTGCCCACCTCTGTCTAACCTCTATTATGAAAAAAATTTTAAAAATTACATCTTCTGCAAAATATCTTGAGAGCTCCAAATAGAGAGTTCTTCTGAGACCTGCTGAGTTATTAATATCCCTTAATTTAAACATCTCGTCTTTATGCATCAGACTCTCCGTGGTTCGTGTCAGGGGTTGTGGCTCATGGGAGCAGCCTGGCAGCGTGGTTCGGGTCAGGAGGGTGTTGGAGCACCCTGGGGTTCTCACCCAGCTCACGAGGAGAAACGGGAGCCCGAGTGGGGACCTGTGTTCACTGCAGAGTGCTGGGGTGCACCTGGGCTCCCCAAAATGACCCGTGGTGCACCCTGGCTCCCCTGGGGTGATTTATCCACAGGTTGGAAAGGTTAGTTGTGTTTGGATTCATCCTGGAGTGTTGCTGAGAGGGTTGGCCGCAGTTTTGGGCTGTGGTCCTGGTTCCTTGTTTGCCTCAGAGGGCACCAAGGCAGCCCAGATGAGGGATTTGGGGTCTTTGTAGATTGTGTCACGTTTTGTCCTGATTTCTTGGTCTCATCTGGGAGGAGCACAGCCTTGTGTGCTGACGGTTGTTGTCTGCCATGTGGTGCCTAAGACCACAGACAGCAAAATTGGCAGCAGCCCGGAGGCTGCCCCGGGATGCACCGCAGGGAAACAGTGGTTTGGGAACAGGGCAGCGGGGACCCACAGGCAGATGTTCCACCTGCTTCTCAAATTGATGGTCCTGATTCACCACGAAGGCAGACCAAGTGGAAAATCCTCGGAGACTGCTTTTGCTCATATTTGGCTGCAGCTGGTAATGTTGAGGGTAGTTCTTATTTTCTTCTTAATTAAGCAAGAATAACTCTTGCAATGGTAAAGGATTTTTACAGAGTCTTAAAAAAAAATAATTTGTCTCCACCCTGAGACTGAGCATGGACAACTTCAGCCAGAGAGGAGAATTTTTCCAGGAATGGAAATGGGGTTTGTAATAAAAGCTTCAACGCCACCCTGGACACCTTCGCAATTGCTGCTGTTGGCACTGTGGAGGTCAGAGGGGATTAGAAATAAAACAACACTGAAAATCTGACTTGCCTTGAGCAAATCAGGCAGGTAGAGAAGAAGATGGATGGGAAAGATGGAGAAGAGACTGATTTGCAACTCTTCCATCCTCTCGGTGTTTCCCCACCTACTGTAGACCTTTCCAGAGATATGCAGCTACACAAGCTCCCCTATGGCCACTGAAGGCTGGGGGACTGAATCTATAGGGATAATTTGGTTGCTGGATTATTTCTGTCTTCCTTTGCTTCTTGGCATCGGTGTGCTACCTGCACTGTTGCTACCACCAGATGTTGATCTTTTAAGCCAACTGTTCCTACAGCATCATGGGCCAAGTGAGCGTGTCCTCCCTTGGCCATCCTTGTGGGGCCACCAAGGGCACCTTGTCCTCAGACTTTGAATTGCTGCTGCTGTAAATGCCCATAAATAATTCGCATCCTTTAGCCTCCCGCACCCCAGTTTGGCAGATAAAAGCGTTCACTGAGCTTCCTTTTCAGGCCAGGCAGCACAAGGTCTTTGCAATGCATTCCTGATGATAGGTTTTTTTCCGGCTGAAGTAACTCTGAAAGAGCTGTGAAATCGCAGAAGTGTTTTGTCCAGAGACATGCTGCTTTGTTTCTGAGGTCCATGGGACCCAAGACCATGGACAGTGGCTGGCTGGGGCTACTGGGAGCATTTGGTTCAAAATACGGTGTTAGAGAAGTTGGAGAAGGAGACAACTCCAACTGCCTGGTTTGAGCACAAAAGCTTGGGGCTCCCCTGGTGAAGCTGATGTTCAGGGAGTCAGTGGGGAAGCCACAGGTGGGTGCTGCCTGTAGCTACTCCCGAGCCTCAGCTTCCCTATCTGTGAAATGGGAGAGTGGCATCAGTATTGGAGAAGAGCCACCAGGCTCTCCCTGTGGCAGTGAAGGACTGTGTTAATTTTTCAACTTAGAGAGATGTTTGCCCTGCCTGTGAGGTCTGGAGAAATGTGTCTGTGTAGCTGGAGCTCGTGCTGGGTGGGAAGATGCCTCATTAGCTCTCAAACGAGGGGAGGAGATAACAGGCAGGGATATTAAGACGCCCTTGCTAAGAGACTCAGGGGTCACATGAGCTGGCCCAAATCCTCAGCCTCTCCCGTTTCCGAGAAGTCTAGTGATTTACTGACTGACCCAAAAGCCTCGTTGCAATCAGAATGATGGCACAATGCTGGAAAAAAAAGATCAAACTGCTGTACGCGTCGTAAGCCAAGGGAAGGGAATTGCCTCTTTGCGTTTACATGCCCTGTCCAAGCTGAGCAGACAATTGCTTTTTGAGGGATTCCAAATCTTGCATGTTAATGTGTGCACAAATGCATGCAAATCCTTTATTAGGGAGCACAGCAGAGGCATCGCATGGGCCGGCATGGGCCGTGGCATTCCTACTCCTCGCATTGTCTGGAGACGGAGCTGCTGCCTGATACAGCCCATTTATTTCCATCCCAGAAGAAACAACTGAGAAGCAGAGATAAGCAGCGCCGGGGGAGTGGTGATAAGGGCTGTTTGCCGAGTTTCTTCTTTGTCCGAGGAGGATTTTAGCATTTCTGCCACGATTTTAAACTCTGCCTTCATTCTTGCTGCTGCCAGGAAGGGTTGAGCTCTTGCGCTGCCCTTTCTCAGGGTACCTGTGGGGCAGGCTTTGCTTGGGTGGTGTTTGCTGGGTCCTGGGTGCCCACCCAGCTGAGCCAGCAGCCACGGCTGGAAGAGAAGAGCCCTGTGGGCAGGAGGGTTTCCTGCGGGCAGGGGTCTGCTGCCCTAACAGTCCCGGGGGGGTCTAGACATGCCTGCGCTGCCCCAGACCCCAACACACGTCCGCTGGCAGAGGCCAGCTTGTCCCGTTCCCGTGCTGGAGCTACAGACCATTTGCAAGGACCGGCTTTGCCTTGGCTTCAGGCTGCCTGTCTCCCGCCCCATACTTTCTTCCCTGGCTTTTTAGCTCTCCTTGTGCTTTCCCAGTTTGGAGTCGTTGCTGGTTTTTCACAGCGGGGAGACCTCGGCTGTCTTCAGAAAGCTGGGGGCACGCTCGCGGCTCTCTCCAGAGCCTCTTGCGCGGCACTAGTGCTCTCAGCCTGGTTTAGCTTATTGTTGGTGCCGTTGCTGTGATAAAAGGGCTGTGGGAGGCTCTGGTGACGGCAGAGGCTGTGCTTTGGTAACTGCGGCGTTTAACAAGGGACTGCCTCGTCCCAGAGACCTCACAGGTCAATTGGGCTGGTGCTGAGCCGTCTGTAGGTAGACCTGGGCTGGAAGAGTCCTTCTGTGTCCCAAGCGAGAGGGACTCAAGAGCTGGGTTCTCCACTTGATGTGTTGCACCCTGTTTGCTTCAGATTCCCCTTGTGTGCCTGTTTTTGCCTGTAGAGAGAGGCTGGTGTGGGTTGGTGGACCCAGTTTGCACCGTCCCCCTGCACCAGTGGATGGGTGAGGGCATAACTGGGGACGGGTTTAGAGCCTCCTCTGAGGAGAGGACCAGCTGCTGTGCCAAGAGCACCACGTAAAAGCAGCCGTTGCGAAATAAAATACATCCATCTTGTAACTTCATCACATGAAGCACTGGCCTTGAGTGAAACAAATTTTTCAATCTGTTTTTGAGCCGCTGCTGCTTTCGTACCATGTGAAGTCAATTCCAGGCAGGCTCCTTTCCAGCTAAATCTGACACCAGGAAATGTTCTTTTTCTCCCCGTTTGCTTCCCGCCGTCCTGGCCCCGCTGCAGGGCAGAGCTCCGTGCCAAGCAGCCCTGCTGGGTTCTCCCCAGCCCGTGCCTCCCTCTCTTCTTTTCTCCCTGTCCACAAGCTCCAGCTGCTCACCAGCTCCATTATTTACCCTCCACGCCTGAAGCTGGTCATGCTGTCAGCTCTCCTCACTTCCTTGGGAAACACAACATCGCTGGGGCTCTCCTCACTAGCCCTCAGCTCCTGGAGTCAAATGATGCTCCAGGATGTCCCCAGCTTTTAGCACCAGCACCGGATTATCTCCAACCCTGTGTCTTTTCCGATGCTGGAGACCTCTCTTGATCACCAGGGCAGGTACCTCCCTGACATGAGCTTGCAGACCATTCTCTGGGATCAGAGCAAGACAGAAAGGTCAGGAAGGAAGACAGAGATTGGTATTAGTTTCTTCTTCATAAAATGGTTTGGGTTGGAAGGGACCTTCAGGATCATCTAGTTCCACCCCCCTGCCCTCAGCAGGGACACCTCCCACTAGACCAGGTTGCCCAAAGCCCCGTCCAGCCTGGCCTTGAACACTTCGAGGGACACTTTTTGCTTAAAAAAAAAAAAAACGCTGCCCACACTTTTCTCAAGTAGTGGGGGTCTCCTTGGCTGCACAGGCAACAGCAATCGCTGTTGATGGAGCTTTGGTGGTGGTTGGGTGAGGCTTGTGTCTGGCCAGAGCCAAGGCAATGCGTTTCCCTTTGCAGGACGTGCCGCTGCACCTGGGCTGTGTCACCCGGCATGTGGTAAGGTGTGTGCCACGCCGATGCGCTGAGCATCTCCAAGCTCTGCTGCTCTTCCCTCATTAAGGACTAACGAGCCAACACTGGTGGGAGCTGCCGGGCAGGCTGTCAGCCGTGGTCCTCTCCAACACCCATCAGCTCTCCCCTGGCACCCACGGCACGTTGTCGCTCCGGTCACCACGCGTGGTCGAGCGCTGGCACGTGCATCATCTCACTTCATGCCACTCTGCTTTGGGTGCGGTTGGGGGATACGGCTTTTTCAATTTCATCTCGCATTCAAAATGTACGTTTTTATATTAAGTTTTTACTACGGGGAATTATTTTTAATTATAGGGAGCTGGAAGACGATAAAATAAAGTTGAGTAAGTGAGACCTATGTGAAGAAGTCATGGAAACCATATCATAGGAGTGGAAAGGCACTCCTAGGACACTCGGTATTGTTCCCGTGAAACAACATATCCTAATGTAAAGAAAATAATTGTAATTAAAGCTGTTAATCTTCTGCTTTTAATGAGGGGAAAGGAAGAGAACTGAGTATCTCAGGGGCGAGATCTTGGAGTTTGTACAGTTTGCCCAGGGAGGTGGCAGAAACCCCGTGCTTGGAGATGCTCAGTTTTTAATGGTGCAAAGTTTTTACGGAGCCCGTTGTCCAGGCCTGGGGACCTCACTGATGAGTGGGCAAGCTACCTGTGTCCTTTTCATCGTTTGCTTTTCTGGCCAGGAGAAGCCACTCACCAGCAGCACCCACTTGCCCTGGGATGGGGCGGGAGTTGAGGGTGGATGTAAATCAGCTTCCCAACCTGGTCCTCACCCTCCTGGCTCTACCTGGAGTGAGCTGCAGGATGGCGGTCACCTGTGGGGTCTAATGGATCATACATCTCACTTATTAACTCTTTGACACTGTTATTTAAAGTCCTCACGATGGCCTGATTTATCTCATTTATTAAAAGCCAAGACCGCTGATGCTTTCCTGCCACCCTCCATCTCCTGGAGGGGATGTGCGTAGAGCCGGGAGGAGGCAGAAACATGCGGAATGGCTTTTTCCCCATCGCAGCACTTGTGCTCCCGACGTTGCTGCCATCCAAGTGTGGACTGTTGGGTTTGTCTCCCTTTGAAGCTTGTGATTGATATCCTGAAATTTAAAATTTAGCTAAGAAGTCCTAAACTCTGTTAGAATAACTATCTCCAGTGCCGAATCCGGCTCTGGAGCTATTGATTATTCTTAGCATCTTGTTGCATATTGCGCTGCTTTTCATCGTATCATGAAATGAGATGGAAACGGCAGAGGAACCAGCAGCTTTGCTGAGGCAGAGCACCCTTCCACGGTAGCTGATTAATTAAAGTATTCACATGAAGTGGTGCCTTGATTATTTTTTAAGGTAACAGCCAGAGGCGATGCCGAGACTCTCTGGCTGGACGCAAACCAGACGCCGGGGGTGCGGGGGGTCGCTGTGTGGTTTAGATCTGATGAAAGGCAGGAAATGGGAAAATCTGGCAAATCTCCCTGGCTTGACTTAACGGAGCCTCTTGACTTTTGCTAGAGTGCATTTTTTGTGCTGTAATGGCCAAGTGGAAATTTAGACGCGAATCTGGATCTGAGCGCTGGTATGCTCAGCTGGCTTGTACGCGGTGGTGAAAAAGAAGGAAAGGTGATTGAAAACTAAGCCCCCAGTGTTTAACTGTTGCTGCCCTCTGAATTTCTTTGCTTTACCTTAGAGCAGAAAAGCCTGCAAAGGCAATGGTAGCTTTTCCCTTGCCTTTTGTGCGGTACCTTATTATCTCTGAGATGTCTCCCTTCTGCTACCCAAGTGAAACCGTCATATCTCATTCCTCAGAAGTCAGTGGCGCTTTCATTAGCGCAAATTAATTCAGAATCCTGCGTGGTTACTTTAAAATAGCTACTATTGACCCGTATAGTGGAAGAGCATCGCGTTTTCAGAAACAGAAGCCAATTTATCAGACTTCCCTTTAACCTCTTTCGATGGGGCTGGGGGATGTTTTTAGCCAGGTTCCTCCTTCGCTCTCACCCCTGCCGAAGGGGAGCGATGTCCTACCAGCCCTACAGACAAAAACCCCATGAAGAAGATCTTCCACGGACCACCAGCTGCAGGAGCAGGCCCTTAAAAGAAATGCTGAGAAGTGATTGCCAGTGAATTAAGCTTTCACGGCTGTTAAGAACAGCCCACGGGTTGCAATTTTCGGACCTTGTGCTTTTTCCCCCCCGGGTCCGGCTCTGGGGCAGTGTGGGAGCTGGTGGGCTGCTGAGCTGCAGCACGTGCTGTCCAGCCGGGTGGTTAAGATGCCATTGTAGTGTGACTGTGGTTTTTTTCGTAGCCTCCCTTAATTTAATTTAGTTTTATATGTTCAGACTATAATCAATTTTTATGCTACTTTAATAAGCAAATTTATGCTATCAGCATGCTAAAGGGACTTGTCATTCACAGCTTCCCAGTCAATCCTCCGTTTTTGGTATTAGCCAAGGGCTCAGCTGTCCTAAATTCAGTAACTGCTCTGCAATTAGCGGCTGGCACGCCGATCCGCACCAGGGGGGCAAGTGGCCCTTGCCTGTGCTGGCCCCTGGAAATACTTCTTGTGGAGCAGTAAAGCGACAAGGCAGTTAGATATCCCCAAACATTGGGCAGTCTGACTCAGCTTGATTGCCAAGTGTTGTTACAGCAAATACGGACTTTTATTTTCTCCTTGTGAGACAAGTAAGTCCTGCATTAGAAAATGCCTGAGCATAAAAAAGGGTTGAGTTTAGTCCCTGCAGGCCAGCAACCGGCAGGAATCAAGGCATCACCTCGAGTACCGTGTCCAGTTTTCAGCCTCTCACAACAAAAAAGACACTGAGGAGCAGGTCCAGAGAAGGGCAACAAAGCTGGTGAGGGGTCTGGAGAATAAGTCTTATGAGGAGTGTCTGAGGGAGGTGGGGTTGTTCATCCTGGAGAAAAGGAGGCTGAGGGGAGACCTTCTCGCTCTCTACAACTCCCTGAAAGGAGGGGGTAGCGAGGGGGGGTCGGTCTCTTCTCCCAGGGAACAGGCAATAGGACAAGAGAAAATGGCCTTAAGTTGCACCAGGGGAGGTTTAGACTGGATATTAGGAAAATTTTTTGCGCTGAAAGGATTATCAAGCATCAGAACAGGCTGCCTGGGGAAGCGGTTGAGGCACCATCCATGGAGGTATTTAAAAGACGGGTAGACATAGTGCTTGGAGATATGGTTTAGTGATGGTTTTTGTCAGAGTTAAGTTGATGGTTGGATTAGATGATCTGAAAGGTCCCTTCCAACCTGGGCCATTCTATGGTTCTATGAATCGCTTTGCTTTCGTATTTAAAGTGCAACTCACTGGGGCATCTTCTCTTTTTCCTCTCTCCTCACCTTGCAGGAAGATTTGCCTTCACTGTAAGTGCTCCCAGGAAGAGCACATCGTAACAGTTATGCCTCTGGAGATGGAGAAGACCGTCACCAAGCTCATGTTTGACTTCCAGAGGAATTCAACATCTGACGACGACTCGGGCTGTGCCCTGGAAGAGTACGCATGGGTCCCCCCCGGCCTGAAGCCTGAGCAGGTAACAATGACACCACCCAGTTCCCAGAAATAAATTGTTTTAATATGCTCTTTGGAAATAGTTGCTCTGATTTTCTCCTGGGGGTGCGAGCACTTGTTGCATGCGACTGTTTCTGGGTGCACGATAGAGACTTGCAGAGACAGGTCTGCTCTGAATGCACGAATGAAAGAAAATAGAGATGTGATCCTTGCAGGACTTGTGTTTTTCTGTGTCTGTAGACGTAATTGGTAATTGAGAGAGAGAGAAACAAAATACTTCCAGGACGGGGTTTGTTGTGGTTGAGCAAGGGAATGATACAGATCTATCTACTACTGTTTCATGGGGAAAAAAGTGGTGGGGCTCCAGGGGACTTGATGCTCATATTCTGCCCTCCTGGACTGCTCTGATCTGCAGTAAGCCCAGGGCAGACACTCAGAGATGGTGGATGACTCTAAAAACGGGCCAAAGTCTTCAGAGTTGGCTTTTTCAACCATGATGCATGTGCTTCAATGGAAAAAATTGCTCAAATGAAGTTCAAATCTCTCGGTACAGGAATTGAGCAGGATGGATTAGACCTCAGCATGCTGTCTATGCGGAGCACGCATTGATTTCTGCTCTTTGCAGTTTACATGATTCGTTTGGTTTTTATGCTCAGCTTTTACGTGTTCAACTCAGAACTTAATTTGCAGAGGAGATTGCAAAATGAGCTTAGCCTTGATAATTGCTATGGCAATCATTTTAAACCATGTAAGGAGGCTGGGATAGGGTAGAAAGCTTTCATTCTTATTGTTGTAGTTGCCGTCCTTAAATACTGGGTTTTCTTGAGCTTTTATTCAGAAGGGTTTAGGCATTTCCTGAAATATTTTGGCACAACCCGTAGGCTGTAAATATTATCTGTCTGATTAGAGAAAATCCAGTTGTTTGGGGTTTGTTTGTTTTGGGTTTTTTTTTTCCTTCTTGTCTTTACAAGCCTGGCTCGGTCCTTGCTTGAAACTCCACAGCACTGTGTGTTTCCTTTGGTGCCATCCAACCATGCAGATCAGGCAGCAGCCTTGTTTTCTGTCACCTTCCTTATGTCAAAGGCTCCCTTTGTGCCTGCCAAGGAGGTACAAGACACGGTGTATGGAGAGATGCAGATGGTCCTGAAGTAGCTGTGCTGGTCCTGCCTGCTCTGGGGATGTGAATCAGTTGGGTTTGGGGAGTCCCCTTGGAGGACCATACCCAAGCTGGTGCCACCTGCTCTCAGCACCGCCTTCTCTCCAGGCCTGTCGGTGGCTTCTGGAGCTCAAGCTGGCCCATGTCCCTGTAGCTTTGGGTGGAAATACAGATATTTAGTGACAGGTGGCACCTGACCAGGTAGACACGGTTCTCTGATGAGTACAGCATGGCATGGACAGCAGTTGAAACTTACTTCCAGCGTGGTGGTGACGTATTCCATGAGGCCTGGATGCTTCTTTGATCCCTCAGGTGCTTTTTAAGAAAGGCGTTTGGGATGCTCAGGAGAAAATAAAAGCAGGGAGTAGCAGTAGGTATTGAGATCTCATGCGTTACTCAGCTTACTGTATTTTTAGGTTCTTCCAGCATCTGTTTCTTGCAGAGGTCACGGTGCTTTTCGGTACGAACGCTTGCTTTCTAATTACGCTCCTCTGTCTGCGTTGCTGGGTCTTTTAGCAGATTTGCCACTTCAGACCTGTCTCTAATCACCATGGAGATGAAGAGCAGCCGTAAGCAGAGCCTAAGACAGACACTGAAATCCTTCCAGCATAGCTCATCCACCAGCCCTTTGGGGACCTTTTCATGCATCAGATGAGCCACTAAGGAGACAAAAGCAAGATGTGACTGATCAGGGCTGTGAAAGAGCCACGATGCAGGGCTGAGGGATGTGCCGGGTGAAGGGTATCATCCTGAATTTCTCTGGGAGTTACGGGAGAGTCGTAGGGCTGGGAGATGCCCCGGGGTGCAGGAGGATGCTGTTTGCCTCCCGCGGGAGTAGGAGGTACCTCTGCAGCAACTTGCTGGAGCTGTGCAAGGCTGCAGACAGACATGTGGCTTTCTGGTCGATGAGTCAGGTTGTGCGTACGTGATGTGGAGCCTCTGGAAGGCTGATGTCTGCCATGGAGCAGCTGGTGGGCTCCGCTCCGCCTGAGGACACTGCCGTCAGGCTGGGGCGAAAATACCTGTTTGCAGGCAGTGAATTTTTCTCTGCCTTCCACTGTTTCACTGTCGTATTTCTTTGACATGAAGCAGATGAAATGAAACCACTTTTTCTGCAATATTCCACGTTATTAAAATCTCTGTGCAGCATATGAGCTGGGGAGGTAAGTGGTCCCCTGAAAGACTAATGCAGTTTTCTTATTATACTTGGACGACAGCCTTCCTACCTCGCTATTCTTGGGAGACAGCGTTCACGTCTCACTTAACACAGCAATTTACAGGATTTCAGGGGGGTAAGTTGGCCAACAAACATGACATCGGTTTTTGGCAGTTTCCACAGGTCATTTCAGAATTTGGAGAGTCCCTTCAATCCACAGCTTAAATTATTCAGTGTAATATAAAGGGGAATTGATCCAAACCTACAAGGACTCACTGGATTCCTGGAGACTAATTCAGGCATCAGCTGATCTGTGGAACATGTCGACTATGTGAAAATCATGTTGATTGCTTAATGCCCACTACTGAAGAGGAAAAAAACCCTTCGTCCAGTGTTCACAGATAACGATCCAGACGTTGCACTGATGAGTGAAGCTAAAAGTGTGCAAGACTACAAAGTGCTTTACACAACAGCTATAAGTATTATATATTTCAAAATATGTTTAGATGCATGAAGATGGTAATATCAAAAATGGTAAAATACCACTGCATAAAGTACAGTAAAAATTCATCTGGAAAGCTGGCTAAAATTTATGACATCTCTGCTCAAGAAAGAGGGTTATAAACTGTAAGGAGATGGAAATGCTATTTTCTTGAGGAGCCTAGAGGAGCTCGGTTTGTTCAGCCTAGCAAGTGGAAGGGTTATGGTCGCTCCCTATGCATTAGAGGAGGAAGAGCAGTTATTCAAGCTCCAACTTTGGCACAAGAACATAGATTTAAACTGGCTCCGAATGCATTCAGGCAGGAAATTGGAAGAGGTTTCAAGCCATCAGAGGTGTAAGGCTCAGCGGCAACCTGCCAACAGGGAGCGCGGCGGGTAAAAACCCGCGACTGAGCTCCATAAATTACAATGTGATTAGAAAACGTGGTTTCTTGTAGTAGCAGTCCAGCTACACAGGATGGCCAAGAGGCTCCTGTCGCTCTAATCCTGCTTAGATTGGACCTTGATGAGAAATTATGGCAGAAGAGGGACTTCTCTTCTGGAAGACAAGGATGGAGATGGGAATGAGAGAGGTGGCCAGACGGGAGGCGAGGCAGAAGCTTGGGACGTGGGCTTTGAGAAATACTCTTTGTTCCTGCCTGACGTTCAAAGGCCGGATAAAGAAGTAATCGTGAAAGTCTTGAAATGGGCAGATAGCAATAGAAACGTGTCCTCAGCAAAGCAAAATCCCAGACCAGGCCTGGCTGCGAAGACAAGGGAAGGCAATTTGGGGAGCCAGTTTGTCTGCTCGAGCTGGCAGTCCGACAGCTGATCCTCCTTGCACTGACATAAGTTTGAGGGCAGATGCTTAAAAATAAGTACTTTTATGATGTGTTCTTCACATTTTTGGGCAAGGCATGTGTAAATACATGTGAATGCACAGCCTTGAATTCTTCAGGCCTGTGGTTTGGAGAAATCCAAAGGAGTTATAACATGCCAGCTCAAATTTCTGAATACAAGGGATTTTTGAGGATTTCTGTCTTTATTGTGTCTCAATAATAGGAGCAGCTGGTTATGGGCACAGATTCCCAACTAAATAAAAGATGGGGCTGTACTTCAGCTGTGATGCGGCTTTCTGCATGGCTCCAGCATGCCAACATTCAAGACCCTTGTATGTGCCATAAGAACTTAATTCCCTCTTGCTGTCAGCACAGTTGCTCTGATTGAGTCCCTTAAAAAGTTACGAAAATCTCATCTGAGCTAAAATTAGCAGCATGAAGGTTCAGGGGAGCGTTTTCCGCCGTTAGAGCTTGGGCCTCGAGAGCTTTGCAGTGTGGTGTGAAGCTCGTAGCTGTCGCAGGGAGTTTATTCAGGGGCCAACGTATGTGTTGATTCCCATTCGGGATCTTTTGCAAGGTCTATAGGAAGGGCTTGAGTTATAAAACCTTCAAGCTTCATCCGTTGATGTTCAGGTCACGAACTGAGGAAAGGAGAGCAGAGACAAACCTACACTGAACGTGCATTTACACCTTACCTAAAGATACCCACTTTCACCACCTCGGTGTGGTAGAAAGTACATTATCTGGGCCAGTCGTCTCTGGGGGACGTGTGCCTCACTTCTACCTATGTGTCATGATCAAGCGCATTTTACCTCCTTGTCCTTTCTTGAGCCCTGTAAGTTCAGCAAACTGTTTCACTCCTCAGGAGACTAAAGCCTTGCACGCGGCAAGGAAGGAGCAAGACAGACCAAAGCAACCCTGTGCCCCAAACCTGCGTAGTCATGGGGAGCAGATAAACTAATTTATGGCCAGGTAGAGGAAGGACAAAAGCCCCGTGAAGAGCTCTGCTTTCCTTGGTAGCTGCTGACCCTGAGAGCAGAGCCCTGGGCGCTGAAGAGGAGCTGTAACTTGTGTTCGCCAGTGCCAGAAGCTGCGGCCACCTCTAGCTCTACCCCCTTGAACACGTGCACGCTGTAGTATTTTTACCCAAAAGCTGCATTTCAGCACATTTTTAAAAGCTCTCCGATTTCACTCTGAGGTAGCAGTAAGTCCATCACCTCCCCAGTGAACTCTTTCGGTATCTAAAGAGCCTGGCAGTTAGCGGCTCTTATTTCAAGGCTGGAGCTGTCTAAATCCAGCCTGCAGGCATCGGATCGTGCCGAATGCTCACCGGCCGGCCAGAGCAACAATCCTGCGCATGAAATGCTTTTTCCATGTGTGATGACAGCACTGCATGGCTCGGGGGCGGCTGAGGCGGGTTAGGAGGTCCTGGAGTTATTCCTTTCATACTGAAGCAGAGCGGATGGAGGAGATGTGAGTGCATCCCCGGCTGCATTAAAAAAAAGGTGACAAAACCACACGTCTGGGCTTTTGCTCTGTTTCTGTGTCCTGGCATATTCACCTGATTGTGGTGAGCCAATAGAAGCTGTTAAAATTATTTAATACTTGACCAATCTTATGATCAGGGAGGGAATCAACGGGTTTTGGTGGGCCATAGATACAAAATCACCACTGGTGAGGTTTGCTTGGTTCTTAAATTTGACATAGCAGGGTGGTGGTCAGCAGAGGCAGGAGAAGAAAACAGAAAACTGCTGGACTACACAATATAAACTTGTCCTGGAGCTTTATTCCAGCGTACAATTACAGCTTTTCCTTGTTGCAGCATTATTCTAGTTCGCTACCCTATGCCTTATAAATACAAGAGCATTTTAAGTGGCATACCCAGGGGAATTATCAGCGATGATCAATGCAGCGGATGATCATTATAATTGCTGGTGCTCTGGGGGGGCTCTGAGCGGTGCGAGAGCGGCTCTGCCGGGCAGTACCTCGCAGCACAAAGACCACTCACAGATGCTTTTGAAAGCGCCGTTTCTGGCTCCTTTTCATCCAAATTCGATTTCTGCTTAAAAAAAGAAAAATCATGGCATGCGCTTTCACAAGTCTGAAACTTGTGGATGTACGGCCTTCATTCAAATGTTCCTCTTTGATGCCAGCAGGAAGCAATGTTTCCGCAGGATCTCTTACAGACCAAGAACTGCTCCAAAGGCTTGGCAGGAATGGATGTCGTTCTCAACTGGTGAGCAGCAATGCTCAAACGACTCAGCTGCCGTTAGCCGGGGGAGAGAAGCGTGCAGAGAGCCACAGAGCATGCCAGAACAAATAGGACTTAGGAAAATTATTTTTCCTTTGTTCCCTGCCTTTGTCCCTGCGACTCAGGAGCGGGTTTCCAAGAGCAAACCCAGCGTTGTGGGGCACTGGACGGCGTGGCGCTGGGGATGGCATCCACCTCCCACCACTGTGGGCTGGCAGAGAGGCATGTTCAGGGGTCGGGGGGTGATAAGGGTCTTCTCCCAGCCAAGGCTGTGGGGTCTCCGGGGGACCCTGCCTCTCTCCCGGGATGCTGTCTGGCTACATCCCTGCGCCTCATAGACCCAGCCAGCAGATCCCGCTCTCCTCTCCATTCCGGAGCATCTGGCCTTGCTGCAAGGATTGTTTTGCTTCAGGAAATAAATAAGTGCTTTGTAGCCGACGGGCCACAGGAAAGGAGGACGTGCCAGACTTGGGCTAAAGCACACTGAACCCGTTGTCCAGTTTCACACGTGCTGTCATCTGTGGAGCTCGTGTGCGAGCCGACGTGTACAAGCACTCGCGCCGTTTTGCAGACACCTTGAGAGGGCTATTTGCATGTGGCTTCTCTGGGGATTTTTCCCCCCCTTTGCTCTTCCAAAGGAGGCCAGCGAGAATGAGAGAAATACCAAAGACACCAGATTCATTTCTCTCTGGATTTTAAGTGCTGGATGTAAAAGATCATTTAATGCCTGACGTGCGGTTAAACAGCTGGCACTGGGAGGAGCAGGCAAGCCGCAGGAGCAGCCCTGCTTGCCCGGACCAGCATGGGCTTGTCGGGGCTGCTGGCCACCTTCCTCCCACTGCAGCCGAAGCTCACGGGAGCTCAGGGGTCAGGGCAAGGAGCCCGTGCAGGCACACAGGCATCAGCAACCGCTGCTCCAGACATTGCTGCAGCTCCCCAGGCCAGCATGGTACATCCCCAGGTGGCATGGGGTGGACTGCAGGACCCCTGGCATGGGGCAACGATGCTCTCCTGGGCACGGGGGGATGTCGGAGGATGTCAGCATGCCTGGATTTTGAAGAGACTCCACTGCATGTGATGATTTACTGTGCTGTGGCTGACCCCCCGAGGTCCCCTTTTTGGGGACATCCATGTTCGGGCAGTGTGCTGCTCACAGGCCAGCACACACAGCCCGCGTGGACTTCTTCGCAAAAGCCTTTCAGGCGGTTTGCAGTTTGTTTGGTTTCCTGTAAGCCAGGCGGGATCGCCCAGCTGGATGTGCCGGAGCTGCTGCGGCTGAGCAAGTCGGCACCCATCGGCTGAGCCGCGCCAGGACACCATGTGCTCTTTGTACTCCATCCCAGCGGTACAGTCATCCCAAACAGCCCGGTTTGGTGGGTGCTGTTGGTAGGGGTGTTGTACTTGGGGTGAGTACAACCGAATGCTGCTTCCCAACAGCGATTCAGGGCAAAAGAAACATGGTATTTCCCCTCTGCCTCCTTTAATTCACTGATCAAAGAGATCCTTCGTCAATGGCTTAAATTCACTGGTTATTTACAAACTTTTCCTTCTAGGAGAAGGTGTAAGGCTTTGCCCACAAAGGTGCTGGCGTGGGTTTTGTCTTTGGTCACCCCTGGGACTGCCAGGAGAAGCTGCAATCCTGCCTTTATTTAGCAGGAAGGGGTAGGTTTGTAAATTGTCAAAGTTAAACTGGAAACACACCCCAAACGCAGGAAGACTGCAGAACACAAAGGCATTTGTAAACTAATGTAATTACTTTCCTTAGTGCCTTTGAATACAGTTGGCTCCACTTTAAAGGCTTTTTCCTACCCTTGTTTTACATTATGTTCTTTCCTTTCTCCTGGTTTCTTTCTTTTTTAATTTCTGTCTCCCCACACCCCCCGGTGCCCTCCTCATTTAGCCCCGAGCAGCTGATAATTTCCAAAATGCGTATCATTTTTCATGAGCAAAACTTGGTGTGTGGACATTTTCCTTTTGAAGGTGAGAATAACACCCTGGGAAGATGGATATCTGCTGTGCCGGGTTCTTGCGGCACAGAGCCCATCCGAGTGCCTGGGAGACCTCTCCGGGGCAGGACGGGACTTGCCCAGCTGGCCAGCGTGCCACGGCACCCACGGCTAGCATGGCTTCCAGTGCCCTGGCCAGCCTCTCCCCTTTGCATCGGGGCCTCGTGGCGTTGTCTGAAGCCTTACTTTAACTCAGCCTGATGTTTTCCAGATTCTTCCGGGGTTTATCCTATCCAGATGCGAGCAGAGGTCATAGTGAAGAGGGGCAAGTGGGGAAACTGAGGATGAAACCAAGCCCAGCCCCACACGTCGCTCCTTCATGTTACGATGCTGGTTAGGATAATCACGGCCAGAGCAGTCTGTTGCAAGAAGAAATAGCAGGATGTGGAGCTGCTGTGTTGTACAGTAGAAGTATTTAATAATAAAACAGTTAAAGATAGCACAGGATTTAACAGGGATGTGTTATCTCTCCTGGGTTGTTGCCCCACTCTGTTTACCTTCTCTGGCTGCGGCTTATGTTGCAGAGCCCCTAAGGTCAGTGAGGAGCCGTCTGCTGGTGCCTGGGGGGTCTGGATCAGGCCCCTTGGCCGCAGTGGCCCTGCAAGGCTCACCAGCTACAAAGGCTTGTGCGTGCTCCGGACTGGAGCTGGACGGAGGAGGAGTTATTTTCATCTAAAACAGTGACCTTTTGTACAAAAGCAAAGTGCAGACTGAGCAGTTTTAGTTTTCCAGTGAGTTAACATTTTCTGCAGGCCTTTTTCTTGAAAAGCCAGATTGATTGGAGAATCCCCCCTTTCCTTTTTTATTTTTCCTTATTCCTGAACATCCCAGCTGGGCTGTGGCAGCCCAACCGCCGGCCGCTCGCTTGCAGGGGTTGGAAATGCTGTCGGCTGAGGCAGGGGATGCTGGTGGTCTGCTCCTCCCAGGCTCGGCTCTCCCATACCGGAAACGAGCCACATCCCATGGGGAGTGGGTGATGGACGAGAGAGTGTATTTGCACAAGTCTGGATTAACATCAGCCTGGACAAGGGACATCCTTCCGTGTGGCATCTGCACCCTGGCTGGACCTCTCAGGATAGGAGTGATGCCCCAGGTGAAAGGATCTGTGCATCCCTCTGGTTCAGGTTTGTCCCCAGGAGGGATGGTGCCTGTAAAGGCAACAGCAGGGTAAGCCACCGATGGGTGTAAGGAAGGGCTTTTCTCCCCACAAGATGTCCCGTGGGCACTGGGCAAGGACTGGCAGCTGCCTCCGCTCTGTCCCCTCCATAAGCACCTGTGCAGAAGGTCCCCTCGGCTGATGTGGATCCAAAGCAAACCCTTTCGGGCTATTTCAGGCAACAGAACGCAGGTTGGAGCCTGTTCTATTTATTTTGTTTTGCTTTTCAAACCAAATTGCCCATCCCTGCTGAGCTATGTTGCTGGTGTGATGGGAGTCAGTTCCCGCGGACCTGCTGAGACTAAATGGAAAACTTCCCAGCGGAAGCAGGAGCGGAGCTGAGCATGTAAGTCCTGCCGTGTCAGGCTCTGGGAAGGCAGCTCCCTGGCTCCCGAAGGAAGAACTCACATCCCTGCTTTTCGCCCAGGGTGAGAGTCTCACAGCTTGTTGCTTTAGGGACCGGAGCAGCCTGATGGAATTTAGCAGCTCTTCAGAAAAGGAAAAAAAAAAAAGTCATTTCTGGTCTCTACCAACTTCGAGGACTCAGTGAGGAAAAAAAAACTTCGTCGCAAGACATAAAACCACAAACCAACCACCTGAGCGCAGGGGAGAGCGAGCAGCCTGGCCGCACGTGGGGAATTTGGCCGAGAGAAGCCAGCAGGCATCGGTACCGGCCGGGAAGGCGCAGCCCAGCGGCTCGGTAAAAGGTATGGCAGCCAGGGCATCACCGGGAGATTTCCTGCCGCCACCTCTGCTATGGACTAGCTGCGTGAACTCAGGGAGCTCATTTGACGTCGTTATGCTGCAAATAGTCCTTTCCAGTGCATATATTTGCTACCTCATGTAGCACGTCATAAGAATTTAAGTGTTTTTAATGTGCTTTGATGTCCCTGGATGAAGGATGCTCTATAAATGCAAAGTAAGTATTCTAATGTACATAGTTTGTTTTCTTTTTAACATAACAAAATCCTTAGCAGCCTTTCTTTCTTTGGCAGTTTCCATAGCTGGTGGGTTTGTTTCTGCTGTGCCTTAGCAAAACAAATTTAGGGTTTTGCAGTGGCATATGCTCAGCGTGTTCCTCAGCTTCATGAACCAAGCAGTTCCCTTGTCGTCAGCACTGCAGAGTTATGGGTGGAAATCTGTTGAAAATCTCCCTTTTTGCAAAACCTGGTGGTGGGGAATGGTCGATATTAAGGGTCGGTTTGGGGAGGAACCGTAAATTGCGAAGAAAAGCGCTTGCAAGCACTGGAGCAGCCCTTCTCACAGGTAGCTCTGAAGGAGGCCAGGGAGCGAGCTGAATGCAGAGTAATTATTCCTGAATAATGCTAGCTTTGGATATTTATTCTGGAATAAAAGGTGATTTCTTGCTGTTGAAAGTAACTCCTTGTATGAGCCACCCCCAGCAGCCTGCAAGCCCATGGGCGAGCTCCCCTGCCAGCCAGCCCTGCGTGACCTGCCTCTGCGTCCCCATCCCTCCCGGTGACCCACGGCAGCTTGTCATCCCGCAGATGCTGTGGGGCTGAGCGGGCAGAGAGGGCTTCTCTGGGGAAAGCCAGCCCAGGTGGTGCTTTCTAGGCCAAAGCCCAAAACCTACAGCGAGGGGATAAAGCTGATCAGAAGCCACTGCGAAGCAAGTGTCGTTTGGGAAAAGCCCTGCGAAAGCTGCGGGCGGTGAATGAATTGCTGCGGTGTCTGAGAGCCGAGGGAGCATCTCAGGGGGTTCACCCCAGCTGCGGTGAAGGCAGAAAGCTGTATGCACCGGGAAAACAGTTTGCATCTCTCTATCCAAGCGCAGATTTAAGGAAGCCATCCAGACCTCTGCTCCTGCCTGAGCATCCGGAGGCATCCAGGGCTGCAGAGACTCCCCACCCCAGCCGAGCTTTCTCTTACCTTTACCTTCTCCCGCTTCTTCCCAAGCTGTTTGGCGTCACTGTGGCCATTTCGGAGCTGATCCTTGGCCAGGAAACCCCATCCTGGTGCCTGGCCCAGCCCTTGAGTGCACGTCCCAGGTGTGGCAGTCAGAGGAGAGAGGCTGGGGTTCGGAGTGTGCTTCCTCTCCGGGCTGCCACTGGGCTCCTCCAGCGCCGGGGCACGCCATGCCCCACCGCCGCTGCCTTTTTAATGGCTGATTTTTAATTATACGCTCCGAGACGAAAGAGAAAACCCAAGCCTTCCAAGAGATTTTTATCTGCTGTTTTATTTCCGCAAATTGCTGGAGAAAAAAAAGCCCGGAGGGTTTTGATGGAGGTGGGGGGGCTGAGATAGCCAGCAACACACAGGCTGCCGGGGCGCAGCCTTTTTAACCTCCCCTGCCGAGGCAGGTGCCGACACATCCCCGCAGCCGGCGAAACATGCTAACGCTATGGAGGCTGACCGAGCAAACGGTAACGAGCGCCCATGGGGCTGCCACCCCTCTTTCTCCAGGGAGAAAAGGCAATAAAACCAAAGCAGTGCCTGGCTGTGTTTCCCCACTCAAAATCATGGGGAAGACCCAGCGCCCGCTGGCTCGGGGGGGGGCTACTGGCCGGGCGCGGGGACACCGGCTCGGCTGGGGAGCCCCACTGCAGTCCCCTCTCTTACTCCATAGGTGCACCAGTACTACAGCTGCCTGCCCGAGGACAAGATCCCCTACGTCAACAGCCCGGGAGAAAAATCTCGCATAAAGCAGCTTTTGCACCAGCTGCCGCCGCACGACAATGAGGTTAGTGACCATAAAGTGTCCTTGGGACATCCTCGGGGCTGCGGGTGGGGATGCACCTCCTGGGTTTCTCTTGTTGGAAGCATGGCTGGTCCTTTCTCAGCCCTTTCCGCTTTTCAGGGTGGGGGTTTACTTGGAGTTTGGTCCTGTTGCTATTGAAGTGCTGTATTTGCTCCCTGCTTGGATTGTGTTGGAGGTGGGGAGGGAGTTGTTTGTTTCTAAAGTTAGTATTTTTAAAATCATCTTTCTTCGGTTGTCTGAAATAATAGTACTTTCTCAGCCCTCAGAGGCCAAAGTTGCGTTAAAAGTGGCTTGAAATGCTGTTGAGATCAGCTAGAGCCAGAGCCGAAGTTGCAAAAGCCTTTTCCCAAGCGCTGCTTCCGACTCACCTTGGGAGTGGGAGTGCGTGTGCCGAGGAGGGGTTTCTCTCGGGCTGGGAGAGCCTGGCAAGCCGGAGGCTGAGTCAAGACCAGTCAGAGCAAATAATCCTCCTCACGTCTTGCAAGAGAGGTGCGAGGCAGCAAAAAAGGTCCAGTCTTTGACGTCCTGTTCTTGCCAGTGAGAACGTCGGCTTCTGGTAGCCCGCAAAATTTCCCTGTGTAAACAACAAAAAAAAAAGAGTTTCATGCTGCTTTCTGAAGAAGCCGCTTTGGAAAATACGTGCAGGTAAGTTGTTTGATCTAGGTCAGATTTTGACGAGTTTGCCTGCACGTGGCTGGGTGCCACGGGCACGGCGTGGTGCTGCCAGCGCTGGGGGAGCTCCAGGCACTGGTGGCAAGGGCTTCTTCCCAGGCACCCTTGGGCTCCAACCTGCCCACCCACCTTTCCAGGCAGCCGCTGAAAACCCACAGCCTCCGACAGCCCAAGAACATGGGAATAAACGCCCATGAATGCTGCTCCTGCAGCCCATACTGCTGCAAGCTGGAGGCATGAGCCTGCGCGTTATTTTCTGCAAATTGGCAGGTTTTGCATCCGCTTTCCCTTTGTGCTCAGTTCTGCTCCTTTGAAAATTCCAGACGTGTTGGTTACTCACGTGAATTGTCCTGCTGGGCTCTCCATGAGCCTGCTGTCCAAAGTAACGGAGGCTGGATTGGGCACTGGTGCTCCACGTGGCCACCTTGGCTCTTCAGTCGTTTTCTCTGTTGAGATGCAATCAGCCAAAAGCTAAGCCTGCAGGATGACAGTAGCCGGGAAAACCTCACAAGCTTTTGGGAAATTGCATCATTCATTGTTTATATCCTTTCATTTATTTCCTTATTACCTTCCAACGCGGAGGTTTCACAAATATGCAAACTTGACCCTATGCTGGAAGAATAGCTGGAGTTCCCAAATAGGTGGAACTCCCTCATTTACACAGGGAAAGCTGGCTGCGCTCTAGAAATGCCAGTAAGATGTTTTGAAGCTGCTGTAAGACCTCTGCCATAAGGAGAAAGCAGGAAAACCATCAGTCTGGCTGCTGGGTCTGGGTAAGACTCAGAGGACCCACTTTTAAGACTTTTCTACAAACTTAGCACCCGAAGAACAACCTTCCTCCTGCCTGTTCTCATCTTCACCTCTTGAAGTTTTGGCCGAGCCCTGGGCTGAGTGAAGCCCAGATAACTGTGTTTCTCCAGCCTCCCAAGCCAAGGATGGAGTCCATTTGGGTAACCCCCGTGGAAGCGTGGCTTGCTGGCCGGGAAGCCGGGGACACCCCTAACACTGAGCATCGCTTGTTTTTTAGGTCCGTTATTGCAATTCATTGGATGAGGAGGAGAAGAGGGAGCTCAAACTCTTCAGCAACCAAAGGAAGAGGGAAAATTTAGGGAGAGGCAACGTCCGGCCATTCCCTGTAACCATGACGGGAGCCATCTGCGAGCAGGTGGGTAGCGGCTGATGAACTGGCGTGGGCGGGTGGCTTTTTAATCACCAAAGTTAAGTGAAGCTCGCAGGAGCAGCACCTGCCCTGTACTCCCTGCCAGCTACGAGCTCTGGGGTCTGTTGGGATGCGTGCCAAGAGCACCCCGCAATATTTGGTGTGAGGCAGTCACACAGCTCCTGGCCTCCTGTAAGGGGGAAGCTGTTGATATCCTGGGCATAAAACAGGCATGAAAAGAGATTGAGAGGCAGCAGAAAGGAGCTGTGAATTAGCACATTCATCTGCGGCGGTCGCAAAAGTGACGGGCGGCAGCGGGCTCACTGGCCCCCCGTTAAACACCGGCTTTTCTGACAGTGTGGCGGCCAGATCAACGGAGGGGACATGGCCGTCTTCGCCTCGCGAGCAGGGCACGGCGTTTGCTGGCACCCTCCCTGCTTCATCTGCAGCGTCTGCAACGAGCTGCTGGTCGACCTGATCTACTTCTACCAAGATGGGAAGATCTACTGCGGCAGGCACCACGCCGAGTGCCTCAAGCCCCGCTGCGCCGCCTGCGACGAGGTAAGAGCCAGCTCGCCGTGGATGGCTCCAGAGGGTTTCCCTTGCCAACTGGATGTCATTTCCCCTCCACCCGCCCTGGCCTCTGCACGGAGGCATCCACCAAAACACAACGGTTCGGCTTTGCCAAGGGTTCATGTAAGCTTTTCCTGGGGTTTCAGGTGAGGATCTTGGGGATTTTTAGTTACTGTCTGCCTGGGTCTGTTTGGAAATAGGCCCTCGTCTACACGCAGGGAGCTGGGGAGGGCTTTCCATGAGCATTTCCAGTAACGGCACAGCCCCCGTGCCGTGTGATTTTAGCCCAGCTGTGTGTGGTGGTCCTCTCCCTTCTCCTCTGTCTCCCCAGAAGAAGCCTCTGGTGGGATGTTTCCTACAAGACGGCAGTGTTTGAGTACACGCTGAGCTGAGATAGGCTTTAAGAGAGGAGATTAACGGGCTATAGGAAGCTGAACAAATGGAATACAAAACAAATATAGAAAACCGTACCGAGTCTGCTCTGAGCGCTTCTCAAGTGTCAATCTCTGTTTAAAAGGCTGGTGAAGGAAATTGTTCTGGCTTTTAAAGTTATGTGGAAAACCATATGTACTATAAAATACCATGTCCCATCTATGCAAGCATGTAACAGTAAATATCCAAGGCTATATGCACTTCAAATATAAAGAACGTTGGCGTATGTATCCAATTAAATTTGTAACGTTACCAGTAAAAAAACAACTCTTAACCATTCAACTGGCCCTATTTCCTTGTGGCTTAGGCTGGGTAATTTTTTTTCATGTACTTTTTATCCTTGCAAATTCTCGTACAAGTCTTTCATTCAGCTCCTTCTTTAACACGCACTTCTTCCCCTGAAACGTCCGGCACTAATTGAGAGAAAAAGTAACTCAGGAGTAAGAGGAGCTGCCGGGGAAAAGCTTTTGGTGTGACCTGGGCCTGGGCAGACTTGGCTTTGGGAGTGGAGAAGGGGTGGGGATGGGAAGCAGAGGCAGCAAGAAAGCATCTGCTGAAAACATTGCAGATGGCTGCTTCACCAACCCACCCTTAACAGCACTCCGTGCCTCAGTTTCCCCACTGGTAAATGACTGTGATGGTCTTTAAGCACACAGGCTGGGGTAGAGGTGACGCTGAGGACCAGGTAGCTCCATCTCCTCTCCCCTCCAGAGAGCTGCCACTTCTCCTTGTGTTTTCGCTCACCCTTTGTACTCGGGTCCCTGTTTCAGAGACGGGTAAATGCGTTTTAGTAAGTGGCTGCTCTGTTCTTCAGAAGCCCACCAGATCGATAGGTTGTATATAAGCACGTTTATTACCCTGATCGACCCCTCCTGCTGATGGATGTGCTTACGAGTGTGTTACTGTGAGCTCTGCCTTAACGCTTTGTTGTCTGTGCACTGACACGATCCAGAGGTATTTGCATTTTAATGGATTTCCTTAAGAAGTGATGGGTGCTGCAAGCCAAACCACGGGAGTTTTCCATGCAGGACAAGGGGGTTAGCTGTAAAATGTGCAGGTTTTATGAGCAAAGGGGCATGGCTGCTGTGAATGGGCAGGAGACACGAAGGTTGGTGCCCACATCCCAGGTCCCCTCTCTGACCCACTGCTCCACATTTGTGTTTTTACCCCCCAGATAATTTTTGCCGATGAATGCACCGAGGCCGAAGGGCGGCACTGGCACATGAAGCATTTCTGCTGCTTTGAATGCGAGACGGTGCTGGGGGGGCAGCGGTACATCATGAAGGATGGCAGGCCCTACTGCTGCAGCTGCTTCGAGTCCCTCTACGCCGAGTACTGTGACACCTGCGCCCAGCACATCGGTACGTGCCCGAGGGGAGCAGGGCAAAACCTCTGCTTGGAGGGTTGTTTCTGGCAGCAGGAGCTGTCGCGTTAAGGCTTTGACAAGGGCTTGAGGCTGCGAGCAGGACTGCTGAGGTCTGCACCAGCCCTGCAGCATCCAAAGAGGCTCGTGCCCCTCCCCATCCCACCAAGGAGTTGGCATGGTCATTTGTTTGGTTAAACCACTGCTTTATGTGGTCTGAGAGGGGAGAACTATCAGAGAGCAACCTTAGGAGTTGTTGCAACTAGTGAAAGCTTTCTCTGGCCTGATGTAACACACGCTTTTTTCCCTTTAAATCTCATTTTCCTGTAAACAGCCTGGCTCTTCGAGTCACAGATCCTTCCCGCCCAAGCTTGCCAAAGGATCCTCATGAGTTAATGAGCTACTGACAGGAAAGATGCTAGTTCATTAGGCACCATTATTGGTTTTGTTAGCCTTTTTTAACCAACTCGCAGATAGATGTTCTCAGAAAGAAAGAAAGTAGCGCATCAGAGTCAACCTACCTTTCTAGAACAGCGATTTAAAATGTGTTTTATTCTGGGGGCTAGCTGTCCCGTCAGCTTACGTGGGGGGTGGCCAGGCGGGTGGGCTGGGAAGCCGCCTCGCTGCTCTCTCCGATCCTGTTTGCCGCTTGGCTGAGCATTTGCTCGCACTCGCGGGCAGGCGGGCAGCCCCAGCTTTGTCCGTGGAGGTGAGCTCACGTGTTCAAATATTTCATAGGCTACAGGAAAAGGAAACAAAAAAAACAAAACAACCCAAAAAAAACCAAAACCATTTTGCTCTTCTGCAGCGGCCAGATGGCATTGGGGGGGTGGAACTCGGGGCTTCGGCAAAGCACTTGGAGGACGTGTTTGCTGTGACCTGCAGCACATCCCTCCTGAAAGCTCAGCTGCAGAGCGGTGAAGAAGCAGCTGTTAACGCTTCTTGCACGCTCCCTTCTCTTGCGCTTCCCCCATCTGCCGTCCTCCCCCTCTGTCCATCCATCCGGAGCCTGCCGACTGTCAGGTTTTTGGGGGCAAAATGCCTGTTTTGGTGCATATCTGCACATTTCCAGCAAAAGAGGGACTGCAGCCATTTTGCTGCAAGTTGCTGGCCATAGTCACTGATTTATGTGCCTGAGAGCCACATAAATCAGGGGTGAGTGCTTAGGACTTGCAAGGCTTGGGTTGGGTAGCCGAAGCTCGCAGTAAGGAGGCTGCGCTTTTCCTCTGTGAGATGGCTTCAGGGAATTGGAAAAAGAGCTGATAAAATCCCACCCACCATCTTTTCTCTCTTTTGTCCACAAGCCTAGCACTCCAGTCTATATGAAAGCATTTTGCTCTTTATAAGGAGAGAAAAAACCCACACACAATTGCTTTAAAGAAAATTTAGCTTGGGATAAAATGAACCGTTAACATACTGTTCATTTGTAAATTATCCATCAGCGTTTGGCCCCCCCCCGCCCCCCGGCCGGGGTGGGTGTGCAAGCACGAGCTGTGCACGCCTGGGGTCGGGCACCCCACCATGCCGGCCAGCCCGCGCCCTGCGCCGCAATTTCTCAGGTAACGGGAGCTTTTGCCACGAACGGCAACTTAAACAAGTGAATAAAGCTTATAATTGAAACCTGGGGAGGTTGTCTGGCGGCTCTGACCATGCAGCAGGCATGTCCTCCTGGGGGCTTTGCCGGCGGGGGACAGACTTTTTGCATCAATTCCTTTCCTTAAGCCAAGGGGGGCTGGTGGGGGCAACCCAGAAAATTTGGCAAGGGTGTGCGCTCAGATCCCTGGGGGCAGCTCTTCGCACTCTCTTTTGGAGAAGGGGCCCCAGTAGCCAAAATAAAAGTTAGGCTGGGGCTGTGTTAGCAGCGAGGGATAGGGATGTCATCTGCTTTGTTACATACTTAACCAAGGCAGCACAAATTCCTCATTATGGTTCAGTTGGAGGCTTTTTTAAATAGGCAGCGTATTACTGCTTTGATTTCAAGGACTTTATGGAGAACTTCTTGCATTCCTTTGCTTTATGATCGGAAATATCCCCATTTAATACGAAATACCTTGAGGCTCAGTTCTGCTGCCTTTCCCAGCATTGAGTAGCTCCTGATCAAAGGCCTGCTGCCTGCAAGGAATTGTAGAATCATAGAATCGTTTAGGTTGGAAGGGACCTTAAAGATCATTTATTTCCACACCCCTGCCCTGGGCAGGGACACCTCCCACTAGACCAGATTGCTCCAAGCCCCATCCAGCCTGTCCTGGAACCCCTCCAGGGATGGGGCATCCACAGCATCTCTGGGCAACCTGGGCCAGGGGCTCACCACCCTCATGGTGAAAAATTTCTTCCCAATATCTAATCTAAGTCTAAACTCTTCTAGTTTGAAGCCATTACCCCTTGTCCTATCGCAGAATGCCCTTGTAAAAAGTCCCTTTCCAGCTTTGTTGTAGCCCTCCTTCAGATACTGGAAGGCTGCTATAAGGTCTCCCCGGAGCTTTCTCTTCTCCAGGCTGAACAACCCCAACTCTCTCAGCCTCAGAATTAAAAATGGGCTTAACTTCTTATGTTGGAGGAACCCTGCTGAAGGGCTTTTGAGAGCGAACACGGGTGCGTGTCGCGCACAGGGGATGCAGGTGTTACATGCAGTGCGAAGTGATGTACATGGACTGACTCTGTCGCTGTGTGTCTTCTCCCCCAAGGTATCGACCAGGGCCAGATGACGTACGACGGCCAGCACTGGCACGCCACCGAGACCTGCTTCTGCTGCGCGCAGTGCAAGAAGTCCCTGCTGGGACGGCCCTTCCTGCCCAAGCAAGGGCAGATCTTCTGCTCTAGGGCCTGCAGTGTCGGCGACGACCCCAACGGCTCCGACTCCTCCGACTCAGCTTTCCAGAGCGCGCGGGCCAAGGAGTCCCGCCGCAGCGCCAAGATCGGCAAGAACAAGGCGAAAAGCGAGGAGGGGGCGCGCAGCCCATGCAGCCAGCTGCAGGTCACCTCCAACCGCCTCTCCACCGACGTGGACCCGCTGTCCCTGCAGATGGATTTGCTGAGCCTGGCCAGCCAGACGCCAAGCCTCAACAGGGAGCACTTGTGGAGGAGCCGGGATGAGCTCTATCACTACGGGGGCAAAATGGAGCAAAGTCAGTCCCAAAGCCCTTTGCAGCTTCTCAGCCAGTGCAACATAAGGACCTCCTATAACCCCAGCCAGGTCCCGGGCTCGCAGCCAGATTTATGGGCGAAACATTTCAGCAACCCAAAGAGGAGCTCCTCACTGGCCATGAAGGGCCATGGCGGCAGCTTCATCCAGGACTGCAGAGAGGACTATTACTCGGGGAGACTTCGCTCGCAGGAGAGCTACAGCGACATGTCCAACCAGAGCTTCCCCGAGACCAGGGCGAGTCTCAAAGTCCCCAAGTACGAAGAGGAGGGGGACGGCGGGATGCCGACGCCGCAGTGCCGCACCCGGCACCCCATCAACGCCCTCAAGTTCACAGAGGACCTCACGCCCACCGAGCAGACTCCCCGCGGCTCCATGGAGTCCCTCGCGCTCTCCAACGCAACAGGTACGTCACCCCTGCTCCTGTCACTCTGCGGCCACCCCGGGACCTCCTCTGTGCGACGGGGTCCCTTGTGCTCTGGGTCAGTGCCACGGCGGGGGTCTTACCCCTTAACGGGGGTGACCAGCAGCGTGGGGACGACCCCTCGGGGCCGGGGTGCCTGGCAGCCCCCGCTCGCTTTGCTGGCTTGTTTGCCAAATGCGGGGCTCTATAGATGGCCGGCCTTCTGTGTAGCTCAAAACAAATGTTTTCAAGCTCTTTAATCCTCCCTTTTGTGAAGAGGGAGGAAAAAATCAAGGCCAGCTGCTCACACAGAGGCAAATTCCAGCGTTCAGCACTTGAAGGACTGCTGTCAGCTGCCCTTGGGGGCTAAAAATATTTTTAAATGCTTTGAAATAGGCCCAGTTAACCCCTTCTGCATGTTGCGCTGTCCTCGAGCACGTGACAAGTTAAAAGAGATTCCCCCCCCTCTGTGCAGGGCTCTTTTTCTCCTCTTCCCCAGTCCTCTGGTAGAAACGGCAGGGAAAAGCCAGGTGAGATGCTCATCCCGCCAGACTGAAACTGTTTCTCGTGAGCGCGTGTCATGGTAATATTTGTCAGTCCTCTCACCCCAAACATGTTTGGGTTTCATCTTGCGGCCGCAGGGATGGCTGTGCGTGCACGGACGTGTTGTCGGCAGGGCTCTGGTCCGCAGCTCGGTGCCGGGGAGGCTCAGCCCCCTGCGCACACCGTCGTTCCCCAGCCTGCTGTAGTGTGCATTATTGAACAGCTGGGCTGGGAAAAGGAAATGCTGAGCCTGGTTTGCTCGCCAGAGATACTGCCTTGCTTTTTCTTTGCTGCTCCCCCGACTTTTCTCTATTCCAGCCAAGCATTGCTTGGATTCAGGCAGTTCCAGTGCGTGCCCCCTGCTAAATGGAGTCCGTCTGTCTTGCTGTCACCGGAGGAGGGTGTTTGATACCCAGTCCTCAGGGCCCCCCACGGGATGCTGGCACTGGGGATGGGGATGCGCCGTGAGCATCGCCGGGTCCCCAGAGAGTGTGAAGCCGATCCCTGTGCTCTGCCCTGCCTGGATGGACGGGTTTGCTCTGCTACGCCTGTGCTTACCGTGTTTATTTAGGGAAGTTGCCAGCCCTATGCCAAGATGTGAAATGATCTCTGTGTTCAGCTAGGATCTCCCTGACCAGCGAGCGGTAAAGCAGAGGGGGAGAGGAGAAGCTAGCGAGCTGGAGATGGTTTGGCTCAAACAGCCTCAGATATACACATAGGGAAAATAGATGTGAAATGGCGAGGGAGCTGGGAATTGCTCTTCAAAACAAGGTTCTCGGAAGCAAAGCCCTGCAAAGCAAAGCCGCTCGTGTTTCTGAAAACATGTATTGTGTAAAAACTCGTCAGTACAAAGAGTCTTGAGCAACATGGAGTTCAGATGAGCAATCCCTGTGTGCTTTGGAGATGGAGTGTAACAAGTTATCGGGGATACAGGTAGAGAGATGAGAAACATGGCAAGGCCTTAGAGTGAAAATCATTCTGTCTTTGATTTTAGAACCCCTTTTTTAAAATGCTGGGAGGGAGATCCTCCAAAGGTATCCGTCCTCCATATGTAGCCAAAGTATGAATTTCCTTACAGGCAGCGCCTGCCTTAACGACACACTTCTTTCCTGCTTTCTGGAGCAGATCCTCAGCATGATGGGGCTTGCAACGAGTTTAAGCAGTTCCTCTGCAGGGTGAGGTGATAACATTTTTATTAATGTGTAAGATCTAATAATTTTCCTCGCTCTGGGACCTGGCTCAGCTCGAGCTGGGGGGCACTGCGGCAGTAACAGGCAGCTCCCCCAGGGCCGTGTGTGCAATTATGGAGGAACAATTATCATCCCCCATTAACCAGCAGCATTTTGAGGACAGGGAGATTCGGTGGCCTGACCGAGGTCTGCGGGAGGGTGGGTTGCCCAGCAAACACCCCCATGAAGCTCCCCCAACACATCCCGAGGATCCAGCTCACCCTGTGTCCTGCAGCTCTGGTTTGCAAGAAGCTCCTGGGCATCCGGATACGAGGTCCCTTTAAGGTACTGATGCTGCACAGTTGCTCCACCTTATAAAGTGAAATAATTCATACCACATCCCTCTAACATTTTATGGCATCGCTGAAAATGTTCTTTTTTTATAGGGAGCTGGAGGGCAAACAGTCCCTGACCTGCAGAGCACACGTTAAAAGCTGGTCCCTCCCTGGCAGCAGATTTTGCTGTGATGTTTCTATTACGACCTAACTACTAATTAGCCGGCGACATCAGAAAAAGCAGATAATACATGAGGTGTGCAGCGGTAGTCCCTGTCCTCTGGCCAGAAGGCTGCCTCCTGAGGGCAGATGATATTTGTATCTGTAACGCATTCAGGGCTGGATGGGATATCACTTGCTGCGGGGGGGTCAAGACCTGCATGACCCCAAGTCTCCTGTGGGACCCCAGCTTTTCACCTTACCAACCGGTCTCGACTTAATCGCTTCAAAGGCAGTTCCTCGTGGGTTGGTGAAATCCTGGGGACTTGCCCTCAAAGGGCTCAGCTGTGCTCTGCTGTCTCACCGTGGGTAGTAGTGCAGACACCAGGGCGGCAGAGGTAGCCGTGACCCTCCGTGTGCTTTGTTTCGGGGTTTGAGTCAGATGGAAGTGTCACTGCCATCCTCTGGTTTGTGCTTGTGTAATTGCCACAAATGCTCATGTGATTTAACCACATCCACTGGGAAAGGGCAGAGTTCCCTGATGGTGGAGGGCGCCTCTCCTTCCCTTCCACGTTCCTGTTTGAAAATCCCTTTTCTGCCATCAACCAAAGGCTACGACAGACTCTGATCCACCTCGTCATCTTCTTGAAGGCTGAGTCCTCCTCCTGCCCTGCATGGCCGTTAGATGGAGAGGCAAAGAGCAAAAAATACTTCCTAGCACATTTTCCAGGAGAGAGCCCATTTTTGCTGGATTTTATATAATCTGTTGTATTTTATTTCCTTTGGCTGCTTCTGCTTTGTTGGGGTTTTTAAAATGGCATTAACAACAATACAAAACAGCGGATGCTGTAGCAATGTTTATAACTCCCTTCATTAAGCAATCAGGACGATGCTAAGATGGAGTTTGTCCAGGAAGCTTTTCTCATGAGGAGGATTCTGATCCTACCAGAGGTCAGTAACTTCCCAGAAGCTACTGGGTCCATCAGAGCTCTGCTCACAGTCCTTGTGCTCTGCCTGGCTCTGCTTGTGCTTGTGCTGCCCTCTGAAAAGGCTTTGCAGGCGCTGTATGTGCCTAGCAGCTGAATTAGAAATCAAGAGCTGATCTGTGCTGATTCCAAGCAGTCATTTCCACAAAATGCCAGCTGGTCAAATAGCCCACTTAACAAAGTACCTGCGGGCTAAATGTTATTCTCGGGGAACAGGCTCTTTGTGTGCAGCTTGCAGAGAGCAGGCGTGCTTTGGAGGTAGAAGTCATGTCGAACGGTGATGCTTGTATGCAAAAAGGAGAAATAGATTTCAAGTATTCCTTGAGAAATGGAGTTTGGGTGAGGGTAACAGCCTCGTCTGTCACAGCCGTAAATCCAGGAAAAAAAAGATGTTAAACTGGTGCCGTTACAGAGTGGAATGTGGTTTCACATGTATGGCACACATTTCTCCCGTCGTCTGTGTTGTGAGATGCCCAAAAGCCCCAGGTAGCTTGTTTTTGCAGGTCTAAACAACAACTGTGATGCAGCCAGAAACCAGAGAGAAAAAAAAAGTATGGATATGTAGGTGGATCAGTGCTGATCCCTGCGTGTCGCAGTTGCAGAGTGACCTGACGGCATCCTCTGTCTCCAGTCCCTTTTTCTTCCTCTGCCTGAGGAGGGACTGAAAGATGGGAGGGGGAAGGAAAAAGCCCCGTTTCTCAGAGCCAGGGTATATTTTCCTAGAAGTGTTCCATGGCCCAGCCTCTCCTGCACAGAGGGCTTGGGAGCAGCTCCCGACCATCCTCAGGGACGGCAGTGAGGGGCTCAGGGGCTGATCCCCATCCCTGTGTCCTCAGTGGCACTGCATCCTGCAGGGGCTCCTCTCCCTCCTGGGCTGGAGAGGGCAGCTGCCTTGGGCGCTTCAGCTGAGTTACACAAGCCAGAAAATGACACATTTACTGTTCCTGGCTTTTTCTAAGAAAAAGGAGGCTCCCAGCTCTCCAGCACACTCCCACTCCCCTCTTTTCCCTAGGTGCGGGTAGCATGAAAGCTGCTTCCAGGTTGGCAGATGGGATCCCTGGGGGGATTTCTTGCAGTTTGGAGACCCAGGTATAACACTCCCCAATCCAAGCCGGGTCATTTCAAAACCCAACATGTGAAGACAGAGGTTTTCCATCCCAAAGGGCCAATGCCAAAACGTTATCAAACTGCCAGGAATGTTTCTTCTCCCCCTCGTCCGCCTTTTGCTGCTCGGCAGTGGGAGGTTTGGTGTGCTTACTGCTGGGGCCAGCTGGCCTTCGGTGTCCCACATGGATGTGCCAAAGCACATGGGTAACAACCAAACCAGAGGGAGAGGCGATACGGCCTTGTGGAAGGAGATGTTGGGGGAAGCAATAGCACATCATCCCCTTCCCAGCTCGTTGACCATCCTGCCTTGTTCGGGGGGGTAGTAGGAGCTGGTGGTGCCGATGAGGGGCGTTACCAGAGTGTTTCCAGGATAAAATCCAACCCCTTCTCCAGGCAGTACCCATGTAGGGACTTCTTTCAGCAAGACGGACAGAGGGAGTAATCGGGTGGGAAATACACCCTGGCACCCTTGGGAAGGCACAGGGAGGGCACACCATGGGAGGCTGTTGGGATCGCGACCTGCTTGGCAAGCGCTCTGCTTTCCCCCGAATTGTTTACTTTCCACAATTTCCACTTACATAAGGGTTCTGCTTTATTTCTGCACACCCCGAGGACGCTCAGAAGGGAGAGGAGGCTGAGCTATAAACAAAGCCTTTGGGCAGGCTATTTCTCCTGAAGTTCTTTTTTAGTTCGTGTGGTTGAACTTGAAAAAAACCCTTTTTCAGGGGTTTATTCTCTCTATGGGAGAGAGAAGGCTCTGACACAGGGGGCTGGACACGGGGATGCTGCACCGTCCCCTCCTGTGCCTCTATAGCTGCACTTAAACACTGGCTGGGCTGGGCGCAAGGCTTTGGTGGAGGCAGGGACTCGGGTGGTGAGGACTGCGCTGCACAGGTATGTGTGTACACTGTGATAAATGTAAAGGCAAGAAGCGAGCATCAGCATAGCCCTGTTTGTGTGCAGTATCCTAAATCGGGGCATTTTTTGCCTTCCGCCGCCGGGGTGAAGCCGAGGATGCTGTCTCTCCACTGGGATGCTGGCTGCGGCGGGGCTTCACCCCGTGTTAGCCCAGCTTCGCGGGGAGTTTAATTTAGTGGGAGCTGGGAGCTGCTTCCCCTCACTGGGGAGCCTCATTCCCAGCCTGACACCCGGCATACGTGCTCTCCGTGGCCCCTCTGCTGTCATTTGCTGAGTGGTCTAATAATTCATAATTAATGCAACTTGCAGCCCCGGTTTAGCAGAGCACAGGGTGAGATTTAAGCGCCTGCAAGTGCTTTGTTGTGGCAAGGCTGTAGAGGTGAAGCTCATGAGGAATATCTTTGTGCTGTCGTTTTGCTTATTCGGTTGTTATTTCCCTTGGCGATGTTTTATGGGATAAACACGGCTCTTAATAGGGTTGGGGAAGGACTTCAGAAGGGATCGTACAGCATGTTCTTTGCAAACCTTAATGTTAACTAGAAACCTGCTTTGTGTTCCCAGCACTGGAGCCAGCTCAAGTTTTATATCAAACGCCCGCAGACGAGCTACAGCTTTCACTTGTGCTCATCTGAAAGGCGCGTGTTTCCATGGCTCCGGGGTGAAATATTGAGCCTGGCAGCCCCACGCAGTGGAGGACGGCAGCAAAATAACCCGCTGTGTCCACGTGCGCCGCGGTGCTGGCTCCAATCTGGCCGTGGGACGGCCGCCGGCCAACGCACGGCGCTGGTGGCAGGAGGTGCCATCTCTCCTCTTCCAGTGCAAGAGCCTCTGGGGCAGCCGCTGACGGATGCGCTTGGTGTCTTGGAGCATCGTTTAGCCTCATGGGTATCATCCCTGGGTTTTGCACCCTTGGAAAGGGCTCGGTGGTGCAGTAACAACCATCCCGCACTACGGGCCAGAGCAGGGCTCCTGCTCCCCTGGGCAGCCTCGGGAAACGAATTCTCAGGTTTCCTCGTTAGAAATAAAACACGACTGCGTGGTGGGGTCTCCCCTCGCGCGCTCTTTCTTCCAGGTTAGGGCTCCATCAGGTTATTAGCTGTGTTCCCAGATGAAACACTTCATTAAGAGGGAGCTGCCGTGGCTGTAAATAAATATTGGTAATTTAAGAAGATTGGGCCTCAATGCGCTGGTGTAGCTCCGAAATGGCAAATGACCGCAGGAGAGGAGGGTCGGTGCCACCTTCGCCCCATCCAGGGCAGTGTGGGACCGGAGACCCGGAGCTGTCCTGCCTGTGCCCAGGCGTCTGCTGCCTTCGGATGCCCAGGTACCCCCTCCGGTGCCGGAGCCTCCCCCGGCCATTTCTGCTGTGATTGCACAGGAAGAGTTTTCTTCTCCTCCAAGCTGAAATTTTCCTTGCAGGAGTTCAGCAGACCTGAAGAATAATGTATTCCTTTCCTCTTCACAAGCATTTTTTTTTTTTCCGTGTTTGAAGGCTATTATTATTTCCCCTTCAGCCTTCCCTTCTCTAGACTAAACAACCCCTGCTCTTTCAAACTTTATTCCTAGGTCATGTTTTCTAGATGCAATTTTTTAGACAAATGGTTATTGCTGTCCTCTGAACTCACTGCGATCAGGCTGGAAGCGCTCCTGGCTGAGGCTTTGTGGCTCAGCAGAGAGGGGCAGCAGCATTTTTGCAAGCTTTGAAAGACTAATCTGGGCCTAAGCACCCCCCAACACCCTGTGATGCTTCACGCCTTGCACATGTGTAAAAGTAAAGCTAAGCCTGGAGGTTCCTTTGTGTTTTGTGTTGGTTAAGAGTCGCATCCTTGACCTAGTAACTGCTCTGGGCACCGTAAGAGCTGTGTGGAGCTCTCGGTATCTGCAGGGATGCTGTAAAAGCACAGCTTTACTCCTGCGTGAGCAGAAGAAATCCTTCGCTGCCACCGTGAGCAGATTAAAAAAATGTGTCCCTGGCGCCCAGCTTGCTGGGTCACTTGCTAGTGTGGCTTGCAAAAAAAGGCTTTTTTTTTTTGCAGCCTGCCAAATCTGCCTGGGAGGATGCGTTTGGCCCTCTGCAAGGAGCGTTTCCCACTCTGTCACATGGGGAAACGAAGCCATAGGGTCTCGGGGTGGCTTTGCTGCAGTCTCCCGAGCACGGGCTCCATCCTGCCCTGAGCTCCGTGTGCTGGCAGTGGTGGTGTACGTGCTCCGTGCTGGAATTCCTCTCACAATCCCCATATTCACAGTGATTCAAGATCTTAAAATGTGTGTGCTTAATTATAATCAGGCCGCCTGGATGAACAACCACAAACATCCCCTGGACCTAATAATCGTTGATTAAACCTTGTGCTCTGAGCATGAACTGTACGTGTATCGCAGGCTCCTGCTCTGACATCGCCTCCCCCTCTGCTGACCAGGGCTTTGGAGGGGAGAAGACAAAGCACTCGCGGTGTCTGCGAGGGGCTGGACACCCCCATCCTGCGCTAAGCAAACCTGTGAAGCGCTGGCTCTGCCTTTCCAGGAGCCTCTCCCCCAGGTGCTTGCTTTTATCCTTGCTGGATACAACCGGAGGGGAGAGATGTCCGGGGCGGAGGGGGCCAAGCCCCACAGGTGCTGTTCGATGGGGCTGGCCGTGCACCGGGGGCAAAGCGCCAACGAGGTGGGCGCCTTTCAAACAATGCTGCCAAAATCCATCTGCTGGTGCCCGCAGAAGCATCCCGCGGCGTTTGGAGCTGCGTTCCTCTGCCGATGCTCGCTCTTACTGCAGAGCCACACCGGTTCTCCCAACGAAGGGTTGCATAAATGTCACCGAGGGCTCATTTTCTTCGGTGTCAGCTATTGTCTGACAGATCTGATTAAGGCCACATTCGGCTGTCAGCGGCCGTGATTCCACGGTCGGATCAGCTCCGCTGGCAACCCTACTGTTATTCTGGCTATTTGGGAGGTCTTGGAGCATATTATTGAGTTGCTTTTCTCTCCCTGGGGGCTGCGGGACTTCGCCGCGGTGGCACAGGAGGGACGTGGGGAGCAATGCCTAAGGTGACAAATGGCATCACTGGGATGAAAGCCGTCTCCAGGAGGAGGTGGTGTGTGCTGGGAATCGCTCGTTCCCATGACTGGAGTGGGGAGTGCGGGCAGGCAGGTCCTCGGAGAGACAGTTTCCAAAGGGTGGTCAGCAGAATTGGGTTAGCTTGCTCGAGGTTGGTGTGGCTTCAGGGAGAAAAAAAAAGGCATGAAGCTGGCTTGAAAACTGTGTCTTTTTTGAAACAAAGGATAGCTTTTCCTTTTATTTTAACCCAGCCTCTCCCTTTTCCTGCGGTGTTCGGGGATCGCCTTCGCTTTGCCTTCCTCTGTAATCATAAACTCCAGAAACATCCCCATTAGCAGCAGAAAAGCAAACGAGCAGAGAAATGGCTGCGGCGGCCGGGACTCGGGGAGCAAAGCCAAGTCATGCGAGACCCAGCAGCGGCTTGTGCTCGAGGGCAAAAGCTCTCAGTGGTGCCACCGAGGGCAGGATTTGGAAAACCTTGCCCATCTTTGCAGGATCTGTTGATCTTTTTAAGGCTGAGTCCAAATAAATCCTTGAAGTGGCTCATGAGTGGGGTTAGTGGCAGCAGCCCTTGTTCCTGTTCAGGTTTGGCAGGCAGCGGCTGATGCCGAAGGAGCTGAGCTCTCGATGAAATGTAAGCAGCTTTTGTTAGGGGAAAAAGAAGTTTATTCTTGAATTGCGGGTTGGGTTGTTGTGTTGGGTTTTTTTTTAAATTAATTTACAAAGTCGTAAATTCTGGGTGATTGCATAAGGGCTGTGCGTCATGTTGAAAATCCTGCTGATGGTGCAGAGCTCTCCCCGTTCAGCCTGCACCGGGAGGCTGGCAGAGAGGGACGGGGAGAAGAGCGCCAAAGCAAACACTCTGCCTTTGATTTGGGATGAAATGGATTTCCTTTGAAAGAGCTTACGAAACATGTTGTCCTGAGCTTGCAATGCAAGCGCTGACTGCTGCCAGTTGTCAAGCCAACGCAGAGATAGTCAGAAAATAGAAAACACCCAGAAAACGGGACAAAGACTAAGGCGACGTGGGGTGCATTGAGTTTCTCATTGATGGGCAGGTGCTGAGTGGACACTCCACTTCTGTGCTGCTGAGTGATGGCTTTCTGGGCTGGAGGAGAGCACCTTGAAGGAGCTCTTGGGATGGAGGAGAGCACCTTGCAGGAGCTCAGGGCTGGCTGGCACATGGGAGAGACCCAGTGGACCATCTTCCTGAGCAGGGCAGCCCAGCAGGCTGGAGCTGATGTTGCTGGCACCTGCCCATGTGCAGCTCCCTGGATATCTGCAGGGATAGCCTGGCCCTCCTGCCATCCTGCTGCTTACGGGGAGCTCCAGCAGACCCTTTGGGGCTTGGGTGTTTCCTTGCCTCCTGGGAAACCCAACTGCATGCACATGGCCAAGAGTGCCCCAAGATGTCATTCTGGGGACCTGTGCCGTGCAGCGTGGTGACAAGCCGGAATTAGTTGGTAGCCCCGTTTTCAGCTGCCCCTGACGTTGTTCAGTCCTTCAAAACATGTCGTCGTTGCACAAGGTGTGGGTGCGGGATCATGGCACCCTAGTTATCTCGGCGTGCAGGAGGCCTCAGGTTACCTCTGACGCACGGTTTCTCACTGGCATCGCTAGTTATTCCTATCAAGTCACAGACAGCGTAGACATATGGGGAAGGAAGTCGTGAAAAGCAACTTGGAGTCCAACTCAAAACACCTTAAATTGGTGTGATTTCCCCAAAGAAGGAACTGCCTGCTCTTTAGAAAAAAATTTAAAAAAAACTTCCTCTTGAAAGGGCTCTTCAGGACAGCAGCTAAACCACTGAGTTATGTTTTAAAGTAAAAGTCTCAGGCCAAAACCAGCCTTCTCCCTGTATCTCTGCTGACAGAAAATTCTCATTCTTAACTCTCTTTTTTTTTTTTTTTTTTTTTTTNNNTTTTTCTCTCTTTTTTTTTTTTTTTTGTTTTTTTTTCTTTCCTTTGCCCTTTCCCTGCAAAGGCCTCTCGGCAGACGGTGGAGCCAAGCGCCAGGAGCATCTCTCCAGGTTCTCAATGCCTGACCTGAGCAAAGACTCAGGCATGAACGTCTCGGAGAAAATGAGCAACATGGGGACCCTGAACTCCTCCGTGCAATTCCGAAGCGCCGAGTCGGTGCGCAGCCTGCTGTCGGTGCAGCAGTACCAGGACATGGAGCCCAACCTGCACGACCTGGCCAGCCCCCTCGGGTACCGAGAGCGGCCGTCGCACGGGCGGATGCACCAGAGCTTCGACTACGGTAGCGGGGTGGCCGGGGGCAAGCTGGGGGTGCAGGAGGGCCCGAGACATGCTCCCATGAGCGAGCGCACGCGCCGGCGAACTAACCTCCGGGATGATGAGCGGCATTACCGCCCGCACCGGCCCCGGCGGTCTCGACGTTCCCGGTCGGATAACGCCCTGCATCTGGCCAGCGAGCAGTGCTGCCGGCTGAAGGAGAGACCCTCGCTGCGAGCCAGGGAAGACTACGACCAGTTCATGCACCAGAGGAGCTGCAGAGAGACAGTGGAGCAAGGTCCCCGCAGGGACGTCTACGGCCACTGTCCCCGGACGGTGTCAGATCTTGCCTTGCAGAACCACTTGGGCGAGAGATGGGGGCCCTACTTTGCCGAATACGACTGGTGTTCGACCTGCTCCTCTTCTTCGGAGTCCGACAACGAGGGCTATTTCCTCGGGGAGCCGATTCCTCAGCCCGCCCGCCTCCGGTACGTAACCAGCGAGGAGCTCCTGCACAAGTACGGCTCGTACAGCATGCCCAAGTCCTCCACGCTGGGTGGCAGGGGACAGTTGCACAGCCGGAAAAGACAGAAGAGCAAAAACTGTATCATATCCTAATGGCATCTTTGCCGGGCACCTTGGGAGAGAATGTAAATTAACTCACAAACTTGCACTGTTTTAGATCATGTAAGCGCTTTTATTGTAACAAAAAAGACCCGAAGAGTAGGGATTCGTAAGAAGGTTGTAGACTGGCTTCTATAAATAGTCATAATCCTGGGCACGGTGAATATATTTTGCACATCTTACTTTGGAGAAAAGAAAACAAAAAAGTTCACTTTAGCCTGTAATATTTACCCGGTAGTTTTAACTCTTTCTCCCAAATACTGCCAACCTTTAGAGTTCCGTTTGTCCGTAGGCTGTGGTTGCCACTGTTGACTCTCAGCATCAGTTTGCCGCTAGCTTTTGCTTTTCCACCACGTTTTATGTTTTCCATTAGCCACGTTGGTAGGTCATTTGTCTCTCTCGGACAGTGTGGGAGCCTAAGTTATTTCCATGATTGTTGTAAATGCAATGTAAATGAGAGTTTGGAGAAAATATTTTTGTATTTTGTAATATCAGAGGAATTTCTATATCTTAGGAGTCACTGGGAAAATGCATGCACATTCAGAATTGTTTTCAGCCAGAGCTAATCAAACAGTACTTTGGACACCCCCCCTTTTCCATTTCATCAGTGAATTTCTTAAGCATATCAGTGAGAGTTTGAGTTGTCATTTGTTTGGAGGGTTGTGGGGATTTTTTAACCATTTTCTGTTTGTTAGTTTCATTCCTGGTAAGTAAAGAGAACATTTTCCAATTCATTAAATCTTGAAGAGGCCTCGGTAGCATTTTGAAGTCTGCTCGTGCCTGTGATTTTCAGGTACACTCCATCAGTCAGATACAGGAACCCTGACAGCTGCAAAAGGGACCTTTTCTTTCTTTTTTTTTTAATTATTACTAAATAGGAAAGGACAAAACTACCATATGTCTGCAACGTTGTAAATGACCAAAGCCAGAGAACACCTCTGTAGAGAACGCTGAAGTTGCTAAACGTTGAACTATTATTTGGAGTAAATAAAAGTGTAAATGGTGCAATTGTGTGATGTCAGCATGACGTTGTTTTGAATATAGACTTGTCTTATGGTGCTCTAGTCTCCTGGGTTATGTTAACTGCTGTTCATTACCAAGTGGAAGTCTCAGTATTGCCTACTGCCTAACCACGTATGAGAACAACTGCAAACTGCTCCCGGTGGGCCCGATCCTGCCCTTGGCCAGTGGCCCAGGGGGGCTGGTGGCCCGGGTGGGCTCAGCCCCTGCCCCTGGAGCTGGGACAGCCCCCCCGCAGCAGAGGGGGTCTATACATAGGGCTCAGCTGTATTGTATTATGGTGGATGTGAGTTTGTCCTCTGTATGCATTAAACCATTGGGGTTCTGCCAGTGCCGCGCATCCCGACGGATGCACCGGAGGGTTGCAAAACCGATGGCGGCTTCTCCCGCTGCTTCCTGGGAAGGAGCAGGTTTGCAAAAGGGGCTCTCGGCACCCGGAGGTGCAGGTTGGCGCCTGAGGGTGTTGAGATAAAGCTGGGTTTTGAGCCACAAGGAGGGCTGAGAGGTTTAACCGGCTGCATCGCCCCTCGCCCCACGCGCTGCCCCTGCAGGAGGGGGGGGTCAGCGGGGACACCCCGATGCCTACTGAAAGCAGCAGATGCAGAAAAAAAATACAAAAATAAAAAAAATCTTGAAGATAGATGTCTCCATACCACAGACTATTGCTAGGAATTTTTTTTGTTGTTTGTAAAGGACAATGTGATAATTATTATGCCTTTAAAAAGAAAAACAAAACAAAAAAAGAAATTACACTTAAGTATATTTAAAAAAAAAAATGTTTTTTCCCGTTGGAATAAATGGAAGTATTCATCCAAAGGGAAGAGTCTCGTGTATGTTTTTTTGCTTTTAAGGAGTGTTGGTTAATTGTGAGTAGAAAACTTGATTTTTATTTAGCTGGTCTTGCAATAAAAGCACAAAAACCAGCTCAGCCCCATCCCTGACGCAGTTTCAGTGGGTAGGGAAAGCTGACGGAGGAGCATCTCCTGCACAGCACCCACCTTCCCCAGTGCTGGTCACCCACACCCATTTCTTGGTTTTAAAAAAGCCAAGTCTTCACCTGGTATAAGTCAGCACAGCTCAGCCCAAATCCCTGGCGAGCCTTTGGCTTACGGGAGGAGAGACTTCGCCCTGTAATTTATAAATAACAGCCTTTTTCTTAGAACGATCACGGATCTTTCCATGTTTTCCAAAACAGACCTGGTTAAGTTGGGTAGGGTTATTGCTTTCAGCGACAAGTATGACACTAAACTACGGGTTATTATATAATTGGCATTTAATATGTACAATTTAATTCGTTGTCAGTGGTTAAAAGCACAATGAATGTTGTCTGTCAGCTCCGGTACGGCTGAGCTGCTCTTTGTACAGCAGGAGCCTGAATCGCTCAGCAAATGGTAAAAAAACTTAATCCCCAGCCTTTCCCCTTTCACTGCTTGCTGCTCTCCCCAGGGGGATCTTAACAAGCTTTAAAGACTTCTTGCAGCACCTTTTCCCCTGCAATTCTGTACCAAAATCCAGGCCCCGGTGCTCCCTGCATGGGGTGGTCTCGCTGATGGAAGTGGCTCTTCAAAAGCTGCTGTTTCTCACTGGAGAGCATCTCTGCATCCCTGCGGAGTGCTGGTGTGCAACCCAGCTCTAATGCAACGCTGGAATCAGGAGAGACAGGGAAAAACAGGAGGGAGAAGAGTCAGCCTGGCGATGCTCGCCTCTACTGGGCCCTTCCCCAGCACTACAAAAAGGTCTCAGGTCACATTTTGTAAGACAGACGGTGTTGGCAAAATAACAAGTCAATGCAAATTTCATCAAAAAAAAGTGCAAATGCAGCTTCCAAACCTTTTTTTTTTTATTTTTCCAATGGGCTCCAGAATTCCTGTATACTTCAAGACCAAAAATTTTTTTTTTCCTAGCCCATTTGACGTATGATTAACCATTTCTGACAAACCCACTGAGCTTGAGGGATGGAGCTACAAGCCTGTAAAATTTTGCTCCGTCTCCATCTGGCCCTGCTGGTTTCCCTCTCCGAGCTCCGGGCGCGGATGCCAACGCCCCGTGGGAGCAGGGGGCACAGACAGCCCTTCTCTTTCACATCGCCGAGAATCCAGTAAAGGTGACACCACCAGAAGCTCAGGATAAGTGTCAGCAGG
>VXBO01005567.1:865113-895485 GCA_013400135.1 Rhinoptilus africanus
GGGGGAGGGATCGGGCACTGTGCTGGGGTCACTCTTTGGGCGAGGGACTGGGAACCCTTTGCTGGCCCCCCCAGACAGCTGTATTGCCAGAGTCAGCCTGGCATGCTGCCAATGTTGCTTAAAAAAATACACTATAATAATAAAAATCTGATCAGGTCTATTGCTGCCACAGATTTCTGCCAAAAAAAAGAATGGGGTTTTTTTCCCTGATTTTTTTCCCGAAAAAAGTCCTTGGCAAGGCCCAGCCAGTGTGACCCCAGGGGACTGAGCGGTCCCCTGGCCATCCCACCATAGCCATGCCACAGTGACTGTGGCTTTGCAAGGCTCAGGGGATGAGGCTGCCTCCCACAAGCTGGTCCCGAGGAGGCAGACACACAACCCTTCCGCAGCTTTTACCTCCATTGCAGAGCCAGCATCCGCATGGCACCCTCGGCCGCAGCATCCTTCCTGTCCACTCTCCCCAGCAGGCTGGGAGGACTCGGCAGGGCCCCTGCAACACCCCAGACTGGGCAGCACGTTGGCCCAAAAAGCCACTGGAGCTGCGCAGGGAAGCTTCCAGCACATTGAGGCTTGGTTTTTTGGGGGAAGACAAAAGCCACAGAGCCCTGAGCCTGTGCTGATAATTATAATCAGATGAGCAGAGCCTCTGCAGAAAGATGCAGAGATGGGAAGTATGAGGTTAGAAATAACCATAAGCACCCTGATCTGGCAATTGTTATACACAGATAATCCCTTATTTGTGAATGGCCCAAGTGGCTCTGGCTACAGCAGCCCTGCCGAGCTTGAGGGTGCAAGGGTTGCTCATGATGAGGTGCCTATGTGCAGCTTAAAGACAGCACTGGTGGTTTAATTAATGAAAGCAGTTAGAGGAAGGCTGAGGGTTGCTGAGAAACAGGCGTGCATTCAGCATCCCAACTGAATACCCCAGCAGCACCAACCCTGGCACTGCTCTGCTGCTGCCGACCCTGCTCCCGGCTCCCGCCCCAGCTAATCTAGGCTCCTGAGCTGGGAGCTGCCGTGTTATCTGATGAACTTTGCTCCTTCAGGCTTAAAAAAAGATCCCTGTTCTTTGCATTTACATACAATTATGCTATTCTTGAAATCCAGGCTGTCCTCATTCTCCCGGAGATTAGCTGCCACCTATTAGATGACCATCCTCCACGGCCACGGAAAGCTCATTAGCTAAGAGCAATTTCAGAGGACTTTATTTGAAAGTTGTTTTTTTTTTTTTATGTGACACATTTTCAACCTAGAGCGTTTAAAACTATTTAGGACTTCAGCTCCTGTCTGAGTACAAGGGGAACTGGTGGCCGAGGATGCTCAGGGCCACAAGTCACTAGAGAGATAGGTCCAGTTTCCAAAAGCATCCACAAGTCATGACATACCAGTGCATTTATAAACTGTGCCAAATAATAACATATTTTTCTGGTAAGGACTGGATCTATTCAGCCTCTGAAGTGGGCGTCTTCTTCTCCATGTCCCATGAGGTGCTGCCAAGCCCACCACCATCCACCACCCTGCCGGGACACCCAGAGCAACCGCAGCCGAGAGCCGGCCCTTTCCCACCCCCACCATCACCGCACATGAGTTCTTCATCCCGGCCACTTCCAGTGTCCGTTTTCTGAGGCACAGCAGCAGGGTTTGACCAGCTCCCTTTGCTTTTCTGAGTGTGAGATCACACCTTTCCAGTCTGTTCCAAATTGGCTGCAGGCAGACACCGACGGGCTGAAGGCTGGCAGCTCTGCATCCGGAGAGTTCGCCATACAGGTGTTTTTGCTTTGGAAACTCCCACTGGCACCTGCCTGAGTCTCCCTTGGGAAAGACCTTCCCATTTTCTACAGCTATTTCGATATTGTACAATACTGAAAGAAAGAAAGAATAATAAATTAAAAGGCTTTTATTGCTGGGCAGGTGCTGCTAGATGGTTTTAGACAGCAAGACACTGTAACAGTCAGATCTAGTGCCAAGAATGCCTGTCTGGACCTCTGAGTAGGAAAAAAGAAATAAAGTTTAAATTATTCAACTTTGCTGCCTCTGCCTGCCGACACTGGACTCCAGCGGTGTGCAACGTGCCTTCCTCCATGTAACTGCAGCAGCTTCCTCTGCCTCCAGGCTTCATCCTTGGCTTGGAGGAGCAGGGGAAGGCAGGTCACGGGCACCCACCTGATGGCACACTGTCCCTTAGCTCTGTGACCGAGGGCCCCTTAGCTACGGCTCCACCTTTCTGCTTCTTCACATATTAATAACTCAGCAAATTACCAGCTTCCCTGTTTTAGGCAAACCCAGTCATTTGCTAAAGCATTCCCAGGAGAGTTTTCCCGTTTGTGAAAGCAAATATTTATATCTGCTGCTCTCTTGGAGGCTCTGGTATGCTCAGCTCTTAAGGCAAGATTTAGCTGAAAGAGCTGATTTATTAAAATGGATAAACAAAGCCCTGTGAAGCAAGTTAATTCCGTCTAAATAAAGCATTAAGCTGTGAAGAGTGCACATCAGATCACAGTATATATGTACGTATATATGTGTGTGTGTATACACGCACGCACACTCACACACACACACACGCACACCTAATTTACACAATCCAATACGCAGTCCTCTGGACTGGGATCCCGTATCAACATCACCCCCAGGAGGAAGCTATATATATATTAAGCAGTGTATATATTAGTACATGCCCTGGTTGTTTTAATGAATCTACTCCCACCCCAACCACGGTGATGCCTTCGGCTGCTGGCCCTGCTGGTTCTCCGTGCCTCAGTTTCCCCATCGCCAAACCTCCACCGCAATGATGCTTTTAACCACAAGGAGCTTGAAAACCGAAGCTGAGGGAAGCTGACAAAAGGGCTCTAATTTAAACCAGGGGCTCTGGCTGAGGGTTTGAGCCAGTTTTGTTGGCACCTGGGTGTGAGCAGGCTCAGCACCCCCCCACACCCCCCACACCCCAGCCATGGCTCATTTCCCATCGACACAACCCTCCCTTAGATCCTCACTGCTCAAAAGCGCTCGCTTCAGCTGTATACAAGATTATTTTCTTCTTCTTTTCTGTAAGTCGGGCTTTAATTGTCAATTATTTGCTCATGAGTACTCTTTTATGGCTGATGCTGGAGCAGACTCAAGCAGTTTTTATTTTGGTGCTTGGTTTAATTAGTTTTTTTGGAAGAGCAAGGCAGGGCAGAGATCCATTCTTGCTGCTCATCACATATTCATTATTTACATTTTTCAGTATCCCAAGTAACTCGGCACAGAAAACAAATAAATGAAGGCTGAAACGTATACAAAACATCTGGAGACGCTGCGATTCCGTAATTATAGCGGCTCATTCTCAATGCACAAGGGCTCCACTGAGTGCCTGGCGGAAAGGCCATTAATATATTGGCCTGATGGAGATCTTTGCTGTCGGGCTGGATGCTTTCAGATGAGCTCCCCCATCCTCCCACCCCAGTCGGGTCTCACCTTGATTCACCGCCAAAAGAGCAAAATTTCTGGTCGGTGTTGGGAGGCAGCAGCCTCTGGAGCTCTTGGCCCACAACAGTAAATACAGCTGGTCAGATTAGGGCTGCTGAATAATATATGGCATGACTCTTCAAAATAGTAAATTCTGCCTCCCCCCCCAACCCGCACCATCCTTCATCAGCTCATGTGGCTGGTGAGCGGGTCATGAATATTTAGCAAGTTTTACTAAATTCATAAGCCCTTGTAAAAACAGTTTTAAAATGCCGAGTGAAATGTTTGCCTATCGTACTGCCTGCTGTTCACACAGCTACAGGGGAGGAAACAGGAGCTGGGCAAAGCTGCTGCAAAATCTTCATGTTTTGACACAAAAATGTTACAAATTTTGGGACAGTAGAGGCGATGCTGCCCTGTGCCCTCCCTGCAGCTCTGCGCCCCCCACTTGCCTGCCACAGAGAAGATAAATTAAAACCCCCTCCTTGGGTAAAACATGGGTGAAATGGTAATTTTTCATGTGCTGGGGAGGCCAGACTCTGGCATGGCAGCATCTGCAAATGTGGGGGGCTCTCGGTGCACCCCTCCCAGGGTGCCGGCATGGCCCCAACCCAGGGGGGGTCTCACTGGCTTGTTCTTGGGAGGGAAAGGAAAAAGGAATAAGGGAAAAAAGGCGAAAAGGGGGAAAGGGGGAAAGGAGAAAGGAAAAGGAGAAAAGGGAAAAGTGAAATGGAAAGGTAAGAAGGAAAAGGGAAGAGAAAAGGGAAATTTAAAAAAGAAAAACGAAAAGGGCAAAGGCAATAGGAAAAACGGGAAAAGGAAAAGAAGGGAAAAGGAGAAAGGAGAAAGGAAAAATTAGGGAAAAGGGAAAGGGGAAAAGGGGAAAGGGAAAGTGGAAAGGGTAAGGGGAAACGGGGAAAGGGAAAGCAAAAGGGAGAAGAGCAGCAAAGGGGAAGGGGAAGAAGCTCTCTCCCAGGCTGGGTACACGGCAGCGCAGGGGCAGCAGAGCATCTCCCGCAGGAGCAGCAGGCCCTGTTCCTGCCCTCGTCCTGCCCTGTTCCACAGCCACCTCTGCTGCCACAGGGGCTTCCAGCGCTCCGGTTCGGAATTGGCAGCGATGGACGTGAGCGAGCCTGGCTGCACCACCTGGCCCAGGCATGGCCGCACAGGGTTTTGCTGGGAGGAAGCAAATCTTTGCATATTTATAAACATAATTGTTTACGGTGAAAGATACAAAGAGCATAAGTTGATTTTGGATGCACGGAGAACTGGAGCAAACAAGCATCGCTCCCCATGGGGGCTTTAGTGCAGGCCCAGAGATCGCTGCCGTTAATGATCCTTGCTTGTTAACAGCCAGGAGAGTGTTGGGAGAGCCTGTCTGGGGCGGGAGGAGAAAGGCAAAAATCTCCCTGTATCACTTTCATAATTTGGAGTTTCAAACTAATGTTGACGAGAATGTCATTATTTCTGAGCATCCGCTGGGCTGAGGGAGTAAAATTCCTTTTATTCGTCTCAAGTGTCAGGATTTGCAAGTGCAAGAAATTTTCAAGTGCTTGTCTCGGTCCCTGTTTGTATGCAAATGATGTTGTAACATTTCTTAGACTGAAAGACCTGATTTTCGCTAATATCAGTCAAAGCATCTGTCAGCCTTGTCAGAAAAGAAATACTGCAATTCTTTCAGGTCAAAACAAGCCAAAATTATTACTAGAATATTGAGGCAGTTTAAAGACACGAAGAGTAAAATGAAAATTGTTCAAAGCCATTTTTCCTTTCAATGAAGCTTTAATTTTTATTTTCCTTCCATATGTAAAGGAAATTTTCTTCACAGGTGACAAAATCTTTAACATCAAATCATTCAATGCAATACTCCAGGTCTCCGTAACTGGGCAGTGAGCAGTATTGGGCTCAATCACACATACAGGAGGAAACTGGGATGAGGAATGAGCCAAATGCGCAAAAATAATAGAAAATTAAGCAAAGGCTTGTGCCAAGGCTTGGAGGCAGCAAGTGAGGCTCCGACATCAAACACTTGCAGGGATGCTGAAAGCACCAAGTGCTCGGGGTCCTCTCCAGGAGCTAAGTCCTCCCTCCAGAGAGAAAACCATGACATTGTCCCTGCACACGCGGACACTGAGGTCTGAGGGTTTGCTCATGGTAAAAATAAAAAGGGCTGATGCCCACAGGAACACTTTTCCCTTGGCGTGGCCTGGGCCCATCTTTTGGCAAGACAACCAGAGCATCCTCAAATGTGGCTGGAAGTGGAAAACACTCATTAGCAAGCCCAAATCTGCTCACGTGAATCAATCTTTCTCAGCAGCAGGACTTCTGCTTCCTAATGAAAATGATTTTTAATAACCTGCTGCAGAGCTCGCAGTGTTCCCCCTGATCCCTGCGAGGGCGTTTGTCACTCTGCTCTTGGGCAAGATGGCAAAAAGTTCTCCCAATAAATCCCCGCTCACCCTTTTCTCACTGATGAAGCAGCTAAAGACTTTAAAAAAAAAGCTTTAGCACAGCCACGAACCAAAAACGCACCTCCAGCTCTGCCCCCTGCTCCGCACTCGGCCAAGGACTGGGAGGACTGGGATGTGCTGGCACTGCATGGGATCTCCCCCAGCACCACCAGCATCAAAGGAGGGGTTCAAGTCCCTGGGTTTGCTGGGAATAAAGAAGCTGGTTAAGGGTCTGGCCTGGCACTGGTGTCCCTCTGTGAGATGGGGGGAGTGGGCTGCCAGGGGTCCTGGCTTGTGGACCAGAAATAGCTGGGCAGTGTGAGCATCCCAGCATGGCTCTGGTTTGTGCCCACCTCTGCTCCCTCCCTACAGAAGCAGCAACGAGCACTGCTGCAGAAACAGAGGGGATCTTCAGGGAACCCTGAACTGCTGCTTTGGGCAGCTTTGGGATCCAGGGGTCTGCTGGAGGAGCCACATCTCGATCCTCAAACAGTTTCTGCAAGTTTCCCATTCCCGTGCCTGCAGCTTGAGCATTGCTCACTGCAAAAGCCAGAGCCAGCAGCCCTTGCTCTGTGCTGAGCATCCACCTCCAGCACAGAAAGCAGATGGATTTTCATTTAGAGAGGCACAAGGCTCTCCCTTTCCTGCACACACACAGGGAGTTCTGCATCACAGCCTCCATCATTTATACGAGGAACTGTGAGGAAATAACATATTATAATAACAGCATGAATATATCCCTCGAGCTCTGAATGATAAGGCAGTAATCAAGTTTCACCAACATGGAGCGAGACTCCACAACACTCTTTCCTAAAGATAAACGTGCCCCAGGACCGGCGAGATACCCTCATCCCACCGGCATGCATGGTCTTCCAGAGAAGTGATTTCTCCAATAGCCACTACATTAAACTATGGGCAGAATATCCAGATCTCAATCAGCTCCCGATGTGCTTTCATCTAATAGCCCCGATAACCACATTGCCTTCATTTTCATACCGCATTATTTATTCATAGCACCTTGGGAAAGGAAGAGCCTCGTGAACAGTGGGAGCGGACTACATATCCGCAAACGAATATTTTCCTCTCACTGATGCTTTACCATTACATTCCCAGCAAAGCACTGAGTAAACGGATTGCCAGCCAGGAGCAGCGCGCTGCCCAGCAGCATCCCAAGCCTTCTGCCCACCTGCAGAGCACAGATTCTTCTCCCAGAGCACAGCACGAGTGGACATTTACTCATGTGGGGACATTTACTCAACACAATCTTAACCTGATTCCCCATTTCATCCCTCAAATTGCAGGCTTTAGGCTTTCAGAAGCCTGAATTTCTGAAGTTTATGGCTGGCTGACCCCATCCATCCTGCCAAATGCCATTTGCACAAGCAAGTGTCAACTTTGGGATGGGCCAACCCTTGAGCAGAAGTGTGCAAACATGGCCCGTCCCACCCAGGCAGGGCAAGCGGCTTGGGTGAATTGACTGCGGCAATCATGGTGGAGTATCTCAGTACTACATAATTTTGTCCTTCTAAATTAAGCACATGAATTGGGTAGATGGTAGAAAGCAGCACTGGACATGTGGTGGCAGTGAGTATAAACTCCAGTTTGAAAAACCGGGGGAAAAAGCCCAACTGTTTCCCTTGACTTCACCCCCATTTCCAAGGTCGGCCACCCAATCCTGAACACGAGGAGGGAAACGTGAACACCCCTCCAGCTGTTCCTAGACAACTGAAACACGCTGTTTAATGCCAAGGCCACGTTGCCCTTGCCTCCAACTTTCAGCTAAAAATGTACTGATTTCAAAAAGGCTCAGGCAAGAAGAGGAAAGAGCGTTTCAAGTTCTTGCAAAAAATACAAGGAGATACAAGTTCCTGTGAGATTTTTACCTATTTCATCCCATANCTGTGGCCCGATGGGCCACCCGAGATTGAACCCTGAGAGGAGAGGGCTCCCCACACCCCAGGGCTGCTTTAGCTGCAAAAAGTCTGGTTTTTGGGGCAAACCTAAGCATACGAAATGCAGGCAGTGGCTGAGCACACGCTGCAGCCTTCAGCCAGGGCAGCGAGGACCTATGCTCGTCTTGCATTTAAATGAGTCAAAATTTATTAACAATGAACAACCTTCCTGCCTGTGAAATGGTACACGCTTCCAGTCAGATCCGAGTGGGTGACACCACGTTCCCAAACACCAAATCTAAGAATAGATGAGCCGTACGTCGACTGCATCACCTTTTTATCTGATAGATGTTTATTAAGTGAAGACGGAGTAACTGTTGCATAAAAGCAAGCCACCTGCTGCCAAACGGCAACCTTCCCTCTGCCACAGGTAAATGTGTTCTCAGCTAATTTATGCTAATACTGTACTTTGAGTTACACCGCGCTTGCCAAATTTTGAAAGACCAGATTTCTCAATGCTACAGCACAACCCCAGAAAGAGCTACCTCCTCCTCAGACCAGGGCATAAACACACAGCGATGGCTTGGCTGCAGCTCCCTCAGAGCAGCTCTCGGCCAGGACAGCGAGGCCAACCTGAGAGCATCCACAAAAGACTGGAACCACGATATTTGGGACCGAGATTTGGGATATTTGGTTCACAGACATGGTGAACTCCTCCTATTAGACCATCTCCATTTGCAGACGTGGGTCTTGGGCTCACCTCTATTGCTTCCAACAGCTCCAGCGCTCCATGGGCCCCTCTCAACCCATGCAGCACCTGGTCCATGCTCCGATTTCAACAACCATCCCTCCAAGCAGCCCATGTATGTCCCTGGGGAGGGATGAGCAGTGCTCTGCCGGCGGCAGGAGCAGTTCACCTGGCTTACAATCAGCCTTGGCATCTCCATGGCAACTCCAGTGGATGCTGCACTCCTTAACGGCTCGTCAGGAACCACCGTGCTCACAGGCAGCAGCTGCAATCAAGTTCTGTCTTGGTCACCTCTAAGGGGCAAGAGGAGAATGCAGAAGAAGGTAATAAGAGGCATCAAAACTGCTTTGAATAGTGTAATTGCCACAACAATGGCTCTGGATTAAAATGAGTCTGTTCCTTAAAACGCGCAATGTTTTTACTGTCTCCCAGTTTTGGCTTTGCCACTGCTGCTCATTGCTGCCCTGCAGACGTCCGCAGAGGAGGCTGAAGGGCACCGAGTGGGATGTGCCACACTCAAACGGGCTCCCCATACCAGGACTGGGTTTCACCAGCAGCACGTGAAAGATTCTGAACACCAGCATGGGAAAAAACCCCAACACCATTAACCTACTGTAGCTTTCAACTGCGGCATACCGAAGCAAAAGCATCTGAAAAACTGATGGAGAGTTTTTGCAGTAAAAAANTTTTACCTATTTCATCCCATAGCTTCAATCCCATAATTAGGTCTCCTGTCACTTCATTTGATGCTCTGCCCCATTTATGCGCAGCTTTCTGACCCTCTTTCCATATCTGGGAGTATTTTTTCCATTATTGTTCTCAAAAGAAGAAAAAAAATATGATATTTGACCTTCATGCAGATGACGGAGATCTGTAAAACTGCTCTAACTTTGAATTCTGAGGGAGACAATCGTGGTCTCAGAGTAGGATATCTATAAAGTAGGACACATACATATATATATATATGTATTATATATGTATTATATATATATATATAAAGTAGGATATATATAAAGTAATGGTACCCATAGAGCAGATACAGCCCCGCTGGTGCCCCTGTGGCCCGATGGGCCACCCAAGATTGAACCCTGAGAGGAGAGGGCTCCCCACACCCCAGGGCTGCTTTAGCTGCAAAAAGTCTGGTTTTTGGGGCAAACCTAAGCATACGAAATGCAGGCAGTGGCTGAGCACACGCTGCAGCCTTCAGCCAGGGCAGCGAGGACCTATGCTCGTCTTGCATTTAAATGAGTCAAAATTTATTAACAATGAACAACCTTCCTGCCTGTGAAATGGTACACGCTTCCAGTCAGATCCGAGTGGGTGACACCACGTTCCCAAACACCAAATCTAAGAATAGATGAGCCGTACGTCGACTGCATCACCTTTTTATCTGATAGATGTTTATTAAGTGAAGACGGAGTAACTGTTGCATAAAAGCAAGCCACCTGCTGCCAAACGGCAACCTTCCCTCTGCCACAGGTAAATGTGTTCTCAGCTAATTTATGCTAATACTGTACTTTGAGTTACACCGCGCTTGCCAAATTTTGAAAGACCAGATTTCTCAATGCTACAGCACAACCCCAGAAAGAGCTACCTCCTCCTCGGACGGGAGCATAAACACACAGCGATGGCTTGGCTGCAGCTCCCTCAGAGCAGCTCTCGGCCAGGACAGCGAGGCCAACCTGAGAGCATCCACAAAAGACTGGAACCACGATATTTGGGACCGAGATTTGGGATATTTGGTTCACAGACATGGTGAACTCCTCCTATTAGACCATCTCCATTTGCAGACGTGGGTCTTGGGCTCACCTCTATTGCTTCCAACAGCTCCAGCGCTCCATGGGCCCCTCTCAACCCATGCAGCACCTGGTCCATGCTCCGATTTCAACAACCATCCCTCCAAGCAGCCCATGTATGTCCCTGGGGAGGGATGAGCAGTGCTCTGCCGGCGGCAGGAGCAGTTCACCTGGCTTACAATCAGCCTTGGCATCTCCATGGCAACTCCAGTGGATGCTGCACTCCTTAACGGCTCGTCAGGAACCCCCACGCTCACAGGCAGCAGCTGCAATCAAGTTCTGTCTTGGTCACCTCTAAGGGGCAAGAGGAGAATGCAGAAGAAGGTAATAAGAGGCATCAAAACTGCTTTGAATAGTGTAATTGCCACAACAATGGCTCTGGATTAAAATGAGTCTGTTCCTTAAAACGCACAATGTTTTTACTGTCTCCCAGTTTTGGCTTTGCCACTGCTGCTCATTGCTGCCCTGCAGACGTCCGCAGAGGAGGCTGAAGGGCACCGAGTGGGATGTGCCACACTCAAACGGGCTCCCCGTACCAGGACTGGGTTTCACCAGCAGCACGTGAAAGATTCTGAACACCAGCATGGGAAAAAACCCCAACACCATTAACCTACTGTAGCTTTCAACTGCGGCATACCGAAGCAAAAGCATCTGAAAAACTGATGGAGAGTTTTTGCAGTAAAAAAATAAAACCAGCTTCATCATAACATGTATGAGAGTCTTAACCTTAACTTCTAAGTCAAAGACTCAGTCCTGGGCACAACGCCACCCCAAATCCCCAACCTTCACCTTTCCCAAAGTCCTTTGCAGGTGGGTGACTGCACTGTAGCAACCCCTGAGGGATTTTATCCTTCCAGCTAAGTGAAAAGTGTATTTTTCATGCACAAGCTGCCGGGCAGCTCTTCCCAGGGGTTGAGAGGTTTGCATCCCGACCCTGGGGCAGGAATACACCTGAAACCACCCAGAAACCCGCTACAGAGGGTGATGTCCCACCTCACTGCTGGGGTGCATCCCTGAGGATCCCTGGGCAGGATTTAGCCACTCATTGTTATTCAGGAGCCAAAAGGCACTTTTGTCTCATGGTTCACATCCCGCTCACCCCCAGTCTCTGCTGCCACAGGGTGAGCTCTCCCACACGGACCCTCCAGCTCCCTGCGCCAGGATATCAGGGAAAAACAAATTACACCAGGTTTAGGGTTAAAGTGTTTGCATTCATATTCCAAGCCTTGCTTTCACATCTATAACTCATTTTCCAACATCTTCAAGCAAATTTCACACTGTTGGAAAAATGTCAAGGGTTTAATCTGATATGTGTGATATTTACTGATGCCACTAGGGAGAGAGATGATCATATCTTCCACTTCCCATCACGTTTCTTACAGGAGTGAAAACATATCAGGAGAATTCACTGCCTTTCGCTATACTTGGTATATGCAAATGAACCTAAATCAAACTATCTGAGGAGCACAGACAAATAACTTTGCATATAAGAGACCCCCTTAAGGAAGAGTTTACGTGACTGAAAGCTTATCTGTTTTTTACAGTTGCATTAGATGGACTTAAGGTATGTGGCTTTACTGACAAGCCTTGTCCCATGTATTTTAATTGCACCAGAGAGCAGGACCTGAAGCCCAGGACCAGCCTCCTGCGAGCCTTATGCTTGGCATCCACTGGATTGAGAGTGGAATTAAAGAGAGAGCGGGGGAAAAAGGCGGGTGGATGAAAACCGCAGTACATCAATACTGGGATTCTCCTCAGGTGAATTTATTCCCTAGAATACCAGCAGGAAAAAAATACTCCAAATCTACAATAAAACCAGAGAGGGCTCTTACCAGCAGCAGAGAGGTTAGTGGCAATCTCGTGCCACAAAACAAAACAGGCAGAATGAAGCAAGCAGCAATGTTCTTTCTGGTTTGGGTTGATTCGAAAGCCAGGATTTAAGTGGCTGCGGGACTGGAAATCGGTGTTTTGCAGAACTGTGGTGGGGCTGGGGCTCGGCAGGGTCTCAGCGAGGGGGTGACAGGGCTGAGCTGGGCACGGCTGCCCACTCGGCAGCTGGCCCACAGAGAAATAAATGCTCTATTTTATAGCTTGGGATATGGCAAGAGGAGAAAAAAACCAACTCAATATTTCAATTTTGGTCCTAACTTGACCACCTGCAGACCCAGAGCAGGGCAGGAGGCAGGGATGGGGCTCATCCCTGGGGAGAGAGGACCAGGAATGTCAAACGTTACCCCAGCCCGGCTGATCCCAATACCCAATCGCCGCCGGGAGCCCCCTTGGGCCTATGGATTAAATTCAGCTATTATTAATGCATGACATTCTGCTGATAGCCAGATATCAATCAATATTATTGACTTCAGTAAATTTTGCTCTGAGCCTATAACTCTAATTTAATTTTGCCCAGACCAGAAAAAAAAAAAAACAAACCAAAACAAGAAAAAGCACGGTGCATGAAAGCAATATTCCTAAGGCTTCATTTTGGAAAGACATTCGGATCTCAGAAATAGGACTTGAAGTGTTTGTGGCAAGTAATATGCTTAATTAGATTCATGTCTGAGAAGTCCCCAGCTGTTCTGCAGACAAACAGAAATATCTGAGATTTCTTCCAGCTCTATGGAGACAGAGATTGGCTCCTCTCCCTGCTGCCCCAGTCGGAGAGATTTGCACGTATGATTATTATCTGGTGCTGTTTCAGACAATACAAGATGCCACACAACCTCTGAGCACAGAGCAAATATTCCAGCATTTTGTTTCATGATTACTTCCACCCTGTTCGCTTCAGCATCTGAAAAAGTCTGCTTTTTTTTTTTGAATGTGAAAGGCTTACTGGAAGTTGGACATAACATGCATTCATTATGAAATGAAAATACCTCATGTGTTCAGGATGGAAAAAAAAAAAATCCCTGGCTTTCAAGAAAGCTTTGTGAGCTTATTAAAAACAAGAGCGCTCGCTATGTGCGTCGTTCTGCCAAATGAAAAATTCCCTCCTCTCTTCTCAGGCTCGTAAGCTGCTTTGTGTGCTCAAGACATCTCTTTCCAGTGTCCAGCACATTTTCATGGTTAGTCTAACTTGGAATAAAATATCAGCTGGCTTTTAATGACAGAAGGGGACCGCAGAGCAGCCACACCTTGGCTCCATCGTCATCGGAAAGGGATGCTGGGGAAGCCACCAGCAACAATGTCCTCCCAGCCTTCGGACCTTGGGAGCGGACCCCTGTGCTGTGGGGAACAGTCATACCCAAATCACGCATCTGGGGAGAAGCTGAAACAGGATCCATGTGCCAAAAGCATAGCTGGCCATAAACACCACAGCTCGAGAAGCAGCGAGCCGTGACTGCTCCCAAAATCCACATCCCTGGGGCACTGGGGCAAGTCCAACCACATGCGGAAAGATGCAGTTTGGGAGCTCCAGCTCTGGCCGTGAATCCCAGGCCCATCTCACCAGCCCGGATGCTTTCTCCTCCTCTTTCTGGCTCCCCATCACTCACCCCTGGTTTTAGCGTTCCCTCCCCCAGCCCCGCTCCTGGTGAATGCTTTGAGGCAAAGCTGCAGGGAACGGTGGGGTGGTGAGTGTAGGGGTTGGTCCTCCATGCCTCCTTTCTTCTCATTTCTTCTGCCACCCCTTGGACTTCTCCATAGTCCATCCCAGCAGCTGGGCTGGCCTGGGAAGAGGTGCAGATAGGCACTGTGCAAATCAGGCAGCTGGCCACTGCTCATGGAGGAGCCCAACTGGGCACCTTGGCACAATCAGCTGCTGGGTACAACCCTAAGCATGTGGCATTTTGGAAATGCAGCTCTTACCAAGGCTTGCCCCAAGGCCCTAGGATTGGATACACAGTGGAGCACAAGGACAGGAGAGCAACAAACACTAGCAACCCTCAGGAAAGCACAGTTAACCTCTCATTGCTGGAGCTACACACAACGAGGAGTCTCCAGGTTCCCGGTGAGAACACCGGGTAAGGAATATCAACCACAGACCACTGTGCCTTGGCTGGACCTGACGGTGAACAACATACATTGCAAGGATCAGACTAGGAAAAGTGCACCTGTGGAGTCACCCCCAGCAGACAGTGAAACAAGTCAAGGCTCTAATTGGCCAGTCATTTAAAAATAACTTATTTCCCCCCCCAGAAAAAAGCCTTCCAGAGGGAGAAGAGGACTTCTTTTTGAGCTAGCTGGGAAAAACTGCACCGAGCAGCTCAGTCTCACATATCACCGAATAGACCCTCCCCGCCCAAGGAGGGCCACACACTGCTGGCAAGCACCCAAAGGTTTTGCTAGACCTGGGATAATTTGTTCCCACAGGGCGGAGCAATTCACCCAGCACGGCTGCAAAACTCTGCGTTTCATCTGACTGAGGATGAGAGATGACTAAGAGGAACTAGGAGGATGAATAAACACTTAGGGAGCTTTGAAGAGCTGCTCTCGGTAGCCAGCAGGAGCATTCATTATCCCATAACTACCTGAAATGGGACCTCTCTGTCTCCCTGGCATGCTATGAGCTGGGTTGGTTGGTTGGTAGGTGGCATTTGGGCAGGAGGGTTGGGAATTTGGGATGATTCAGTACTGGATCACACACAGCTCATTTGCTAGAGCAGATCTCATTCGCCATGTGGATTATCTGCAAGGCTCTCTCTTTCCCCTAGTTCTTCATTCCCATTTATCTTACAAGCAATTAAGGCTGTTTAAGAAGACGATCACTTTGGACTTTGAAGTTTTTTTCTCTGATCTGCTATGTTTGTTCCCTAAAATATAACTTCCAATATTGTGGCATTCTGGATGTTTTCTGTTTCAGTAACAGGCTGGTAATTGTAATTAGTTTTATCACGGTGGAAATTCAAAAATCTGCTCTGAATGCATTCCTTTGAATTTAGTTAAAAGGGGCTTTTTGAGCTGACAATCATTTTGACTCTAGTTCGTGAGACAGACTCAAATTTTAAACTTACGGGAAAGGCTCATTTTACTGCAGGATTGAGAATCCACTGTCTCAGAGCTCACTGGCATCGCGAGGTGCTAGCGAGAGCCAGAGCAAATATTTCTCTGGGCTTCTGCTTGCATGCAGTGTGTTTTAGATTACACTTAAGTGGATTCAGGAGAGGAAGCTGGGGGTGGCGGGAGGGAAGGACATGAGTAGGTAAGAATGAAAGGAGACAGCGCTTGGAAAAATAGGAGGAAACGGTCAACTAAAATAAAAAACGAGGCACAGAAAGGGTGAGGAGGGACTGGTAGGGTTGAGAGTAGACCATATAAAAAGCTCAGAGTTATTTGTACCACACTGAATAGATAGGGATAACAAGGCAATATATAAGGATAACATATCAAAGGATTGCTGCTCAGCATTTCAAGAATGGCTGTGAGTCATAGAATCACAGAATCATAGAATGGTTTGGGTTGGAAGGGACCTTAAAGGTCATCCAGTGCCCCCTCTGCTCTGGGCAGGGACACCTCCCACCAGCCCAGGCTGCTCCAAGCCCCGTCCAACCTGGCCTTGAACCCCTCCAGGGATGGGGCAACCTGGGCCAGGGGCTCACCACCCTGACAGGGAAGAATTTCTTCCTGATATCTAATCTAAATCTATCCTCTTTCAGTTTAAAATCATCTCATCCATCGCTACACTCCCTGACAAAGGGTCCCTCCCCAGCTTTCATGTAGTCACTAGAGTCCCTAGAGGTGGGATGGCGGAAACAGCAAGAGGGGAATGAGCCAAAAGAAAACACCAAGAAGATGCTAAAAACGTTAGGAGATGTTGCAATATTCAACATATGGTTCAAAATATTCAGAATACTTTTTTCACGTTTGGATAACTCTGCAGTAGGAGAGTGGCAGTCGAGCAATGTGCCCAGGAGGGAGGATGTGGCCGGGCAGGGCTGTGTCCCAGGGGATAAACTGGTGCTGGGATGGCAGCGGGGACAGAAGCCAGCCAGGGCTCAGGCTCTGTGCAAGCCGGCACACAAACCTGCTCTTGCCACCCTCCTCTCTCATTCTAGCGGGTACCAAACCTGACTACGCGGGGCTGCTGTCCTTCCATGGGCGACGTGTCCTCTTCCGCTAGCCAGAATACGCTGCTCCTTTCGAGGATGAGATGGCTCTGCCCTCCGAATCATTTCCACGACAATATGCTGAACGCAACACAGAATCATAGATTTGTTATATATTATGGTAACCTGCAGCACCCGTCTAGTGCTAGTGGGACATACAGGAGAGATGAAAATAAAACAATTGAATTGAGCATGAACTTCTGCAGTCAGATTCTCAGATGAACAAGAGCAAGGGCGGCTTTGCAAAACAGCAACCAAGGGCAAGGCTGCCTCTTCCTCTGGGGATAATTGTCATGGAAACTACCAGTAAAGTAGCACAAAACACAAGCAGGTACAAAAAAGGTAGCTGAAAATAGCTGCTCCAGGAATGTTTCTTTCCAAAGGTTCCAGACATTAAAAGTCAATTGACTAAATAGTTTAGTAATTTTAGATGCTCTTGGAAAATGATTTTAAAGGGCAAAATGGGGCAAAACAGAAAATTATGGCTAAGTGAAAACTCCAGGAGAAAAAAGCTGAGAGGAAAATGAATGCAAGTAAGACTGCTGCAAACTTTGTTATATTCATACCTTCATATGTATAGATAGATACTCATGCATGTCTGTGATTACATATATACAGTATAATGTGTATATAATATATATAACTATATATAGTATACAGTGCATGTACGTATATATGTATACACTGTAGATACACACTACTGAAAAAACAATACTGAAAAAAGAAGCCAGCACAAACCCAATACTTCCTGCATCAAACCAAAGCCGAGAGGGTTTCTCAGTGGTTAACTTGACTGAAGTCCAAGGCCTCCAGCAGGAACGCAAGTTGTTTGATGAGTTGGACCCGTGTCTAAATGGCATCTGACCAAGGATGGCTATGACCAGAAAATACACACTGAGGGTGAGATCCAGCCACCCAACAGCAGAATGGATGGGTGCCAAAGAGTTGAAATAATCAGAAAATGCATGAAACAGGGTGTTCGGCGTGTCTGCAGAGAGCTCCAAAAGCAGGGCTACAGCCTCCAGCCGACCGGGAGGTATCCTGCAATTAACAGCAAGCATTTGATGGCCACAGACCAGGACACCTTTGTCTCTGCTCAAGAGAGCAGCAAACTGCGTTTCACAAAGTGTCTTTTCTTTGCTGTGAGGAACACCTCCCCACGCCAGACGGGGTTATTCTTCCAGCCCAAATTGCCGGTGGGCTGATGGACGTGAGCTGCAGGGGCAGGGGAAGGAGCATGGGGTGCCAGCCCAGAGAGCAGTACAACCTCCGTGGGACAGTGCTGGGAATGGCTGGGCAGGATTCAATGTGAACATGGAGGAAAATAGAAGAAATGTGGAGGTACGGCCATGCAGGAAAACATTAAAGGGCAATTTTGCACTTAGAGAGGAAAGAATTGAGTTGTAACAGGGAAAAATGTTAGCTGGGAGATGCAAGAAGTAGCAGAATATATGTTATATCACTCACCAGCACACGCTGCTGGCTGGGGCCAGGATAATCCCACTCCATTTTTTATATCACATTGGAATAAGCAGTGAATAAACGGGAATAGTCCTGCAACAGCAAATGGTGACCGTGCACTAGTAACTGCCAAGCCGTTAGTCTCAGCAGGCAAGGTGAAAAGAGGAAAAGAGGTTGGTTCAAAGGCAAATACCTGAGAAGTGCTTCAGCATCGCACTGGGTCCACGTGAGTTGGAGGGGAGGATTTTAGAAGCTGGTCATATCCACACCATGTAAAATATAACGATCAGAAACTCAAACTACACCCCGAAAGGAAGCAACAGCAGGAGAACCATCTCATTTACCAGAGGAGGTGATTGCTACCACCAAGTGCAAGGAATAGGGGGAAAAAGAAAGGTCCAGAGAGCAAGAGAGGAGAAAGGGAAAGTCAGGGGATAGGTGAAAGGAAAATGGAAATCAAGAGAAAAATAACCCCACCTAAAAGGCAATTCTAATCAGCTACAAAAGGAGAGTTAAATGCAGCCCCAGTTGGGAAATGGATGGCTAAAAACCACGGCAGCAAAGGCTGAACGCTGCAGCCAGCCAGGGCTTTACAGGGCACTAACCAGGCATTTCTCAAATATCATCGAGGCACAGGTTTCTTTACTTCTGAGCAGTTACAACATAGCACGGCACCAAAAGGAAAGTAATTACACAGGGGTTTTTTACTAAATAACGTCAAATGACAGCTGAAGAAGATTAAATATGCAACCAAAATTTACCTACGTTGCTGTAATACCGCTAATAACACTAGCATTTATAGAGGGCTAAATCATGCTTTCCTTGCTTAAGGCCCTTCTCTCTGACCTTTGAAGGTTTGATCTTGAGACATGATGTAAATCATCCAGAGAGTTTTCTTCACCTCTACGGGATGAAGGATATTCCTATTCTCCTAAAGCAGGGTTAGCCTTCCAAATAAAAGAAAGATAGACACTGGAGGTACTTGGACATCCAAGCTCTCCCCTTCCCAAAGTCACTCAGACCCCTCTGTGCAATGGCGAAGTGGTTTCCATCAGCCGAGGAGCATCCTCCACCACTGCACAGAGATGGACTCTCAGTTCCAGAGGGTTTGAATTTTCTGCACACTTATTGAAAGCAACATAACCCCCCCCATCCCAAGGTAATAATGCAGCTATTTTCACCCAACCTGAAGTTTCTAAGGCTAGCAACTTGCCCATTAGTAAAAGTACAACACTTTGGGTGATCGGTGCCAGGGCAGAACAGCACAGCGCTGTACCTACCCTCAAATCCCACTCACTCTGGGACTGATGGTGCACTCAGGAGAAGGAAACAAGAGCAGCTTCTTCAGTTAAATTGATGTTCAAATCAATGGGCATTTGGTAGATGCTCTCCAGGTACACCAACAGCCTGCAGCAACGGCCAGAGCCACATCCCCACATGTTTTAGAGAAATACCTTGTCCTGTGAACTTAGGAGGACGTTCAGACTGCATCAGCTCCACCATTTGGTTTATTTTAAAAGACAACATGATGTTAAATCATCGCACTGGTGTTTGCATCAAATACCACTTCCCTTGATTAATAAATGTGTGCCTGGTTTGCTACGAGATCTCAATAGAAGTTAGACAACATTTCTCAGGCAAGTGCTTTTCTTTCCATGATGTGAAAACAACTTGTCGTTGCAAAGATTGAAAAAAAATTAAATAAATAAACAAGGCTGTGTGTTTGAAAAGAAGCTGTGGAAAACACATCAATATTTGTAATTACAGCAGCAGCTGCTGCTCTGGGAGCAGTCAGGGATGAAGGCTGCTTTCCCACAGATCCCATACCCCTTCTCCCCACTTCGGCCCCATCCCCACCACAGCAATATTCCCAGCTCTTCCTTCCTAAGTGCCTCACACCCATATATTTCTCATCTCTCCGTGTAGCCTGCGATGGCCAACACAGCCATCCTCACTGCTGGCCACGTTCCCTAAACGCCGGCTAAACAAAAGGCATTGCTAGCACGGGGTGCTGCAGCCAGAACAGCCCATCCTCTCCAGCTGGGATTTGCCCTACCCAATCCGCACGTAACTTCAGGGAATTGAACACTGTCGAGAGCTCACGACATCTACCAAATTTGGTTCAAGTTGACCAAGGGGTTCAAACGCATTAGAGCACAGAAAGACTGATGGGCAGAGGGTATAATCGCATGAGACTATTACCTTAGAAAAAGAGGCTTAAAAAATATCATCAAAGGACAAAAGGCGCGAAGGCACTGCAGGGAAGGCTGACAAGGCTGAGCTGAGGAGGAGGAAAATGAAGTAACTCCCCAGAGGACTGAAATACTTCAAAATCCTTGCTCTCCATTTCAGATTATCTCAGTAAACTGATAACTATCACACCAACCGGCCAACAACCTGAGGATTTAAATGAGCTTTTTGCTAACGGCACGTGTAAACCCCGATGAATTCCAAACAGATGGTTTATTTAAAGATCATGTTATATGAGATCATGTTATTGCCAGCGGCATCAATACCCAGATTAGAGCAGAGTTGTTGCAAGGAAAAAGATATAATTGTAGACATGTAAAAACCCTCCTGTTTGGACAGAGACTGGCCAAGAGTAATCAGCACTTCTTAAAGTCTTAGAAACGGAGTGAAAGAGCTGAAGTGTGTGTAATTACCAGTGAGGAGCACTGTAGCAAAGCAGATAAAGTTAATTATACAGTGCAGGAGCATTTTCAGTTGATGCAGTAGTAATCATAGTCAACAGAGAAGTGCCCAACAGAAGGAGCCGCATACAATAAAAGCAATCATGTGGTGAAAGTGTACAGCACAAATTACCTAAAAAACAAAGGCAGATACAGACACACAGCTGGAGCTGACAAATCTTAATAAAGATTTGTGGATTTCTACATGCAATACGATACCTTAAGAAGCAGCAGACTTTACTCCATGGATGGTAACCCCAAAAATCATCACATGAGTCTGGAGGAGGGATCAATATTTCTGCTCCATGCGGGGAAGCAAGGGCCAGATCCAGCACCAGTCTGTGACAATATTCACACCATTTATCACGGGAAACACCGGTCACGTCCTGAGTGCTGCTGCTGCGTATGAAACAAATTCGCCAGCGGGTTGGTCTAGAGTACCAATTTTCTGAAAGTAAATTTGTACTTAGGAGAAGAGACGCAGTAAATAGACCTCTACGTTGAAACTCAGGCTCGCAGGCCACCATTTCCTACAGACCATGCAACACCCGCATCCACCAGTCTGCGTTAAACACAGCGGGGCTGGACTACAGGACCTCAAATAAAAGGTTCAAGCATAAATCATTTGCACACGCACACAATTATGCACCTCTACAAACACCTTCCCAGTGTCTCTTGGTTTGATGATGGGACAGACACCAGAATTTCCCTTCCTTGTGCCAGCGGCAATCTCTCCCACTCCCCGTTACAAGCCATGTCATCCAGGAGCTGTCTCTGTCCATACAATTTCGTGGCTCTCACCCATTCAAAAAGAGCTTTCCCCCCAAGATTTCCAAAAGGAATGGTATTAAATAAATCCAGGCTGAGGCGGCAGCGTGCCATCACCTCCCCTGCACCCAGGGCTGCTGCGGGAGGAGGCTCCCCCGCCATCCCATCCCCACTTGCCAGCTGGATTTCTCATGGCCCTTCGATATTAATAGCTTTTCAGGTCTCTATTAAATGATGCAGTTTTATCCTGTCTTCCCAGAGTAATAAACTCCCTCTAAATGCTGCTTGTTGGAACACCCTGACTAACAGATTTTTAATACTGTAAAAGACTTAATTTGGGGAGTACGTGAAACCTTGTCCTTCGAAGCATCCTGATGTGCTAGTGGGGAAGGATTTACTGATTTGAAAAGGTCCAGATAAATAAATAAAAGACACTGCTAATTGCAGTGAAACAGATACCTGGCTGACCGGCTGCAATTAGCAACACAGAGAAGGTGACAAAACAACACCAGGGAGGTCAAGAGACATAGAAATCCCACTCCAAGGGTGTTTGCTAACTCTCCTTACGCTTGTGGCAGGGCTTGTCCAAGAGCAGCCAGCCCGCGGGGCTGTGCTGGCAGAGGGTTTGACCTCCGCCTTTCACTGCTCGCTAACGCCGACCCTTATTTCTGAGAGCCAGGCTTCCAGAGATGAGAGCCACATCTGTGCCAACAGTAATTACTTAGGAAAACAGGTAACTTCTCGGAGCTGATTGGGAAGAAATCAATGCCTAACACCTGATGGTTTAGACAGTGCAGCTGTGAGCATTGCTGTCAACACTTCCACTGCTGAAGGATGAAGAATGAAGCCAGACGTGACTCAAGTGCCATCTTTTCCAAAGTTAAGTTAAAACAGCCCCGGAAATGAAATGAATGCATCGGCCTTGAAGTCTGAGGGATCACAGCAAGGTTCAGAAAGGGTATTTGGTATTACCGAGGTGAGCCTGCAGCCCGCGGTGTGATGGCTGTGCACAAGGAGCTCTTTGTGACAGCAGGGAGACACCAACCAGCTCCCAGAACCCTTCACACTTTTTACGCTGTGAAAGCGAAGCTGTTCAGCAGCACTTGGGTCCAACCTGGGTCCCATCTGCTGGCAGAGGATGCTCCGAGTGCCAGGGTGGTCCCTGCCTCTGAAGCCCAGGAGAGCCAGGTAGGGCCACAGGACCTCCTGGGAGAGAAAAGCAGAGGACTTCTGTGACCTGCTGCTGGCAGGTGCCACGTACCCTGAGGTGGGGTGAGATTTCCATTTGCTGGCAGGGAGAGAGGAGCCCCCGCACCCAGTGGGGTGGGACAAAAACAGGGGGCAGTGACAGCCGGGGTCCCAGGTCCACCAATGAAAATTGCAAGCCACCACCATAAAGGGTGTCTCCCTGCAAGAAGCAAGTCACCGTCTGGCTGGGCACAGGGTCCTGGACGCCAAGCGGTGACTGGGGAGGGGGACAGGGCAGGGTTCGGGTGGCCTGTCCCAGCTGTGCCCCTGCAGAAGGCTGGCAGTCGCCAAAGCTTTCGGGTAGCGTTTAGCCACAGCGGGGCTTCATTCTGCACACTGGGGACAAAACCCAGCCCAGCAAAGTGAAGACCCAGCGGTTGGAGCCGCGGTGCAGTTATTGCTCTGAAACACTGTCATCTTGTGGCTGCTCAGCCGCCGTCAGACAGGCTGCAGCCCATGTGCCTGGATGGACATCAGGGTGGCCAGAAAACGGCTTTGAGAGTGAAGGGCTGGCCAGGACATGACAAGGAGCAACCCCACACTGGGGCACGGGGAGCCACCTTGCTCTGGGTAGCATTATTAACGGCCGTTACTGCCGAAGCAGGAGAGCTGGAAATCCATGTTTGCACTTCCAGCTCCGCCTGGGCCCCCCATGGCTGCAAAAATTATATCAGGGAGGATGGCATTCATTGGGACAATCACCTGCCACTGCCAGGAGTGCTGACTGTGTAAGATGTGTCCGCTCGGGACCTGCAAAGAGCAAACAAAGCTCCCCATGTGCACGAGCATCACTGGGGGAGCGCGGGGTCTGCACCACCCTGGGAGAGGGAGGCACTGCCACAGGAGGGAAAGTCAACCTGTCTGTCCCTCACAGACACCAGAGAGCCACTACACCCCTTGATGTGAGAAGTGGGTGGGAGATCTCTGTTCCCTGTGAGAGGGGCGCAGCCATCAGCTAGATGAAAGACAATGCTGGAGAGCAAAGCAGTGGCAAATACTTTGCTATTTTTAAGCTTGACTGAGCGGCTAGAAGGGCTGACAAACCTATCCCGCTCCAAAATTGCCATCAGGCAGAGGAGACCTCCTTGGATACTCTGGATGCCACCGGAGCCACTTGTGGGGCTGGTGGGAGCAGGAGGGCGGGCAGGATCGGTGCTTTGTGGGTGCAGAGCCATAGGGAGGTGCTGAGGAGCTCCTGACAGCTGCTGAAGAGGCTGGCACCAACTTTAAGCCAGATAACCTGGGTTATTTTATGCCATTAAAAGAACCTGCAGCACATCCGTGCTGTCACTCTTCAATAAAAGAGCAGCACTAGAGTTCCTAGGAGCCACCACAGGAGCCCTGACACATCCTGCAGGGAAGGAAGCAATCACTTGAGGTCCATTTTGAGAAAAAAAAAAAAAAAAGAAAAAAAGAAAAGTATTTATTTATTTGGATCCATCTGAAAGTTGCAAGGCCCCGTGAGCATTACAGTCACTACAAGGCCTTATTTCTTCATCTAAATATTTGAGATATAAATATTCTCTCTGAATTTCCTTTCATGATTAGCAGGGAATGTCACGTGCGCCAGCTCCCTTGCTCCCAGTTATTGCTTAAACATAGATAAATATGAAAATGTGGGCAAATATTTACAGACAATAAATGCTGGGGGTTTTTAATTAACTAGTGTTTCATATGGTTACAAAACACAACATTTTAGCAACAACTAAACCCAGAAAAATTACAATTTGCCTCCCTTACTCTTCTCACACCTAGTAACTTATTTTGGGGGCAATTAACAAGCGGCAAATCCAGGAAAAAGGAGAATGAAAAACTTCTTTCTCCCACAGCACATAACGAAACTGTGGCTTTTACTGTCACAATGAACTGGGGATGCCAAAAAACGCATCAGCGACGTTGACCGGGTGTGGGTATCTCAGTGGACAGTAGGAATGGCCAAAGCTGTAATAGTTATGAATGACGTGAATTTTGGAAGAGATGCAGACCTCCAGCTGTGGCTGCAAGCCAATCTTTATTAGGGATTAGGAAAAGAGCTAAGGTGACAGCCAGGTTATCTGCTTACAAGGGAGCTGCACATACTTTCCACCTTCCACCCAGCGCTGGAGAGATCGGCTGCAATAACTGGACGTTGGAGCCGATTCAATTTTTCCTTTTTTCTTCTTCAATTTTTGTCAGCTAATCCCAGTGCAGTGCCTGAGCGTATGAAACATCAGCCTTACTTAGCAGAAAAAAACCAACCGCAAGCGGCCTTTTCTTCCTAAACAAGGCACGCTAAGAATAAACAGCATACCGCAGCGCCGGAGCGCGCTGCCCAAGAAATATAGCTGGGGACAAGATTCAAAAGAAAAATATGCGAGAGGCCTGAAAGGGTCTGTCATAAAAAAATCTAATTAATAGGTCTCTGAGCAAACGCAAAGGCCAACAGGCAAATAACATAAACACTGCTGCAAAAGATCTACGTGCAGTTCTCCGCAAAGCAACAAAGCAATTTCTTATTGTGCAATCAATACAAAAGAGATTACAACTCAAAAAAAAAAACAAACCAGAAGACAAAAAACCCAACCCTGCTTCTAAAGAAACAACGGAGCTACCCAATTTAAAACACAGGTTCTCCTTTATTTTATTCTGAACCACTAGAACTACAAGCCAATGCCTTAAATGAAGGGGAAAAAAATCAGAATCAACGTAACAAATATTAACATTTATCAAATATGTAGCAAACAGTTCCTTCCAGCAAACTTCTAAATAATTCCCACCCAATATAAGGAAGCCAATCTTAGGAATGCACCATGCTGGAACAGTCGAGGGAACGACCTGGATGAAAAACACAACCCCAAAATAGAGGTGTCACCAAAAAGCCTTGTGTTTCACACTCATTTCCAGCAAAAGACATCATTTAAAACCAAAGAGCACCTGGGGGAGCCCGGCTGGGGCCGGTCCATCGGCACAGACACTTTGCAGGGCCAGGACCGGGGCTGATGGTGGGGGTGACCTGTGGTGGCCACCCGTCCCCAGTGCCCCCTGCCCACGGGCACAGCTCTGCTCCTCGTGGCCGGGACCTTGCTACCAGCAGAGACCGGAAAAGACAAAATGTTTAATAACGGGGTGGAGGAACGCTAAGAAAAGCTAAATGCAAAGTAGGTGGCAACGTGGGACGGAGGTCAGGAGTGACACCTCCCCAACCTGGGTGAGATATAACCAAAACATGGGGGAGCTTAAGCCCCTTTTATTTACTTTTCTGAGCCACGGGCATGCTTTGGGCTAACACATCCCGCTTTTTTATTCAACTACAAAGGCTACAAACCTCCTATCCATTTTTTTTCCATAGCAAAAGCAGGGATCCCATGTTGGACCTCCCTCCCTGCCCCGTGCCCAATGCACCGAGCACCTGAGCATCGTTTTTAGAGAACCCAGAGCAAAACGCGCCGGAGCTGCAGTGACGGGGGCAGTGCAATGTACATCCCCTATAGACCGCGCCCTGCACCGTGGAGTGCCCGGCCCCTATAGCCCGCACGGCCGTTCCGCACCGCCTGCAGCCCCTCCAGCTCGCTGCCCCTATGGCCCGCGCTGCGCGGTCGCTACCCGCCGCACCTATAGACACGGCACCCTATAGACTGCGCGCGCCCGGGCCGCCCTGCGCATGCGCGACCTCGCAGCGCACCCCCCCCCCGCGCAGACTCGCAGGCACGGCCCTGCGCATGCGCGCGCCCCCTCAGCAGGCAGAGGCCTCCGCGGCGGCAGGGGGCGCTGCGAGGCGGAAGCGCCCCGCTGTTTCCGGCCGTCGCGGCTGAGTCACTGGGCCGCGCCGCCGCCCGGAGCCGAGCTGCCCCGGCCCGTCCCGTCCCGTCCCGTCCCGCCGCCCGGAGCCGAGCTGCCCCGGCCCCTCCCGCCGCCGCCATGCCGCTGGAGAACCTGGAGGAGGAGGGGCTGCCCAAGAACCCCGACCTCCGCATCGCCCAGCTCCGCTTCCTCCTCAGCCTCCGGCCCCGCGCGCCCGACCCCGCCGTGCGCGACGAGCTGATGGCGGCCGTACGGCTCCACAGTGAGTGCGGCCTGGGCTGAGGGGAGCGGGGGGGGGGCTGTCCCTCCACGGGCTGCAGGGGCCTCGGGGAGCCCCTGCCTGTCCGTCTGTCCGTCCAGAGGCGTGCGTGGGTAGGCAGGGAGCCGGTCTGACTGTCTGTGCTCGTTTGCCTGTGGCGCGGGTGAGTGTTTATGCGGGTGTGTAGGCCTCTGCCGGCTGGAGGGCATCAGCCTGCCCCTGGGGCACGGACGGTCTGAGGGCAGCGGGGGGGCAGGCGAGGCAGGGAGGCGTTTGGACATATCAGCGTGGTGCCCTGTCCCCACCTTTGCCCACTGTTACATCGTGCTGGTGTTCCAAAAGGCAGGAGTCCTCTGCGCTCAGGGTGAGATAAACAGTGAGGGGAGTGATGTGGGAGAGGCGTAAAGAGAGCAGTGGTGGAAAAGAGTCCGCAAAAAGATGTGTGGCAGGCAAGGCCTGCTGAAACACCGGCTCAGTCATGTCTGATTTAATAGGTACCTGATAGTAGGAAGGATGGAGCTGGCAGCGATGATCCGTGCTGTTGTCCTTCAGTGCTCTGCACTAGAAACAGGCACACACTTGTTGCAGCAGTTAATAGCAGGAGCCTTCCTCTTTTCTTTTCAGATATGGCTCCATATTATGAAGCCCTCTGCAAGTCTCTGGAATGGCAGATAGACACAGATCTATTGAACAAAATGAAGAAGGCTAATGAGGAAGAACTGAAACGTCTTGACAATGAATTAGAAGATGCGGAAAAGATTTTGGGGGAGAGTGAAATCCGAGATGCAATGATGGCCAAAGCTGAGTACCTGTGCAGGATTGGGGACAAGGTTGGTTCATGGCAGAAGCTTTACAGACTCTCATTAAAAACACCGCATCATAATGCTCTGAACTAGGCTGGTTCCAATGAGCACTGTTCAGAGGGAGGAAGCTGGGTAACTTACTGTGCATTTTCTCTGGGGATGGGAGATGGGGGGGGTGTTACCAAAATTTAAATTATCTAGGAAAAACCAAGTAGCTCTTGAAAGAAAACATTTTTTTTTCTCAAAAAGAGAAAGCTATTTTCTATTTGCAGATGTTATTTTTCACTTTCCTTGTGTCTTTAGACTTTTCTAAGCTATTTACATAGTGTGACTTAATTTCAAGTTACAGATCCTTAGATTTAAAAGATAGATAAGATTGGCTCTTTTAACTTAATTTAAACTTTGATTCTTTAAGATTATTCGGAATACATAACGTTAAAGTTCTGTAGGAAACGAACAAATTCACAACCATGGGCAGAAGACAATGTGTGTACTTACCACAGACATTCTGTAAACATTCTAGGTGCTTTTAACATTCTTACAGTAGAAAATACTGTCTTGTTAGGAGGGAGCTTTGACTGCGTTCCGCAAGACTTACGACAAAACTGTGGCACTGGGACATCGTCTGGATATCGTGTTCTATCTTCTAAGGATTGGCTTGTTTTATATGGATAACGACCTCATCACACGGAACATAGAAAAGGCAAAAAGGTACGGCTTGGGTTGAGTGCACTAACGCACTTTTGAGACAAACCGTAACAAAAGAAATGGAAGATAAATATCTTGCTGTGAAGAAGTGATACTGTCTCACTGGTTGTGAGACAGAATCACAGAGTGGTGGGTGTACTAGAGAGTTTCCTACTCCTGGATTTTTTTTATGAGGGGGAAGAGAAAAGAAAGGTTAATATTCTGTGTCATTTATTTTCTAGTAGCTGACTTAATTTGTATTTGTAGCCCACCCTCCACTCCCACTTACCTGTTCTGTAGCTGTTAGAAGACAAGTAACTTCGGGTGTGATTAGATTGTATGATAAAGTGCAATGCAGGACTGCCAGCTGAATCCAGCTGCTGCCAGTGCCACACAGCTGGCTCTGTGAACCATCAGTGTTTCCTCTAGAAGCAAGAGCCCGGTGTCAGCACAGTGTGCTTTGGTGCAGCTCTCCTTCCCTCATTTCCACGGCTGGCTTCAGTGTCTCTGTGCTCTCTGCATTTTGAACTTGAGGCGCTCCTGTAGCAAGCTGCGCTTTCCAGTCTCTTTGCTGGTGCTATGAGAGACCAAGGCAGAGGGCCTTCCCAGCTATCATGTTCCTTGTGTTGCCTTCTCAGCAGATTTTGTCTCGGCCTCTGCCGCATAAATTTAATGTTAATATTATTCTTGAGAAGTGGCAACTTTTAATTTTTCTTTCTATGCTGCTAGTTGGATGACTTTGATTTTAGCAGCACGGGCAGTTGAAAGCTGCCACAGCCAAGGTTGACAGTAATATCTACCTGCACATCTCAAAAGACTGCAGTCACAATTTTAGAGGCTGTAAACTTTTCCTTTCAGTTGAACTGTGCCCTGTGCAGAAGTGTCTGATCTCTCCTCTTCCAAGGAAGCCCCAGGTGTACAAAGCCTGGACTGTTTCAAGAAACTGTAACATAAAACAAGTTATTCTTCTCTAATCACATGGTATCAGTTGATTTACTGCACTTGTTTCGTGGAACTTATTACATAATCCATTTTCATAAACAAATATTTCTTTTTGTTCTATTTTAAGTCTAATAGAAGAAGGAGGAGACTGGGACAGGAGAAATCGTCTCAAAGTGTACCAGGGCCTTTACTGCGTAGCTATTCGAGATTTCAAACAAGCAGCGGAGCTCTTCCTTGATACAGTTTCAACGTTTACATCCTATGAACTTATGGATTACAAAACATTTGTAACGTACACGGTCTATGTCAGCATGATTGCATTAGACAGGCCTGACCTTAGGGAAAAGGTAAGGACAGCAGATGAAAACGCCGGTTCAAACAGACTCAGTCTTTCTTTAACCTGTTTATCTCCATGCTGAAAGTGATGGCAATTAAACACGGTTCTTTGCTTTCAGGTTATTAAAGGAGCGGAGATTCTGGAAGTGTTACACAGTTTGCCAGCTGTACGACAGTACCTCTTTTCTCTGTACGAATGCCGTTACGCAGCCTTTTTCCAGTCACTAGGTAAAGCTGTGTTCTTCCCTTCAATGCTATTTCAGGTGCTTCTGTTAGTTGTTTCAGATCATACACAACTTTTGTGGAGTAGCTACAGTCTAGAACTAGAGCTACTTTATGCAGAAAAAGAAGAGAGGTGTGTTGTTTTCTTAACCAGTGACCTAAAATTTGTTGCTCTTTGATTTTTAAAGCAAACAAATGAACCTGTCTTTGCATACAGTGAGCTTTATGAAAGCTCCTACCTGATGAGGTGGAAAAGCATTTTCAAAATGGCTATGGAGCCAGGTCAGATGGGAAAGCTTTGAAACGTTTTCTCTTTGGAAGAAGTGCCAGGACTTGTAGTCTAAATCTCAACCTGTAAAAGAAATTACATAGAAAGTTTTCATTGCTGTTGTTACCACTGGCTTTCTGCTCTGGTTTCTGTATAAAAGAGTGACACTGAAGAAAAGCTGCTCAGAAAACTCCCATTCTTGCCAGCGCACAGACTGCTTGTTTTCCTTCTGTGAGATTTAGAATACAAGAAAATAATATATTTAGAAAAAAGCTCCACAAACAAACAAACAAAAAAAACCCCCCTTCATGGCAAAGTGTCTCATTAACTTTGCCGCAGTGTTGTTTGCCTGTTAGTGCTGCTTCTGGTTCCAGAACCCATACAGACTATATGACTTTACTTCTCTTTAGTAGAACACCTTTCCTATCCTGAGGTATGCACGAATATGATATAGTTCACACTGATTACTTACTAACTGGTGTTATGTACACAACTGATATTTTGTATTTCCTAGAGGTTACCGACTCTTTTTTTTTT
>VXBO01005567.1:895512-924785 GCA_013400135.1 Rhinoptilus africanus
GTTTTTTTTCCTCTCCTCTTTTTAGCTATCGTAGAGCAAGAGATGAAAAAAGATTGGCTGTTTGCACCCCACTATCGATACTATGTACGGGAAATGAGAATTCATGCGTATAGCCAGCTCCTAGAGTCTTACCGGTCATTGACATTAGGATACATGGCAGAAGCATTTGGAGTCAGCGTAGAATTCATAGATCAGTAAGTTATTCAGATTTTAAGTTCATAAAGATCTCACTTTACACCGTAATTATTTATAATGATCCCATTATGAAGAAAAAATCTCTATTCTACTTTGAGTCTAAACACACCTAAATTTAAGTGAACCTTATAGAATAATAGAATTGTCTAGGTTGGAAAGGACTTTTCAAAGAAAATTACTTGATTGCAGTCTCTCATGACAACTTTTCCAGTGGTTTTTTCACTCTAAATGCTGCATGAGAAACTAGTCTTTCATGAATAATTAAGAAAAGCAGCATATTTAGAGTTACTAGAGAGTAGGGAACTCTTAGGAGACTTTTCTAATGAATTGACTGGCATGAAGTTCTTTACATCAGGATAAATTCCGAGTAGGAACACTATATGAGTGCTGCCTTTGAATTTGAGGAGCAGTTGACGCTAAACCAAGCGATAATTTTCACTAACTCAAGGGACTTTTTGGCCCGAGAAGAAAATATTAAGACATTTTGTATTCAGATCACTAGAAGGATTCTTCTTGTGTGTAACGTCCAAGCTTTAATGAGGATGCATAAGAAAGATAACTTAGGAAAACGTATCGGCTGTTGTTTCAGAAATATAGTGTGGTGACAATGTTGTTTTACAGTAGTGGGTTTAGTACTGCTAAGGGTACAAGTCCTTGGTGAAACATGATTTAACCAGCTTTGCTTTTTTTTTCTTAGGGAGCTTTCAAGATTTATCGCAGCTGGGCGATTACACTGCAAAATAGACAAAGTAAATGAGATTGTAGAAACTAACAGGTAAGCTAACAATTCCTATAAATCGTTTTTGACAGCCCAGTTGAATTCTATACATTTTGATGACACTTATTACAGAAATGTAAGTGGCTTGGTGTAAAACATATTCTCACTTCTCAACCCTTTTTTTTCCCCCTCCACAATTCCTAGGCCTGATAGCAAGAACTGGCAGTACCAAGAAACCATCAAGAAAGGAGATTTGCTGCTAAACAGAGTTCAGAAACTTTCCAGAGTAATTAATATGTAATTTTTTTAACGCAAGGGAATGCAGAATTTAGATGTTTAAAACATTTTGGAAGTAACCTATAAATATATTGTATAACTATACCGTAGGTAAAAAAAATTACTAGCGAGAGAGGTAGTGTTTTTGCTTTCCACTTCATTATGTAAACAATGTTCTCTTTTGGTGTATGGATCCCAGTTCATTTATTAAATGTACGATACAGTTGGTGATCTCTTGTAATATACTTTGTTCCTTTCCTTGACTGCGTTCAGTATTTAATAGTGAAGCAGGGTCAAGAAGAGAGAGAACTAACGGCAACTCTATGCTTGGTTTTTTAAGACTTCTGTATTTGAATCAAAGGTGAAAAGAATCAGTTGCACAACAGTAAAGTAGCCAAAAACTTTAGTTTGTGTGCTGTCCAGACAGAACAAACTCTTGTCAGGGGAGGATTATAGCTTAAGGGAGAAGGAATAAGGACACAAATGGCTGTGGTGAAGCAATAATACAACACCAAAAACTTTAAGGGAGTGTAACTTTGGGAACATCTTTAACTGAAGCAGCCACTCCCTTAAAATGACATTTTTGCTGTCTGTTGAAAAGAAAGCACATTAGCGCAGCATTACCTTTGAAATAACTTCCTCTGTTAGGTTTGCAGATGTCAAAGTGACGGTAGGAACAGTGGAAGATACTCTCGCAGTTGGACACCACTGATCAAATACTGGCGGGGGTTACGTTTCTCTCTTCACAGCTGCTGAGGAATAAATGGTTCAAGTGGGCTGCTGCCATCCTGATGGCACAGGGAGCGGAGCCTGGCAGCAGCTGTTCGCCTGCTGGCTTGGCTTGAGGGTTCTTTTCTCCTCCCAAAGAAAGTCTGTGACTTCGTTCTGTTCGCTGTTTGATGCCACTGCACTTAAAAACAGAATCCATTTACTGTCTGTGCCCGTGGCCACTTTAATGCTTGAAGTAACACCACCAGGTAGATACACCCCCTGAACGCTCCTGACATTTGGAAGCTCCTGTGCAAGGGCCAGGACAGCCTGGAATTTCACCTGCCCGCTCCTCTCACTGCCCCGTCGCGGAGGATCTCCCCGCTTTGAATCACTGCCCCCTGCCCCACGTTACACTCCTCAGCCGCAGCCTTGAGGGTCCGTTAATTTTCTTCTCTGCCAAGCATCTAAAAAAGCCAAAATACAACCTTTGACTACTTACCAGAAGCTGGTTTGGGTTGGGGTTGATTCCCCCGCCCAAGGAGTAGCTATTTAGCTAGAGTTTAAAGACTTACATTTCAGACAGGACAAATTTGAAGAAAATTCTGATCTTTGCTTTCTTTAGAACAGTGAGAATAATAAACGAACACCCTAGTTGGTTTACCATGTAGTCAGGTAATGATTTTATATTTTGTGTGTTTACGCACATGTCACTTCTTATAAAGTTTTAATTAATTTAGGCGAATATTCAGATTTTTCAGAGCTGCAATAATCTCCCTAAGGTTTCCTAGATCTGCTCCGTAGCAGATGAAGTACAGCTAGCTGGGAAGACTTTAGCTCTGGCTGCCTTTTGCTAACCCATTTTCCACCTTCCGTACACACAAACAGTCAGCGGATCAGAAGACCATCCTATGACGGTAGGAGCCCCAGGCGTCGCTGGATTGAGAGATTTCATTTCTGGTACACAGATGAATTTATCTTTCCGACATAATTGTACCTGAACTGGCCTTAGTTAACCATGTGAAAGCTCTGCGAAATAAACCTCAGGATTTCTGTTCAACTTCTGTATTACTTGATGTATTTTTAACTGTAAATTGAAGGGAATAGAAACTTACCCAAGAAAACCAGGCTAACGGAGGTTTTGTTCGCTCAAGAGAAATCTTGCTGCTCTTTTAAGTGTGTGTAAGAGCAACAGGAAAACAAAAGAAAAGGAAATACCTCCTTTGTGAGGAAAATAATAAAAATATTACTAAAGATTTTTAGTGTGCTGTAAGATACTTGCAGAGCTCTCACTTCTTATTTGATTCTAACCATCACTGTCATCCCTGGGGGGGGCCAAGCATCTAAAAACTGGGTGTTCTCTGCTCAGATGGGTGAAAAACCGGAATGTTTTAAGCGCACATATCCTGCCAGAGCAAGGGCAGAATTCATTTTCAGTGTGCCACCAATGAACTAAAGCTAGTACGGATCTTTGTCCAGATGTCGGCATTATCTAGAAAAATGTTAATTGCACTAGAGACAATTTTTAAAGCCCTCCTTTAAAGATCCTGACTTGCCTTGCTCATTTCCGGATCTTAGCCTGTGTCCTGCGAAGGAGGATCCTGCAGAGCTTCTTGACAAAACTTTTGGGGCCTGGCAAGAAAGTCGCGAGAATTTTACCTGAACTATTTTCAGGCTTTCGGCAGCGGCTCAGCCTCTCAAGCCGTGCCAAGCAGCGGTGGGATAAACCTCTGGCCAGTTGTAGGGAAAGGCAGCAACCTCCCGAAGGGCACGGCTGGAGGCACACAGCACAGCCATGGCAGCCAGCTGTCGCTCTCCCGGGAAAAGGAAAAAGCGATCCGGCAGATAGTCTTTTCCAAGGAGCCGGAATGCCGGGTCAGGCCCCGAGCTGATCCAGGCCATAATTTTTTCTATCGTTTTTAACTGCCTACTTCAATTTCCACGTCGAATCAGAAGCAATTGGAATTCTGCTTCCTTTAAGCCCTGAAGTGACTTCAAGTTACTTTTCGCTGTCCCGTGATCCCGTTAGTTTTACCTTTGGTTTATTTCAGCTCGAGATTTCCGTTTATTTAACTCCGATGGCGAGTGGCACCGCAAACACACCCGGTCGTGCCTCAGTCCTGACACCTCTCCACGGATTTATAGTCCACATGCCAAAGTCGTACATTCTCTCTCTCGTAATTTAAGCCCCTGCGGTTCCTTGAACTAATGCCATTCTCCAATTTCGCTTCGGAAGGCTGACTTCACGCTGGCACCAGGGTGGCCAGAATCGGGCAGGGATTTCAGGACACAGCCGCACCAGAGGGACAATTTCCACCCGGCTCTGCAACACACATGCTGCCCTGAAGCTGTGGGAGCGCAGGGGGGAAGGACAGGAGACGGAGCGTTGTCAGGTTTGGCTCTAAAGTTCTGCTCCAAAACGATTGAGATCTAGTCTGTGCACGAACCAAAGGCTCCATTTCTTCTCTGGCTGAAGGCTGGGCTGCAGGGTTGAAGGCCCAGCCTTGCAGAGAAGAAACAAGGCACTTGCTTTTGGAAAAATAAGTCACCTGCTGTGGACGGGAGGGGACGTGGGTGAAGAAGAGCTCAGCTGCAAAAGCGGAGGACAAAGGAAACTTCCAGCACCGTGCTGGCGAGCAGCTAAACCCAGCAGCGGCGCACCGTCCCTGCTGACGCCGAAGGGAGCTTTTATCCCCACCTAGATGTCACCTGCAGTCACCCCCGCCACGGGCTGGGAGGAGGCTTTTTGCCTGACCCCAGCTCTCAGGCCACTTTCCATCCTTTGCAATGAAGTTTGGCTCCAGGTTAGTTTGAACAACTTCACACAAGGTTTTTGAGATTCCCCTGAAGTTTGGTGGGCCAGAAAAACTCAAAGCAACACAAACATATGCCGCTTTTCCACGACAAAGATCCCACGCTGCTCGTTAGGAACAAATCCAGCAGCTAACGCAGTTTCCCAGCCAAAGCGCTGCGAAAAGCATTCAGTCAAATTAAGAGTCCCACAAGCCACGTGTGTTTGATTATTTGTTGCAGCAGAACGTGATAATAATGAACCAACAGGAATTTGCATTTCAATAAAGCCAATTGCAAGCCCTCGTATGGGTTGTTTCGGCAGCTGGCAGAAGTGGGAGCGGTACGAAGGCTCCCAGCGTCGGGGCCGCTCGCGGGGGGGCACGGGGCCAGCTCCACTCCCGGCCTCCAGCGCTGCGGGTGCAGGACGGGATTTAGGAGTTTTCCTACCCAAGGCGGGTTATAGCCTTTGAGCCCGACACGCCTCCAGCAGGAGAAGGCTGACGCCTGCAGGCTCAGGGGACACATCACCAGCTTCCATTTGGAATCACAGAAGTGTGTAGGTTGGAAGGGACCTGTCAGACCATGGAGGCCAACCATCAACCCAACGCTGACAAACCCCACGTCTACCCGTCTTTTAAATACCTCCAGGGATGGCGATTCCACCACTTCCCCGGGCAGCCTGTTCCAATGCTTCACAACCCTTTTGGTGTAGAAATTTTTCCTAATATCCATCCTAAACCTCCCCTGGCGCAGCTTGAGGCCATTTCCTCTTGTCCTGTCTAAGGCAAAGGGCATCGACAACAGGCACACGCGCAGAAAAGCACAGGCACAGAGCGCCTCCAGCACAGGTCTGCGCTGCCGGCGCTACCAGGCTCGGGCTCCTTCATCACCAAGCAACCTTTCCTGGAGAAAGGTTGGAGAAACCTTTCCTGGAGAAACGTCTTTCTTCACCTTCGGAGATAATCAATGGCAGAAGAGAAACTACCTTCCACCCACTTCGGGGAAATCTGTCCATGGGGCTTTACTCCGGCACAGGTGACATCCCTTTTTTCTGACACGTCCCTTATAATTGAACTGATGGAATTGTTGGGAGAAGCAATATGCCACGGAGCAGCTCTGCTCTGCCCGAGGGCAGGCTCCGGGCTGCCGGTACCGGCGTCTAACCCCGCAAAGGACGGGGAGAGGGGGGACACCCCAAACCTGCAGATCTCCAAGATGCCTCAAAGACCTCAGGGTTCTACGGGATAAATGCAACCTTTTCCCCCCCCGTCTTTCTTCACCTTCCCAATTTTAGAGGCTACGGAACCCTTTAAAAGCAGAGTTAAACCTTCAGCGTTGAAGCAGAGACAGCTCAGAGTCACGGACTTGCCCGACCGATGGCGCGCGGAGAGCTCAGCTCCGCTCCACCAGCTCCCGTCTCCGGTGCCCGCCGCTCACAGGGTGGAGGAGACATCAGGAATCGCTACTGGAAAAGAAGAGGTATTCGCAGGAAGGTGAGACACAAAAATAAATAAAAATCTTCAGGCAATATGTAGAAATATGACAAGGACTGGTAAGAAGGCAAAGCAGAAGGTGCTTGCTGCCTGACCCTCCCCCTTTGCATCTCGTAGCATTTATTCCAAATACTGAAGAAAACATTTTTCTTGCTGTTGTAAGAGAAGAGGGAAAGAGAGAGAGAGAATAAAGGAAGCATTGCCATGGATGGAACTATGAATTCCTACCCCACGAACAGGAATCCTACCAGTTTTACACACCGCTCCTCAGAAGGCATCCGCCGCACGCCCGTCCTGAGCCACGCATAGAAAAAAAGCCCGCAGGAGTATTTCAACCTGCTGAATTCACACCTCGGGTCTTTACACTGTGAAAACACGGAAGATGCTTTCTTTTTTTTTTGAAGGAAAACAAAAAAAAAAAAAAAGAAAAATGATCAAGCAACATACGGCATTTGGGGCTGCAAGAGCTGCTTCTCATTAGTCCATTTAGAAAACAATAAAGCGTGAACTTCAAATCACAAAACGTCCTTGGCATGGGATGAGCCCCGCGGGGGCGATGCCGGCACCGCTCGAAACCAGGTCCCGGCCCCGCGGTAGGTTCAGCCGCGACGCCGACGTGCAGCGAGAGAATGTGACCAGGTCCAAGTCTCTGAAATTATTCCACATAGGCACCGACACAGATAACGTTTTCCTTTAATGGTGAATGATTTTATAATGAAGCAGAAACATATAATGTATTCCATGCAACCAACCTCATTTATTGAAAAGTCCTAATTTTATTGCCTTGTTTAGTAACATGTTTGTTCAACAAACTAATCTTTTTCATGAAGCAAAGCACAACTTTTTCTTATAAATAGTATAAATTATTTTATTTACAGAAACTTGTTACAAAACAAATAGACTATATATTTATTTTTTTCTTTTAAATATCCAAAGTAATTTTTTCTATCCCATGACATTTGTTCATGTACTATACAGCAGCCAACACAGAGTTCAGCTGATCAGATGCTCTTGATTATGTATACAAATTATCAAACTATTCACACATTTTACACAGGAGATTGCTTTTAGAACCAGGCTCAACACCGAGCAAGATGCTTCCGAGGCCTACATTCACATTGACATTATGTAGTGCTCATTTTCAAATTACCTTAAAAACGTAAAATATCTTGCACAAAAGGTAAAAATGATTATTTTCTGCTGAGCAGTGAAACATTTAAGAATCTTTCCAAGCCCAATTCCCTCCTCCGGGACAGAACGAGTGAAAGATGAGAGAGAGATTCCTTGGCAAGAGAACTCTTACAGGAAGACAACTGCCTCAGAAATGTCACGTGGAAATCACATCTTTGTTTTCTAATGGTTTTAAGAGGTACTTACTCAGGTTATTTTGTTTGTTTTTCCTGGAATACCAACTATTTTGAACGTTTTCTAAATTATTTCATGTATGAATTAATAGCCCTCCCTTCACAAAATGAGGCAGTTCAATAAACTGCTACTTAAAACCATATTTCGGCATTAATATTAAATATGATTTATCAATGGGATTGTTCCAACACAAGGTATCCTAATTAAAAGATTTTATAAAAGTTACCGGCATCGTTCGCTTTTGTTTGTCAACCCATCTCATTAATTTCAGACTACATATATATATATGTATGTGTATATATACACGCACATATACATATATATATGCACACCTATATAATATATCGGTGGAAAAAGCAAGCTCCAAAATTTCAACTGAACATTCAAGTCTTTTAAGGAGAAGCTGTCTAAACAGTCCAAGCTTAAAACTAGTTATATCAGGCACTTTCAGTTTTTCCGTTAGTTTTTAAACCACATGAGACCCACACGAATGCGCACGCACACGCACACAAACACTAAAAAAAAGAAAAAAAAAAAGAGAGAGAGAGAGAGAGAAGCAGTGTGTCACTTAACTAAATGTAGTCTTCTGGGAATCAGGCGAGTGGATAAGCGATGCCGGATGGACCAGTTCGGCTCCGGTCGGTCCCGCGCTGGGGTTCCGGCGGCAGAAGGAGAAGCAGAACCCGAGCGCGGGACCCGGGCGCCACTTCGCGCATCTCCACTCCCCCGAGACGTGAAAAGGGACACAAGCTTTCACAAAACAGAGGCATCCCTTAAAAGTCGCAAAGTAGGCATGTTAGCTATTGGCTTGGCAGTGAACCACTTCAAATTATAAAAAGGTATTTGCTTTTTTTTTTTCCTGCTTTTTTTTTTTAATTAATTAATAAATAAATACTAGATGATCTCAATTGTACCAAAACTGGATATAAGAAAAAAAGACCTGTGCAAAAATACATATTTAAATATGTACAATCAATTAACAAAATATGTCTTCTGAAATAGGGATACTTCAATATTTATAATAGAACAAGAAATTCCAAAATAAAGATACAAAAGTATGCTTTTTTTTTCTTGTATAATTCTTTGTTCATCATTGCAGCAATTTTTTAGGTTAAGAAAACTGCAGGAGTCATAACGAGAAGTTGGAAAGACTATAAAAACTGTATCTCTTAAATTAATACCAAAATCTGTCTAGAAACAACCCAGCCACTGCAAATTCAATTTTGCAAGGAAAATTAATTTTAAGCTTCCTTAATTATTTACAGTAAGAACTATGTGACAATAAAAGCTTCAGGAACAATGTTCTGCTTATAGCCAAGATCTAAACCACAATAACACCGAAGCAGGTCTATGCTCAAGGGCAGACAGAATTTCGGATGTTCTACCTCTCGGCTCCCAATGGCTTAAACCCGCAGGACACGGGTGACAGCAGTCGCTGGCTCTGCAGGAGCAGCCAGCGGGAATTACACTTTTTAACATGTCTGCACGCTATCGAAGGAGCATGAATTTGCCATTTCTGCTTTCAGATCAACAGAACCTTAAAAAAGAAAAACAAAAAAAAAAGAAAAACAAAAAAGGAGAGTTTGATCACAAACTCACTAGAGTTCAATCTCGCCAAATTTGTGTTTCCTTTACCTTTGTGTCTATCAAGAGTCAAATTGCACTTGTGAGTGACGCTATCCTGATGTGGAAGCTCTGCCCCAGGGACTCCATCAGAGCGCTGATTTCACTCCAAACATGCAGGATTTAATACTCTTTGATTTCTCTTTGTGGCATATCACTTTGGTTCCTTTAACGCTAAACCAATCGCAGTTCTAACAATCCTTTCAACAGAGCATCTTATTAAACATCAATCCTTTTGTTCCTGAAAAGTCATCTATTTATTATTTGTTTGTTTGTTTTTTTAAAGTTTGCATAATAAGCGTCTGTAGTACGTTGCTTTCTCAACGGGATCTTTTGTATGGATTCAAAGCTAAAATGTCTGCATAGAGGCTTCTTGTTGTGTTGCTGCGTAAGAAGGGTTTCGTAGCAAGTTCAGGTTAAACTGAAAGCATCCTTAGGTAAACAACTAAAGCAACTGCTACTCAGAGTGGCTTTGGATTCCCTGATGTACGACTTGCCACCAGAACTGGGGAGAAGGCTGGGCTCCACGAACAACTGGGCAGGCTCAGATTGTCTCTTCTCAGCAATAGCTGGTGCCCCTTTAAGGCAGAGAAAAAATAATAATAATAATATCTTCTTGGTTAGGAATTTGTTTTTCCTTCGCTTTGCCCCTTAATAAAAGTTTAGTCAGTTTTGAGACTTCACCTGATGTTTAAAAACTTAACAAAAACATCCAGACGGATCAAATCAAAATACGATAAGCCCTTTAGCAGAATTCACTTTTGAGGCGTTTTGAAGCAAGACAAAATAGTTCATAAAAATTGACTGGACTATATAAAACCGTGTAAAGCCCCCTTTATTGGTAAAGGCTGGGTAGGTGTGGGACGACCGTGATGCATAAATTTGCGCTTTACAGTGAAGTCGGCTGTCGAGTTGGCCTTTATTCCAGAATTTTGGGAAAAAATAAAAATCTTACTGCGTGGTCAAAAGCATAACTTGTTAAGGATTTAGTTACACAAACAAGGCATAAAGGAACTGACTTTTATGCTTTCTAGAAAATATTCAAATATTTTAAATACTTAGTTTTAAAAGGGCTATTTTTTACAGGCTGGAAGGCAAATCCAGACCAATTTAACCAATACAATTGTTTATTTTCTTTAAATAACAAAGGCCTATGGTATACAGTATAGGTCAATAAATACGTTCTTTGGGCATATAGTTTTAGAGGTTATTTGCCTTTGTCTGATGTTTTTGGATATTTTTAAAAAACAAAATTTAATTTTATTTCCTTCTGCAATCAAATCTTATTCAAAAGAATAGAAAACAGGTTTCGTATCATGCAAGTACGACATTTTTATACTTGTTTTCTCAGCGATGGCCTCAAACAAGTTTTTCTGGGTTTTGCTGAGTTTGTTCTGTGGGTGTTTTGTTGTTGGTTTTTTTTTTTTTTTAAACTCCTGATAGCTTCTTATCCCAAATTACTTGCAAAAGGCTGGGCAAAACACAGACTATTTTTTGAATTGTGCTATTTTTCTATTCCGTTAGAGGAACATTGCTATAAAAACACTAAAGCCATATTTCCCTTCTTGAGGGCTTCTTTCCATTGTGCCTCACACATTTTTCCCCCTTGTCGCGGGGTCCTCTCCGCTGAGGGTGTCTCTCTGGTTAACTATCACCTACAAAAGACACCATCAGTATAAAAATAAGTCCACAGTAATGTTTATTTCCCCCCAGAAAACATTCGTTTGCCCAACCAATCTATTGTCAAATAGTGGCAAGATGATGTACTCCTGTAAGGAAAATCTCACAGGTTTGTAGCAAACAGTCCAGACCACCCTTAACACTGATAAGAGCAATTACGTGGCTGAACTTCATCCAGTGTCCGCTTCTAGTATATTCGCTGCTACAGACATGGCTTCAGGGAAATTCCTTGTTTAAGTGACAGTCCAGTAGATTTCCACACCTGAGGACCATGGGAAGTTGGGAAAACTCAAGGCATCTTGGAGTCCAGAAATCCAGATGGAGGTTTTGCTTGTAGTGAAAATTGTCCAGTTGGTTTCTCACCGTGGTGCGTTCAGCTATCAGGGACGTGCCTTCGGCTTTTGAGCAAGCAAAAGAGAGAGAAGGGTGAGTGAGCCGGGCTGACAGAGCAGATGCCCTTAAAAGTCATTTTCTGGATAACCAGAGCATATTTTGGGGAGAATCAGCAGACACAGTGCGACACCACTAACATGCGGTGGGCTTCCCCGAGCCTTGACAATTCTCAAGCTAAAGCTCTTTAAAGTTATAACGATTTCAGACATTATTTCCTTCCCTAATTCACTCTAATTATATATCTCCTTTATTTATATTGTATAGTTGAAATAGTAACCCTAAGTCCAAAAATAAATTCAGACATATAAATTATTTATTTAATTTTTTTTTTAGTAAACATGATACAATCATGAAAATCTTCCTCTATGGCTGAAACTGAAAATTAAGAAACCACTCTGAAAAAGCTCTTACTGCCCTCCTCGCTCTCGAGGTACACAGATTTCAGGTTATTAGTGCCAGAGGTAACAAAAATCTTCCTGGGTTTTCAATCTCAAAAAAATCTAGTTTTAAAGTTCCATCTTCTATACTGTCCTCGAGCTGTATCCAATTATTTTTACCTCTCCAAGTGACACCCCCAAAGTCAATTTGAATAGTGTTATTAAGAATTCTGAGCTACCGGTTTCTAAATTACCTCTCATCCTAACTTATCAAGAACTTTCTCTCCCAATACACAACTTTTCCAGTGTGATTTGTTTCAAAAAAACAAAACCCCAAACTAATTTTAAAGATGGGGTCTTACATATTCATGAGATCCGCTTCCTCTATAGTAAATCTGTTTGCTTTACTGACTAAAAAGGTTTCTATCTTATTTATAACATTTAATCTTGTTATTACTAAGAAGTTAGTCAATGACACCTTGGGATAATAGGCTTATTTTATCGCAGTATCACAGTTCTGTTATCAGCACCGTTATGTTCCACTTTGTAGACTGTTTATTACTGACACAGAAACAAGAAGTCAGGCTGAGCCGTGCAGCTCAGTTCCCTGGCTGGCTGGCAAGATTTACTTTTTTAATTGTTGGGTTTTTTTTTTTAAAATGTGAAGACTGAATTTCATCTGAGAGCAATTCACAGGCAACATCTAAGGTACTTAGAATGTCATATTTAAGGTTACTTTATAAAACAGGCTACACTTTATGAGAGCGTTTATAAAAATCTTGTGTAAATGTACTATAAAAACACTCAAAATGAGTAGCAGACAAACAAGAGAACTATTTTCTACTTGAATAGGATCTGAAATTGGCTACCTAGTAATTAGGAGAACACACGTAAGATAAGCACGTGAAGAGGCACATTGCTATTGGCTTAGGTCAAGACAAACTTTCATACCTGATGAAAAAGAGAATTGTTCATCAGTCCTTGCGTCCCTGGGATTGCACCAGTGTGTTTTGCATGAACATTGTTCACCGATGTCAATTTGGCAACTTTGTTTGATTTGCTGCTGCTGCTGCTGCTGTTTATGCTGCTTGACCCAGGTGAGCACTTTCTTTTCTTTCCTATTAATTTGTCAAGGGAAGTATGCGAATGTGAGAAACTGCTGTGTGAGTTGACAGTCAGCTCGCTGGACTGATGAACAAACGGCCCCAAGGAGAGCGTGGAGTCGCTGCTGTTCATCATCACACTCATCCTCTTTATGGACTCCGCAGGGCTTCCAGTCGGAGGACCCCTCCCTGATTGGTCATGTTTGAGGCTAACGGAGTTAGCTTTGCTAGTCATACAGTTGAGGCCAATGCTGTGGGACGAAGCCGTCACCGAGGGATGATAGGAGGGCCCCGAGTTTCCAGAGTTAACCACACAGTTTTTTCTAAAGGACTCTGTGGAATGAGAAGGTGCTAGCAGTGCGGAACTGTTTTTACGCTTTTTTCCTGAGCCGCCGCTGCTACTGACGCTGCCGGTACTGTTACAGGTGCCACTGCCAGCAGAAGATTCCTTAGGTTTAAAAGATTTGCTGGATTTCATTTTCTGAGGTTTGCTGGGCATAGGTGAAGGTACAGAGGAAAGCACTGTAGGTGTTGAAGGGGACGAAGACACTTGTCTTGATTGCATACTGCAGACAGGATCCACTGCACCCAAAGTAGCAGGATTGGCATTTAGTGTCGTTCCATGTGATGGTACCGATTTATTATTCAGAGACACACAGGAAGGAGATACCAAGGCTGGCGAGGACATAACTGTGGTGGGTAAGAGGAAACCTGCTGCGCTGACACCGTACTGTGAAGCAGGCATCGAGTTTGTCCGATGTGGTGCGCGAACTGCTGCTGTGTTGCTAGATGCTGGAGGAATTTTCCTGCAGGTGAACAGAAAAACAAATAAAAACCTACATAGCTACCATTCTTCAGAATAATAACCAGTCTAACGACGCTACATTAAAGTGATTGTATGTTGAGGCTGGTCAATGCTACTAAAATATTTTATTAAATTCATTATTGCAAAAAATGTAAAGTATAGACTATCAACCCTTGATCCCATTAATCTGAACACAAGATTTCTGTTCTTCAACTGGAATCACAGGCTTCATTTACAAATGCCAAGAAGAATGAGAACTCTTTCACTTCTACTCACTTCCACATCTGTGAATTAAGATGCTTCTCCAACATGAAGTCAAGTGCACATCGAATATGGTTCCACCGCTTGTCAAACACGTAATAACCTCTTCCAATTTGCCGACTACCAAATGTGCAAAACTGAAAAGACAGATTTTTATTGGGGTTTTCTACTTCCCATACAAATCTCTGAATAACAACGCACTTGTTCATAAATAAATACTGCAAAATTAATATGCTTTTGGATGTTTAAGTGAAGGATAAAAAATATAAATTAGAATGTTTATTTCTATAGTATAACAACTACGTTAAATGTTTGGACTTGATATATTTGGATCATTTTCTTCCCATCTGATATTTCCATACTTACTACCACAAGCAGTAGTCAAATTTGAATCCCTCTGATTAAACAGGTAAGGGCAGTAGTATGTGTTTGTATAAAAACATTATATATATATATGTATGTGTGTTGTGTGTGTGTAACATCCGCTTTTGAGGAGCTATCAGCTATCTGCTCGTAGTTTGTTTTTTTTAAAAAAGAAAGATATAATTTGATATAGATAAACTAGGCAACAAAACTCGTGCTTTTATTTAGACTGACTTAGCTTTGGTCAAGATTTAAATAACACATTACTCCTACTTTTACTGTGATGATTGACACTTTGAGTAAAAAATGTGTATGCGTGTGGGAAGTCCAATAGCAAAATCTCACCCAAAAGGCACTTGTTTACATGTCCTCATTCCACAACCACAGCCCTTCAGAGCCGTTACCAATTTCACCTTCAGTATTTTGGCGTTCTGATTTCTTTTGGTTTGAGGAAGTGAGCTCCAAACATATTTCTTCAGCATGTTTACTTTGCAACTACAGTTAAACCTTCACCACCCACCAGGCAAGAAAATATTTTTCTTAAAATCTAGGTAAAAAATTTTCACATATTCAGTAGAAAACCACCCTTAAAACTCCCAAGTAATTTGTTTACAAGTTCAGAGCCAGTGAAAGACCGCGGTTAACTTTTCCATAAAACGTACAGCAGCTGGTTGAGGATGATGACCTGAATAATGACAATCCAGTTTTTCAACAGGCTCTTCTTTTTCATCACATTCTCCCTCATCACTGGATAACCGAGATGCTGGCTCAGCTGCAGGCAAGGGAGGGTAGGGGGACTCGTGGACAGAAGGAGACTCGCTGGGGGCATTTCCACTGTGCTGGGCTGGACAGCCTGGAGGCCTGGGCAAGGCAAGCAGTCAAGGTGTTATTGAACTAAGGCTAGTTAAAAATTCCAAGCTTAAGTGCTTACTATTACTAAGAGAAAGAAATCTACGTTAACAGACTTCTAATATTTTCCATAATCTCATAAGACATCTACCGAGAGGAAGGACAGGACGGTACCCCTGGAAAAGCAGCATTGCCCAATCGTTGCTGAACCATTTTCACTGACGCAAGTCAGATTTTATTATTTCAAACACCAAACCCTCCTTGCTAAGAGTTACAGCTCAGCACGTTGAATGCTAATTGCAGACAGTCACCAGGCCTAGAGCAAAAATACTGCCCCGTCCAACAGATGCATATCGCTCTTTCAAAATCCACCTGGTGAAGCTACCAGTATTAATTCCATACCATTAGTTCTGCAGGCTTTCCTTACCTTGGAAGACTGGGGGGGTGAGGTTTGGGTTTATTAGGTAATAAAGGCTTTGATTCTGTAAGAGTAACTCCATGAGAATTTTGGTGCAGCTCCTGGGAAGTTTTAGTAGGTGAAGGATGTGGTTCCCTGAGAGGGGGCATCTGCTGATGATGATCCGAATGTCGAAGAAGTTCCTTTTCCCTGGTTTTGCTTTTGTGCTCGGCTAATAACACATCAAATCGTTTTCTTCGACCCTGTACAGCCCTCCGCTGGGTTAAGGAATGTGTCTGCAAAACCACAAATAAATCATTAATCCCAGGCTATTAGATTTGTGGAAATCAAACACTCAAAACATATGTCTGGAGCTCTAAAACAGAGAAAATCATCACACTCATGGATTGGTAAACAAATAGAAGAATGACTTAGAAAACAAACTTTGAAATCGCTTGGTGGTTGATTAAATCTCCTCTCCATCTGATACAAAATAACAAAACCCAGCAATTGAGTAAAAGGCTTATTTTGTATTTCTTTTCAAAAAAGAAACTGCCAAAGTTCTTACAAGGTTAAGACTAGAACTGAAAATCTTTTTTACATTGGTATTTCAATTGACAACTAGCACACAACCAAAAATGCTAAATATTTGCTTTCACTTATGAAAATATTTAACACAACAATGTTTAATATCTGACTTTTAATGGGAGACGTGAAAAATATTTATAAAAATACTTTGATCACTTCTATATACTAATATATTCCTTGAAAACGAATGTAATCAAATAGATATGAAGGAATGAAAAAAAAAAATACAGCAGAATCCACGGCAAGAACTCAAAAGTCCTTTTGAGTGTCCTGAGCAAGATGTATATGTGTATATACGGCACAAATTCCAGGTAAAGTGAAATAGATGGAAGTTATTTCTCTGAATTAAAGTCACATACAGTGCCTTTTTTTCTTATGGCAGAAAAGGTTTGACCAGGTACATTTTACTAGCTAAAAAATATTATTACATAATTCAGACACAAATAGCAATTCTAAAAAATATTTTATGAGTACGTATAACATAAGGAATTGCTGAGGAACATTTTTACTTTCTTTCTCTTTTACACTTATGATTTGCATAGTTTTCTTGAAGCTTTTCCCTCCTCTATTACCAAAACAGTTGCCTCCCCCCTGTAATTCCAAAAGGGCAAAGTGTCCAAGTTCAGCTCCTCTGGGTCATTAGTACCAGCTTCATTTACCTTTGTTCCATAGGTGGTTTATTTACCAGATGCTTCCCCTACTGACAGTTTAGCTGCTTTGCAGGAAAGCAGCTGAACATTACACAATTGCAGGGGATTTGGATTTTTGGTTCCTTGGGACTAAGCGATACCTCTCTGTCCCCCAAGATTTTTGAGCCAGAGGAAACATTTCATCTGACTGAAAGTTCTTCTGGCTTGTTTAATTTAGAGTGTGACCTCTAGGCATACTCCGTGGCTTTTTCAGAAGACTCATTTCTGAGTTGGCCGTATTTACACAAATACTTCCTAAGTATCTGCTTGAGATTCTGCTGCGGGGAAAGCAGGGGATGTGAGAGGGGAGGAGCTTTATTTATGGAAACCCTGCATAAACAAATAATACTTCTAATGCTTACAAGGAATTTTAAAATTCATGATCTATGACCCAAAGATTTCCCCTAAAAAGAACACCACACTGGCCTCCTATTACCTACATGAGGAGTAACACCATCTGTCCCATGTCAACATCCATGTTTAAAGGGTTTATACGAAAATACAAATCTCCAGGTTCCTTTAAGAAATATATTTTTGAAAAAATAATGAACAACTTTGAAAACAATCCCTTCTTGGTTCTGGGCAACATGTTTTGAGAGGTACCATTTACAGTGGTAATTCCTGCTAGCAAAAATTTGTAGTTTTCTGTTTTCTATCATATTCCTCAGGAAAATGAATTAAAGCTTTACACAATCTTATTCTGATTAAGATATCCTACCTTGCATGTCAAAGACCTAGTACAAGGTTTCCTGGTTTCCACATCTATGACACCACAGTATATATCAGGATCAAATTCTCTCTCTGTCAAAGGCACACAGTATTGACAGTTATCAAAAGACATTTTGAAATACTAATGTTTATTTTCATTATAGAAACTAACTATATCGGAAGCTGTTTTCAGATGTAACACAGGCAAGCGTACAAATAAAAATGCACAATAAAATTGTACAAATAAAATTTTCTACACTCTCGGCAAGTTTTTGGTGTGCTGAAATACAGATCTCAAGTCTACAAACTGAATAGAGAAATTTACAGCTGCAAGGGACTCCAAAGGAGGAGCAGATCTTGCACCTTAGGATTTTTGGTGTTAAGACCTTTTCTACCACTCTGTAACACTGCAAGTTATTGTGTTTTAAAAGTGTAAAGAGCAGACTGGGTTTACATTTTTGAGTTTATGAGGTGCTAGTTGTTCTATTTTCTACGTATATTTGAACCTTACATATAGAAAGAAGGGAAAGAAAAATCTTTAAATATAGCTTTAAAATTACGCTCTTCTACTAAGAACTGACAAGCCTTTGAGGTGTGCATGGTTTCTGAAAGCAATAGCCCCATTTCAAGTTGTTTGCATCCCGTAAGAGTATGTCAAGTTATAGATCTAAATTCTAATACATAAACCGGACCTAATTACAAGTAACAGTGTTATAAAAGTGCTTCATTTACTTCTGAAACTTTTTTCTATATATTCTATATATGTATTTCTATAGATACACTACTAAGAGGAATACAGCAAATAATAATTAAAACCAATTACCTGACAATCTTTTATGTAAAAATTTCCTATTATTTGTATTTTCTTCAGGTTTCTTTTCCAAAAATGGAGGCACAGAGAGAAGACCTTTACCATTCAGTATCTGTCCAGGGGAAGGCAAGGGTGGCTTTGGTATTGAGGGACAATTAAGGCCAGTCTTTATTGAGGAACTCACAGTAGTAGAACAAGTTGGACCAACAGCAGCTTTCAGTTGGGCACCATCTATCTTTGGATGAATCTTTTCCACTTTGACAGACGGAGTCATACTATTATTTATGAAAAACAAAGGGGGGAAAATTGAAAATTATAGTAGTGAATTATATACTTAAAATATGTTATTACTCAACAACATGCTGATCTATTCACAATGCAAATAAACGTAGACCTTCCTTCTTTATTCCAAATTTTCATCCACCAAAGCAACTGGAACGGGCCTGTTATGTCCAGTGAGAAACATCCCGTTCTGCGACAGTAAATTATAGTATCAGGTCTGCAATCTCACACTCGCAGGTCAAAAATTACCTGAATTACAGCTAAAACTCCCTTATGATCAAAGTATGCTGATTAGATCAAAGAATTAAGAGCCCCTAGTAGAGTGACCTTTATCATAGTGATTTAAGATGCAGCTTTGCAAGAGTTCTTGTTCAACATAGTCCTGAGTTTTATCTATAATCTTAGACTAGGCTGCTGGAAAAGATCTGGAGGAGTTTACAGTGATTATCACTTAAACCAAAACCCCTCTGAAACAAAAGGAAGTTCTACTGATGTAGCAGCGTCTATGCCAGTGATAACATTTAATTCTTTGTCAAAATGCATACTCACATTTTATCGTGGGGAACTTTGCTATGCTGTACCGAATGCATTAACCTGTTGTTTCCGCTGATCTGCAGCTTGTCTTTGGGTGATTTCAACAACTTGGAATTTGATGATGGTGCACTAGTACCTCCACTGGATGAACGATTGCTCCCACTTCCACTGCTACCTTTGTTTTTTGAAGGGAAAGATGAAATGAGGGAAAATACTGAAGAGGAGGGAGGAGTCAAAGGCGGCTTGCTGGAGGAGCTGTGTCTTCTTTCTGAAAAGGAGGGAAAAAAGGCGTGTTTAAGCTCCCAAACAGAAACAGTTCTTAAATACTTCCATGTTGTCATTTACTCCATTAAGATTTTTCCTTTATTGGCTTGGAAGGTCCCCTGCCACACACAGAGCATAGAGGATTCAAGCCTCTGTAATCCATGGGGCTCCACTCACTGCTGGTCCCCAGCCGGTTACAGGAGTCTCTCTTCACTTTGGGAGCCACATTCCCCAGCCACTAAAGCTTAGCTTTTAATAATGCTCCACACTCTCTCTCCATCTTAAACAACACGAAAGTGAGAATCAGACCTAGACCTCAGACACAAAGCAGAGAGAGCCCTATCCTCAGGTCAAGGAAGCTTAAATACCACATTTCCTCAAAGGCAAACAGTTCTCTCTAAGTATGTCTCCTAAGGGTCAAAATTATATTGGAGCCAACATTTTAACTTTCACTTCATGAGAACCTTTTGGTGTGGTCTAATAGACCTTCAATGCGGAAAGACCTTGAGAACAGCAGCGCAAGTACTGACCTACATTGGGTTTTGGGGTGTTGTAGTCTTTGTTTTGATTTTTTTCTTCTTACTAGTTCAGTGGGATTCCTATGTAGGAACAACATCGAAAGGAGCAACAGATATTCTTATACAAAAAAAAAAAATCTGAACATTTGAATTAAGAGTGATCAAGTTCCATCAATGAATGTGTTGGAAAAGAAATTCATTAACATTAAAGCATTAACATTAATACATTGCTGTCACTGTTTCAGTTTAAATGGTATATATTATATAAAGGTAGTTCTTTGGAACAATGAATTCTCGGTCACAAAACACCTGACAGCTTCAGGGAGTACCCAGCTCTGCCTACACACGGACACGGTAACCGACCGCTTGCTTGACTGATACTTGGACACCTGTGATTCCTCGACGATCTGTGTAATCAACACCTGCTTAAGAGACATGTCTGGCAATCAACTATATGCAAACCACAGATCTAAGAGAGAACCAAGAATCAGCAGGTCTATCAGGGAGTGGAAAGGCACCTTCCTCCTCCACAGCAGTAACACCTCTTTCTCAGCCAAGTATTATTAAAGGTGCCCAAATCCACCACCCTTCAATCCCAGGATCAGCTTACAGATTTTGACTTAAGTTTACTTAAACTGTGAAAGAAGCAGGCTACTCATGAACTTGCAACGAGGACAGCCAAGAGCGAAAGTCAAGTCCAGTGCAACCTGTACGGAAATCTGTAACACTCTGGAAAATGTAAATTAATACATCCATGTTCTGCTTATATGTCCAATTTTCACCCCAAACCCAAATACACCAATCATACAACACTCAGATGATGACCAACCAGGACTCCATCAGTATCTGGAAGCCATGGAATACGACAGCACCAACCCGGCACCAATGTCCTTGGGTCCATCGCCGCAGGACCGTAACAGAGCGCAAGAGCAATAGCTGGGGGTAAAAAGTCAAACTGCTCCAGCAATGCAAGAGGAAGACAGAGGAGTCTAACACCTGCAAGCTGATTTCTTAATTTCTGAAGAGGTAGGGAAGCACCATTTTAAGTATGTTCATTAGCTCACGGGGAAAAAAAAAAAATGAAAAAGCACAGAGTGTAGATGAGGAACCTCTGCTCAAGAAACTATCTCTGAGACCGAACCGAGTGATATATGTATGTTTCTCTGTTTAACTGCAAAATGGATGCAAACTACCTAACGAACCTCCTGCAAATGAGTCATCACTTCTTAATTAGTATTTACCAAAAAGCTCTGAGAGGTTAGGTGAAACGCTCAACAGAAACAGGTAACAAATGCTGCAATTGGTCACCTGTCTCAAAAAACAACTGCTTTAAAATGATAGTATTTAGAACGACTAGTTATCTGTGATGTTTAAAACCACCTACTCAGCTTTCTAGAACCAGATGCCATTGAAGAGTTTGTAAGTGAAGTATGTTTGCGTATTTATGTTCTAGTAAAGGGCTATGCTTCCAATATGACATACTGCTTATTGCCAAACAGCTTTTTATAGCGATGGCAAGAATCCCCAAGCAGCTCCGATAAGTTACTATTTCAGAGCCATTAGTTCAGCGATGCTACACCCTGTGAGATTACTCTGTGAGATAATGAGAAAAATTGCTCAATACCCTTCCACCTTCTGTATATTTAGAAAATTCAAAGTCCAAGTTCTTATCACAGTTACAAATAATCTCTAATAATCCAGTGGATGACTAACGCAGTCTTTGGGAGTTTGTTTTGATTTTTTTTTTTTGAAGGAAGAGAGGGTGTTACTTCCCTGGAGAAAACCTGGCAGGTGAGAAGAGAAAGGGACTAGAATAAGACTAAGTACCTCCGTGCATTCCATTATTAGGAATAAACTAGACAAAAGATAAATCTGAGCCATTAATCCAAATGATATGAACAATTCTACTCCAGAAATTCTAACTGGTACTCTGCCCGTACTAAACTGAGATGTCACTTACTACTATTTGTATGAATGTTTCATAGCACCAGTCTCAATACAAGCGAGTCAATATAAAAAGAAAGTGTTTTAAGCTGCTGATAATAAAAAAAAAATGACTTAAGAGAACTCTGGCTAATGGCTGGTCACACACCAAGATTACTGACTACCTGCCAGAGACAATTTCCATTCTACAGACAGACGGATGACTCGGAACACACAAAGCCAAATGAGCTTTTTCTAGAATGTTGGGACAATTTCTGAAAGAGATATTAGAATAATTTAAGTCTGTGAAACCTTCACTGACTCATCCTGTATGTAACTATGACTTGCTAAGCTTATCACCAAAGTGAGACGACTTTTCAGCTAATTTTTCATGACCTGCCTGGAGCTGTTTCATGTTGACTTATGTACAAGTAGAGGTAGAGCTGCTACTAGGATCTGCTTACATTTAATGTTTCAATCTTTTTAGAAAATTCATGTTTTTAAGTGAAATCTGCTTAGGGTCTGTTTTGTAAACCATCTGAAGACTACCGAAGTCTCCTTTTATTGGGGAAAGCTAATACTATTTTTGAAACCAGGTATGTGTCAAGCATGGCATACTTGCTCTAATGAATGTATTTATTGACAGACTGACATAGGCTTTTAATGGAAAAATTACTACACAAACTGCCAGTGAATAATCAAGACCACCATGCTTATTATGCTAGGCATATTATAATGACAAATTCTACTAATCATCTGCCAATGTAATACGGTTCCGATTTGCCATTAACTCTGACTCGGCCTGAAAACATTTTAAAATATAATTATCTCCAGGTGTTCAGTTTTCAAATTTTAAAAGTTAGCGCTCACGTCCCTTTCCTTCACATAACTCTTGAAAGAAGAAAAACAATTTTTTTATGTCATGATTGCTTTTACAACATATCAAAGCAGTATTTCAAATGACACAGTTCTAAACTCTAAAAATTTTGGGGGAGGATTTTTACTTTTGTTATTGTTTATTCTTTGTTTTTGGTTTTTTTTTAATATCAGGAAGATGCAAGTTTTGACTTTGGACAAAGAACCAGAAAGTCTTCCTTTATCTCACAGCACTGGGTAGAATCTGACCTAAAATGAACGCTGCATTCAACACTAAACCTTAATAGATAAACTACTCACGAAATATCTTTGTATTTATATAATGACTTTGTGACCCTAAGAAGGGCTGCACAGAGCGTTAGAAAGCTGTGACAAGAGATGGGAATCCCAGCTCAGTGATCTGTTAACTATCAGTTTGGAAAAATATAGCGACAGTTTGTGCACTACTGGACTTACGGTTGAGCAAGAATTATATATGCAGACTACCAAAGCACACAGGACTTCCTGATAAAAAGGATATTGATAATTTAAATCTCTTCAAGAACTTTAAAAAAATTTAAAAATTAACCAGCTTCACTTGGCCCTTAGTCTGGCTGCCAATCTTCTTTTGTTTAAAAATCTTATTTTCCATTGTTTTTTTCCCTCTAAACAAGCACTGATTTCTGACAAAACACAAAAAAATGTAACCTGGAAGGGGAAGAAAACAAGGGGAAAGAAAAAAAGAAAGCTTCTCACCAGTAGTTTGGCTACTACTTATTTTTCTATCAGTGAGTAAATACTTGGGCTTACTGTGCTTTATAATCTTATTTCTATATTAAAATAAAAGAAAATATCCTTTTATAGAGAGAAATATTCTGGTTTTCATAAAATGCTACTTTCTTTGCTGTGTGCTTAACAAAAACAATAAAAATATATTAAGAGTCACAATACTCTTAAAATTTTTCAAAATGTTCCTCCCAGGTCTACACTTAGTTCTCAAAATCTAGGAGGCGTTTTGTGCTGTTCATTCTCTCTGGGCATCAATTAATAGCTTTGGGCAGCAAATACAAGATGTACAGATCAAATTTCATAAACTCTTTTTTTTTTTTTTGTTTTTTTTTAAATACTGACTTCTTACGTAAGTACTGGGCAAAAAGTCAAAGTGACCTGTGTCAGTGGGAGCAGAGCCGTCATTAACAGCGAAGCACACCCAACTGAACACACACAAGTCCAGTTCAGTGAAATATGTTGCAACTTCGGTTAACATTCAGAAAAAGAGCTTTAAGACAGGTTAGCCTAGGGCTAAGAGCATCATTCAGACCATAGAATTAAATGTGTATATTGAAATAAAGCATGAAGATAATAATCACCTAAACATAAAGTTATTTCATGTATCTGCCTCACCTAGAGCATAAGCGTGATAAAAGTGCAACTTAAAACAAACATCTTTTTTTCCCCATCATACACAGCAACTGTTTTGACTTGTCACTTGAGAAATTATTTAGTAGAGCCATATTAAACCCACCATCTCTTACTGGAGGATAAAATTTGTTTTCTCTCAGTGTGACTATTATATTTCTAGAGTAACTGTGGAGAGCTAATTTACTTGATCTTCTAATTTCTCCAGAAGGATGATGTCCATGACGTGACCAGGGAGCACAGACTGTGACGCTGCCCTGGCAGGGCATCTCACCCTAACTATAGATATTACTGCAGCAAGCAACTAAAATCCCTTTTGCGGCTCTAACGCAAATGCCTGTGCTGGGCTCTGATCCACCACCCCTCTGACCTCACCGTGACTAAGAAAAAAGAAAAAAGTTAGATCCATGAGGATTTTGCAGGGGAAACTTGGGAGCTAAAACAATTACAGGCATAGCAAGTAAATTACTCTGCTGCCGTCCTGGCAGCGTGCAGCTGCTTGGGAGCAATCGCCTGTGCAGGATCTTCATCTGCTGCTCACTCACTTATTGCTGCTTCATTATCCTGCTCTAATCACGGGGCCTAGATACCAAGGATTCTGCCTTAATCTTCCACTGATGTCCTTTTAATCATCCCATCAGATCTGTTTGCACCGTAAGTCAGGATGAGGTCGCTCCATCTTCCATTGTCTGGTGTTCCAATTTACACCCTTAGCTGAGCAGGCAGCAGCTAAACAAAGTTATATTTTTCACTCCAGCGAGAAACTTACAGAAAAGAACATTTCTAGAGTCCAAGCTATGAGTATGACAGACTGCCAAGGCTTGACTGGCACCAGCGCAATCTGTCACGTCTCGAGAGAGAATTCTTCTTACTATTTCATCAAAAAACACTGCTTTGCGACTGACAGCTGATATTATTGTTTATCACTCAGCATTAGCAAAACCACAAAGAGAATCTGACTGATAGCCACGTAGGCTTATGGCACTCCATTCACAGAAAAATAACACTTTAGCAGAAGAGAAAGGGAAGCAAAAAAGGAAGCACATAACTTATATCGCAGCATACCAAGTGCAAGTCAGGGTGGCACATACATTGTTTTACGTATTTACATCCCTTACCACAATGGTCTTCCTTCTCTTGTCCAGAGGAGTTCCTCAATATTGTAAATAAGTAGTAATAGGTATAAACTAATTATCTATGAAATAGGTTTTATATAATATCTGTTATACAAACTATGGCCAAGTTGGCAATACTGATGCAACTTTATGCCCTGCACACCCTCACTTCAAAAATATTCAGCGCAATTGCTGTACAGAATGTTTTTATCGGTGTAGATACCATCACGTAAAGATGCCGTGAAACTACAATGATAAAATGTGTTTCTCCTCAAGAATCTATAAAAATGCAATACCTAGCCAATTTTAAAGAGTATATTTTAAAACCCAGAGGTCACCTCCAGAACTTGATATGTTAACAGGTTTGCTTTGCCTAGCAGGGATTTAAAACATGCTGGTTTATGTTTTTATGTTACATCTTCACCACATACGTGCTACAGCACTGTTCAAAGACAGTCTTACATTTACATTGAGACAGTTAATACAGAAGAAGATAAAATAATCTTCTTAGGTGCAAAAGGTAAAATTGAAGTCACGCAGTACAGGGCAAAACGTAACTGCAGAGATCAATGATTTTTTAGAATTCCCTTGAAAATGCTCTTTCACATTAAAGTAATTTGTGGGGGCTTCAGCCTGGCAAGCGCCATGAAATGTTTACGCTCTCCCACAGTAAGAATGCAGAAAATTATCCTTCTCTCAGAAAATCTTTTGTTGAAGCCAACAGACAAATAAAGCAAATACATCAAGACCTTTCTAATTGCTGATGAGGTATGCTCCAAAAGTATTTGTGAGTTCACAGAACATTTTTACCTCTCAAATTAGAGCTGTACCACCACTAAGCTTTACGTGTCATCTGCTTTCTGCATCTTCGCTAAACAGCGGCATTGGTGTGTGCACTCCCAGCACTCCTCCTTGGGGCGAAGGTCCCACTGTTCCAAGTACAAATTCCTGCACCATTCCCTTCTCAATCACCTTCAAAACACACACTACAAGTTTCCTTAAAAAGCATATAAAATCTGGTTATGCTTTAACTAGGGTGCACTGATTATTATAAAAAATGCATAATTACAGAGAACAATTTTTTTCTTAAGATATGCTTTGGTTATACAAATGCTCAATTCGGAACCCAAAGCTCTCATATATACTAATATTTGGGTTTCAGTATACGACTCCAGTTCCAAAATCCCTCCACAGTAATTCACACCGATTTAAGACAAGTAAATACAACATATCTGGATGTTTATGATGGTCCAGCACATTCTACTAAGCTTCCTCCTGAAATCCAAACTTCAATGCACCCAAAAGCCACTGATGGTTTTGAATGATGTATTTTTACTTTAACCAAAAGTTTCACGTAACCTACTTCCTTTGAGTCCAGAAGTCCTTGACTGGCAGATTTCAGCTCAACTTTCACTTCGGTTTGTTTTTAAAAGCAGGTTTACCAGACCAATTCACAGGAAACGCGAGCAAAGCTGGGAGCTGGAAAACATCCTCTGAGCAGCATTCCCAGCTCTCGGCTCCCCCAGCCTCACCGCGCCACTTCGACCCCTCTGAAGTTTCCCAGCATTTAAATTTGAACATTTGCAACTTATTTACTCAACTCTCAAGAGGTGTTAGGATGGTTAGTCAACTACATCTCTTTGAACAGAAACAGAATGCAAACATCAGCTAAGCTACCATGATTATTTTGCTCATTTCATTACAGTAGTTATAGAGAAGCACTGGCTACTTTTAGGACTGTAAAATCAATTATTCGACTTCTGATTTCTAAATACATACATTTATACTTTTTCTCGAGATTTAGAGAACCAAAATGCACTCACACGTGATCACTGTGCAACATATGTTAGACAAAGGAGCGTGAAATTCTGCATAACCAGGGTCACAGTTTTGTTTCCATTATTGAAGAAAACAGAGGGAGGGGTGGAAAATGGATCATTTTCACTAGTAAGATTCTTAATGCCAACTTCAATACTTTAAAATTGTATTTCAAAAAGGAGAAGATCCTGTAACTACGACTTAGGGTATGTAAATTATGCTTTTGAAAGTGTACAACTACAGCGTAGCCAGGATGGTGGTGTAATTCTCTAACAGCGCCAGACTGACGGGGCAGGAATGGCCACCTCCACTAGGTCTCCCTGCTGCAAAACAGCCCTGGACCCTGCACACCTCCCCTCCCTGCCTGAGATTAACACCACAGAAAGGATGGAGAGGAGTAGATCGCAAACACAGTTATTAAGAACGTCGCAAAATAAAATATATTTAAATAAATAACCTTCAAGTACATTCCTTTCTCCAGTGCTGCCTCTCCACAACTCTCTGTACACTACTAAAGCTAGTTTTTCAATTTTTCCATATTTGTTACTAATCCTTTCAAAACCCTTTATATTCAGCGCACGAGTAGTTCTGTAATCAATTTCCACAGGATTTAAGATTCCTCTACAAAATACACAGGGCTTGCCCCTGAGAGACGGAAAACAGCCTTTGAAGCACGCACCAATCCATACTGTCACCCCAAGCCTGCAGACAGATGGGGGTTTTGCTGTGTTATGCAGTGGCAAACTGGAATTAGGGATACTCCCATCAGGTTTGTTTCAGCTGTTTGGAGCCTCCTGGAGACGAGCGAAACCCTCAAAAGCAACGTGGGAAAACTGATAGAGGCAGGACATTAAATTATTCACAGAGCAGAACCAGAAGCAAAGTGGAGCCAAGGAGACTGGCTGTTGGGAGGTCCCTTTTGTCACCCAGAGAAGGATGCTATCCCCATCTTTCTCCATCCCCCTCTTTGCTCAGGTAAACCCAAAAGCAAGGGCTTTAACATCTCCAAGAGATTCTGGCGTAACGTCCAAGATCAAACTCCTGGAACGGTTTGCCGAGCAACTTCCAAGAGGTAGAGGAAAGGACAGATTTCTCACCAGGGACCTGGCCCTGGACCTTTGGGTTGGTAGCCGTCTTGTAAATCTGTCAAGCGCTGCAATATAAACTGCAAAGTTATTACGGAAGGACAGTAGAGTGTCTTAGACGGTAATCGGGCCATGAAGAGATTATAATGTCCACATCATGAGCACTAATCTCCGTGTAGCCTGTTGACGACATGACAATACCTGCACTGTCTGATTAAAAAGCAGGTATTGACTAAATCTTTTTTTGCTATTAAAAAAATTTGTTATTTGGAAAACAACTTTGGAGAAGCCCCAGTGATAATAAACAAAAATATCAAACAAAGGTTAACAGCAGAGATCAGCATCGTATGTAGATACAGTATGGGTCAGCTTCCTCAAAAATACAGCTGGAAAACTGGTGTCTCATATATGCTTACTCTGAATGACATGAAAAGCTCCAGTTTTTCAAAACAAACATACAGCAATTTAAAAATTAAAAAAATATATTTCAAACTTTTAATAAAAAGTTGAATAAACAGAAGTTTATTAAAGAACTGTGTGTTGAAAGCATGGGAATAAAGAATTAAGGGAAGAACCACTACCTGGTTTCCGACTATTTTTTTTTCTTTTTTTCCTCCTTTCTACCCAGAAATCAGGTTTACACCTTTAACACCATGTACTTCCCCTTCAGCATCAACAATTCTCCTTACCTTATCACATAGTATCATAATATTGTGTAACGTATTCAGATGAGTTCACATATCCAAATGCCTGTCTAGCTTTCATCTTGCTAACGCTTCTATTCAAAGCCATAATCAGGAGTTTTAATGTTTTCCCCTGTAGCTATTTCTTTACATGTAGCGAACTTCAATCATCGTATGTTGACTTTCAGACTCTGCTCCGCTACAAAAAATTACGCTGACATTGAAAATTTGCCTAAAAGCTGCTAGTAAATCAAAATACAAAGGGGGTTATGGGCTAACTGATAAAATTTCTGGAGATGGGTGTAAAAAGAAAAAGAAAAAAAAAGACTTGAAATGGAAAGCTTTCCATATGAAAAGAGATCAAGAAGAGTGAATTGTCCTTGTTTTGAGCAGGAGAATAAGAGGAAATATCACAGGATATACAAAAATAATAGTGTCAGCTAAGTAAATCATATTCTTTGATTTTGTCATTAAGAAATGACAGGATAAAAAGACAATGAGCACAAATATTTCTCTTACGTACTGTGTGACTAATGAGTGACATCCACTGCCACATGAATGAATGCTTTGTAAGATTAAAAA
>VXBO01005567.1:924832-965327 GCA_013400135.1 Rhinoptilus africanus
ATGTACATGGGTACTTATAAGTAGCCACACGCCACCTTCAAGAGCCCCTCCTCTCCCCCGAGGTGTCACTGCTCACGATGGGAGGAATCACTGAGTGATGGAGCAGAGATGGGTGCTCCTGGCGCTCTCTCTGACATTACCCGTCTCTCACCTCTGTTTCCGTACGTACGGCACCGACCACGTACACCCTGTGGACGTGACAAACGGAACAAAAGCGTTACTGAGCCTCTGTACCTATGGGCAGTGCCCACTTGCAGGAAAACCTCGCGGGGAAATGAGAACGGCGTGAGGGATCCAGGCTGGGCTCCTGCCTGCGGGGCCAACACACCACTCTCTGTCCACATCTTTAAACACAAGAAATGTTGAACTTTTTCAGGATGGAAAATGAAGACGGGAAGCAAACCTGGGGTAGGGAGAATTGCAGTATTTTTAAAGGATGTTCCAAGAGTCAAGTAACTTCCTAAAATTTGAAATCTCTTGGAACATAAGTACTCAATCTGTAACATCAATGGATAATAGAGAATAAATATTTTGGTGTCCTGTTTTAACTCAGGTCCTTATGTTGTTTTACACTGATTTAATGTTTTTAGGCATTAGTCATTTTTCAATTATAAAAAAGGATCGTAACAGATTATTTCATTAACACTGGTCAATCACAATTGGCATGAAACAACTGTTTTCATGTTTAAAAACACTGACCATGTTAGCTATACCCTAATTAAAATTTTACAGCAGCATTAGCACAGCAAAGTCTCACAGACATCACTAATACAGTCAAACGAGTGCACGAACCTACTGTGCTTGCACAATAATCTCTTTCAAATTAAATAAACCAGCCTTTTCACATTACACTTTGAAAGACCCAAGCAATGCTGTAATTAGGATGTGCTAACTAAAATGTTTGTGCAAGTTTAACCTCTTAAATAAAAGCACAAGTGCACTTGACACATCCAGGCTGCGCCTGCGTTTCCCATTTCCTCCAAAACAGAGCTGTAACGGCACAGACCATCCTGCCCACGGCCAGCCATCCGCAGAGCCATAACAAGGAATGTAGTTGCCCTCTGATTTATAAATTACACGGATAAGTGCACTCAGGAAAACAAGTGGAAACGAACACGCTTTTAATAGTTTCTTTCTTTAATTAGCACTTTGATTAACAGTCGCCAATCCATCCAGAGGCCTGAGGGGATTGCACTCGGCTGTCTATGTTTTTATTGCTGTTTTCTCCCTTTCTCCACTTTATCTGCCAGAGCTGTGGCTTCGGAGCGCGTTTTGGGGATTTCAAGTTCCTGCAGACTGTGTCTGGAGCAGGGCCAGGCGTCGCGGGTGACATTTCAGCAGGGCTCACGCCGGCCGCTTGCAGCACATAATCCCTCGCTGCGAGATGATCCACAGCGCACGCCGAACTCCGCCGAGTCCTTGTGACATCCGTGGGCAATGCCACCATCCACACCGGGCCACCTGTGCTGGGGTTTGGCTGGCCTCAGGCACCCTGTGGCAAACAGCCGCCCCCAGCTTCTGGCCAGCCTCAGCTTGCCCTACTGCCAACCACTGGCACTGGGGCCACTGAGGTGGCATCAGCACTGGTCAGATACAGCCACAGTGAGTGGCACACTGTGTCCATGGAGGCTAATCCCCTCTGTGATTTCCCTGGTGAGCTGCCAGGCCCGTGCTGGCAGTGCTGAGATGGTTCCTAACTCCTGGGACGGTTCCCCTGTGGCTGCATCACCCAGCCTGGGGACATCCAGCATCCACAGAGCTGCAGCTCCGGGGGATGTCGGTGGCCCAGGAGAACGTGGCCCCTGCCGCCCCAGAGACACTCCTGTATTTACACATTCACTCTGGTACTGACTGTCCTGATCTTCCAGATCATCCTTGATATCCGGAGTTTCCAGGTTCTGAGGTGTGAACGTCAAGGTCTGATTTCCACCCAAAATCAGCACATGGATACTGAAATCTAATTTTTACCTAATTACTAATTTATGGACCACTTCCTAAGTAATCACTTGTAAAAATTACAGTGTATCTGCTGACAAAAAAAAAGAGTAACAAGAAACAGCTTGCTCTTGGTTTAAATTACCATAATCAAAGCTGAAATTTCTGGTCTTTCCTCAACTATAGAATTACACCCAAAGACATTTTTAAAACCAAGACAGACACTTTTTCAATAAAATAAAAAGTTTGCCAAGAGGAAAGGCAGTTAGCTTGTACAACAGCCTTTGTGTAATAGTATCAGTGTGCGTATTACTCTCTTTTGATTACAAAGGGTTAAACAGAAGCAGGGACCACCATTTCAGCAGACTGGGTTTTGTTTGGGTTGGTTTTTTCCCGTTTTTTTCAAAGGAACATACAGAAACCTGGAGACCACTGCTCCCATTAACAAGCTTAGAAATGAATAGGAAATCTTAAACTACAAATATTAAATACTACCTTTCCCATGTCTACGCAACTCAGAATATGAGGCAGCAACCAGTTCCTCTTTTGTTTTGAATCTCAAGAGAAGTTGACAGCTCATGTCACCTACCCATTAATTGTTAAGGACAACTCAGGAACACAAAGACATTTCCTTGGATTACGCTGTTTTTAAAAGACATCTCCTTCCATTGCTAAAGTTAGCACCAGAGGCATGTGTGTTTTTGGAGGATTTGTTTTTATTATATACTCTTTTACTTGACACCCGTAATTAAAGCTGGGTAGGTCTCCAACAGATTTTAGTGGTTCAGAAAATTCTGGACTTTAAAACTACCTCGTGGGGAGCCAGCACTGATGTGTTTGTTTTCTTACCAATTAGAATTTATCCTTCCTTAGTCTTTGATTTGGTCTAGTCTTATTTTAGGACCAAAAGGGCGAGTAAGTTTGTTTTGGGGTTTTTTTTTTGCCTTTTCCACAAATAAACTGACCAAGATCAGGCAATTTAATTCCCATGTGGAACAATACAGAAAAGCTGTCTTCCTACTGAGAAAGAGTGAGCACAAAGAGCCCAACTGCTAAGAAATCCCAGCAGCTGGGCATCAAGGCAGGAGCTGGAATGGAAGGGAGAGGCATGACGGAACATTCACCCTGGGAGAGACCACAACGGCCCAGGGGAAGACACACAATGGCCGAGAGACAACGCCATGGGATTTTATGCTTCCTTATGTTATAGCAGCAGCATATATGGCATCCCTCTCAATCTGTGCGTGTGTTTTTATTCACTGTTTTCCAATGACCAAAGGCTTCTAAGTAACCTCATACAGAAAATATTCACAGGGTTTCACCTTGAAAGAGATTGATGCACAGGCCACATGCCTGTTAAGTCACATGCTGCAATTGTACTCCGATAAACGCAAAAGTTTTTTTACTTAATGTAGTAAAAGCAACCCATTATATAAGGCAATGAAATTATGAAGTTCTTTGCCTAGTGCTAAATATCACAGGAGGTTTTAAGTTTTATTTTCTATCAACGCTACTTAAAGTCATTAAAAAAAAAGTCCCTCAAACACCAAAAGCATTAGATTGAATATAAACACTTATATCATCAGTTAATACCTGAGTTCAGAGGCCTAAAATCAGCCTTGCAAGCTGTGATAATGCCTTCTGCAGCTACATGCACAAAGGGACGGACACCGGGGCACGCTGCTCGCTCCCAGGGAATGAGGCTGAAGTGATGGGACTCCCGCTGGAACGCCAGCTCAGAGGGATGGGACAGGCAGGGCAGGAGGGACAGACGCAGCTCAATATGCATCGCTGCAGAGAACCCAATTCCCAGGTCCAAGAAGGACAACTTGAATTGAGTAGAAGCCATGTAGAAAGTTTGCTTCCTACTATTTAAGATAATGTAAAGAACAGCATCAACCCACTCCTTTCTGCCTTTCCTCACTGAATACGTGTAACACGAAAAGATATTTATCTCATGTGTGATGTTATCACTATTGACACACATACAGTAGCTCCCTAATATGAACGAGTACTATAAAATGTTAAGAAATGCCTAAAAAAAAGAATTAAAATAATAATTCTACAACCTGAATTATTCTGCACATTTTTGCATTGCCAAGAAAATAGTTTTTAAGATTGGCTAGAGGATGTTTAATCTGTTACTTACTCTACATTTTCTTCTCTGTTTTTGCGAAGTGAGATAAATGCAGCTCTAGCATGTCTCCTTCCACTTGTCTACATTTTAGTGTTCTGTATTTTGAAATGATAGAAAATGTGAGAGCTTGATTTGAGGTGGTGTACCCTCCCTGCCCCTCCTCACTGACAGATGCCCTAAAGATACTGGGGTTTATCTTTAGCATTCAAAACAGCATTCAGATAGCAAAGGTAGGACTCTCAATGCTCTTATGGAAAGAAGGCAGCAAGATCTTCACTGGCCTGTCATTTCGCGCACACCCCAGCCTAGCTGTGGCATACCTATGTCTTAGTAAAATGGTAGGCAGGAAAAAAAAAAAAAGGGGGCAAAACAGTCCCCAAAACCTGAAGCTACGTATGTGCACCGACCACACCATCCAGCAGAGTGATGGCAAAACACACAGACAACCAGGCTTCATTATCTCCACTGCACATGAAACAACTCATTTATCCTTTCTCAAAATTCAGCAGTCTCAGGCACCAGTTTCCCAATCAGGTTCAGCTGGTGCAGGCTAACACCGCCACAGCAGAAAGCGTCCCTGCCCTCTCCCCGGATCCTGACCGCTCCGCTCCTGCCTTCCCACCATCTGCTCTCTCCCTAACAAAGAGCAAAACCCTCCCTTCAAAGACCTGACAGTCTCAAACCACAAACCTTCCTGTGCCAAAGCTCGCAATTAATGGAGCGAGGACTAGCAAGAATTAAAGCGTGACTTGATTCCAGGGAAGGGGCTTGAGGCGTGAGCAACTGGGGATGACAAAGAACTGGGTTGTGAGCTGCAGGAATGATCAGTTTGAGAGTTCCTAGAAGTTTTGAGGGGTACATTAAAAAAAAAAAAATTGCCATTTCCAAGGAATTTCATCTGATTGATATCAACACAGCATAAGCCGGGTTTGCTTACACTGCGGCCTGCTTATGTTTACATTTAGTACTGTCTAACATGATTCTGTTGTAAATATTTTGCTTTAAAGAGATTGTTTGGTTACTAGCTACTATTATTACTCTTCCTGGAAGGAAGAGAATGATGGGCCTTGAGCCAACACCAAACTTCTTAAAGTTGATCAATCGAGAACTCCAGTGCGGTTACTTGGAAAACCGACTTGGCTGCTATGGGGGGCTGCAGGCAAAGACACTGCCATGCGCTGTGTGACACCACGAAACAAGCTTTAGCGAAAGGAGCAGCAAAAATTATATCAAAAGTAGCGCTACTGACTTGTGTTTAAGGCTTTGTGTGTCTTTTTCTGAATCTGGGAATGAATGCTCTGAAGTACCATCATGAATGAAATCCCCAGAACCTCCAGAACCACGGAGCAATAGATTTTGAAATCAGTAGATTTTTCTCTCTAGCAGCTGCCACTTTGGAGAGTGTCTTACGTGCTACAGAAGACACAAATATATTGGGCAAGATTTCTAGTTTTGGTGGTTTCTTTTCCAAGTGGCCATGCTTAGAAGTTCCTCAGGTTTCAGAAAAGTGGAGTGAGTCCAAAATAAAATGGATGACTGAGTACAGAGGAACAACTTGACAGGCTTGTTGGTGCACAATCAAGTGACAGCATTTTATGCCTTAGTATCAACTCCACTTACACAACATGCTTGTTTACACCAGAAATACAAAATATAACTGCTACCCATATCGCACACACAGGGAACAAAGGCTGAAAATGCCTTCTATATAGACTTATGCTATTTTCTGGGACTGAAAACCAGAAAAAGACATTTAGTACCTTAGATTTCAAGCGTACAGCCACAGCTACTGTGGACCACTGCCACCTGGACAACTGGGCCAGGGCAGAGGAAATAGCAAGCAGCCCAGGAGCTCATCAGGGCTTTCAGCACATCCTAACTACCTGCCAAGCCTCCAGCCTTCCCGGGTACATTCTTGTGGTCCCACAAAAAGGTGATAGGTATGGTCCTTCAGGTCAGTACCCATCCTCATACTGAACACCGACTGATCCTACGAAGAGCATGCTGGACAGAGAAAGGAACTGGCCACTACCAAAATAAAGTGACACGAGCTGTCATTCTCAATCACGACAAGCGAGATGTGAGCATCAAGCCTTACAATGCTATGAACATGTAGAAGTTTATACCACTTCTATGGCTACCAAAGCAGTCACAGGTATTTTTAGAGGCTGGTCAGTGGATAGCTTTGTGACCCACATGACCTTTGGTCAAAGAGTACATGGCACTATGATGGGCAGGGGACTGAACTGTGGTGGTTTGAAAACCTTTCCTTTGACCTTAGTGGCCAGGAAAGGGCCAGCATGGCATGCTTCCAGGCATATACATGGTTACATGTGGCTTGTCAGAGGCTGTAAGCCAAAATGAAACTGAAGAAAATGAGTGCTAGCTAGTCCCATGCCAATGATGAGAAGGACCAGAGCCCTACAGAGTACTGTAAGGTTTCTCATTATGATCTAGAAAAGTGAAAGAAATGAAAACAACTACTTCATTAAGTCCACCCTAATGCAGTAGGACATCAAAATGTTTAGCCTACAAACTCAAATGAAGTCTTCAGCCACGCAGTAACAAAGGAGACACAGCCAATTCTCCTCTTAACAAGGAGAGAAGCTATGTATTCCATGTGAATATCTATGGACAATAACAAACAACTCTTAAAATTATCCAAGTGTATCACGCAAAACTTCGGATCAGCTCAAATCAACCTCTACAAATAATCCACAAATATTGGAAAGCTTGAGGGTCAAAGGTGGGAGGGCACACTGGAAGGGGTACACCTTCTACCTACCCCACAGAATTAGCTGCAACACACTGCAGAAACACACAGCCCTTTTCCCAGCGCCAGACACGACAAACGTGTTCTGTGCAACCTGCAGGGTCACACATAGAGAACACGGCACAATGCAACTTCTGCCTGGCCAAGCTAGAAAATCCTATGGGTAAAAACATAAGAAGGTGATCTGGCTAAAAGAGAAGGATTCCTTGTGAAAAGCTACTTTATATAGAATGGCGAGTTAAAGATTTTCGGACAATCTTGCCAAACAACGAGGAAAAACTCAGTTATATAGGAACTGCTTCAACCCTCCAGGAGCCTGCTCTAATTGCATCCTTAAGAAAACAGTGTAAAGAGTGAGAGTTTCATACCAACACGGGCAACTTATTATTTGGGCAGCACAAAACAGAAAAGAGGACAAGAACCTCTTCATGATGGCTCTTCTTTCTCTAATACAACCTGGAAAAAGAACTAAAAATGTAATTGCAACCTCTGTGGCCAGCAGCGCTCTCAGATATTGCAGAAGTTGTATGAGGCAGCAGAATAGGCAAAGTTTATTAGAAGTTTACATATTAGACACACCGATGGCTTTTTCTCCTACATAAATTTGTTATTGCTCAAAGGACTAACCCGTTGCCCTGCTGCACAACTGGAGGAACATCAAATTATAAAGTAAAAATATTCATTTTCTATACAAGCACCACATTATAGTTTTGTTTCATCAGTAGCAGACAACAGGGGTTTGGAAGTATTTTGGCTGTTACCACCTGAGATAGCCAATGATGGCTTGTTTAGTCAATAATAGTATCACAGACACGCAAAATTTCATATCATATTTATCTATCTGTTATTTTCTACATCTTTAAAAGATATCTGTAATTTTTTTCTAGTTTCACATTGTTATGGAGCTCTTACAGAGCTGGGTACTGCAAGAGCTAATCCAAGACTGCTACTTAAAAGTTGTTTGAATCTTTTTGTTACAGATAGACACAACACAACATTTAGGAATCTGAATTGACTTCAAGGTCATTTACATTACTTGGATATAATTATTTAGTGTTCAACTGAATTAAGCCTAATGAGGAAATTAAGAAGTTGGCATTAATTGTGCTCTTTGGAAAGTGAATTTCTGACTGCAATTTTTCTTTTTTTTTAACTTACCACATAAATCATGTGGTTATTGATTGTTATTCATCAATAAACTTGCAGGTTTCATTGTATACAAAGTGTTATACACTCCCTCTTCTGGTAATATCTTAAAAACACAGTTTGCAGACTTTATGTGTATTAAATGTTAGATTTTTAAATGATCATATTGCCTGGAAGAAAAACCACCAAAGCAGTATCATGTCAATACCTGGAAATTTCTTTTTAAAAAGCCAGCAAACCAGTGATCAATAATGAGTGAGTAAATAAATAACAGGTCAAAATTACTTGACATAATGCCTAAGCAAACTACATAGCAGCCTACCTACTTTGTAGCTGTGCCTAAAACCAAAATGTTATCGTTCTCTTTTAATTTGGTAAGAATAATATTGTCTCAAGTTTGTCCAAAAGCACAACACTCACATAAACACCAGGTTACCATTTGGTGCACTATTGCTGCAGGTGAGAATATAGTTTTCTGAATGCTGCCTACTTCTCCTGAGGCAGCAGTTGGAGGAGTTCCTACAAAACACTGCTTTAACGTAGGTCCAGCATGGGTAACTGTCTTCCATCTTTTTCTCTCAGCTTGTAGAGAACTGGTGGGCATTCCTCTCACCGCAAAAGTTGCGTGAAAGCTACACATACATCCCATGCGCCTCCTACTCTCTAAAAAAATTATTATTTAAGAGTACAGAAAATAAGACTTTTTAAATACCTTGAAAAGTCCAGCAAGAAACAGGAAAAGGGATGTGTAAGAAAACAAGCACAAGATGACACATTAATAAGTGCACATACATGCATAGATCCATCTCTTTCCTTGACAGTCAGTGCTCCATAAAGGCAGGAGAGGGGTCTTAAGTAGGACGCGCCGTTGTTTCCCCTGTCTCCCACCAAGAAGTGCAAAATCCAAGAATGCCATGACGTTACACAAACCACACTAATAGCATTGTTGCCAATACATTAAGAGAGGAAAAACTAGTCAAAAAAGCTTTTGTTTGTTTCACCCTGTTAAACCTCTCCTTTCTTTTACTTTTCCCCCTCAATACAAAGCAATAAAACCAGCCCCATACCTACTCCATACTCCCTCCTGCAAGGTCATTTTCTCCTACCTTCCTTATTTAGCTTCCTCCTTATTGTCTTCATCCATTTCTTTTTAATGTGTGTTTTACTGAAGTCCTTTGTTTTACATTTCCCTTTTTAGCTATTCCCCCGTGTCCTCTCTTTCCCCTCCTTGGACACCCCCCTCCGCCCCAGACTGCAAACCACTTAATTCCAGCCGTGCTGAACCAGCCCTGCCAGAGCTGCCCCCCTCCTGCCCACTGCCAGCCCAGACAGGTGCTGCGCAGCTCTGCGCTGGGACCAGCAGTGTCTGGGCAAAAAAAATAATGTAATTGATGGTTACTGATGAGATTTCCTATCTGACCTTCGTAGCTGCAGAGAAAAAAAAAAAGACTATGTGCGAATCCTCTCTCTTCCAAGTGCAGCAATTGTCTGAGAGTCGACTGGTGGGATGAGAGGGTACAGTCTGTGCCACTTGAAACTATATGCTTCCATGAGGAAATAAAAAAAAAAAGGCAAAAAACAACCCAAACTATTTTGTTCATGACAGTTCAATACTCAACATTGTTTTACAAGCTTCCCGGAATACTTCTGCCTGGAATCACGGAGCGCTGTGGTGTTCATCTGAGGTTTTGCAGTTCTTGGAATAATCTACACAGTTCATGAGAACACATACTTCTCCCCAAAAAATAAATTAGGAAGTCCTTATAAATAATTGATCTGCACATGGTTCCCTTTTGAAATTAAACTCCTTCTAGCAGTTTAATTTCCAACACCAAGTTCACATCTCGATGGCTCTGACACATTCCCAACTCTCCTCTACAAAAGCCGAAGTCCTGCCGTTTCCTTTTTTTTTTTTTTTAACTCCAATTCAGGCTTCTTCCACCTCCCCAGCTCTTAAACAGGTTGCAGCTTCATTCTTCTGTGCTCAGCTTCGGGCTGCGTGCCAAGCCCTGCGTGCCCACGGCCTGCCCTCGCAACGCGGGCCACCTCCGCTGGCCCAGCTCCAGCCTGAAGGAGTGGCTTAGGCGTTGGAAAGAGCCCTTTTAGCTGGGAAGGAAACCTTCCAAGGATACGGAGCACGTAAGCCGATGCTGAACAGCCTTCCCTGAACTTGCATAAAGTCCGAAATGATGGTTATGACAGCTGCATTCTGCTCCACGTGCTGTTTCATCACTCAAAATGGATTTTGAATGATGAAACTTAACACTGACTTTTAGATTGGTTAACTCTCTCATTGTCAATCATTTTTAATCATAGACCTGATGCAACTATTCCGGCTGGCTTCTTCCAAAGTGAAGCTGTAGTCAAACATACGCAACAGCTGTTTTATTAGAAACAGTTTTATTAGAACTACTTGTTCTCTTTAGATCTTACTCAGATCTATTGATCAACACACTAATGTTCTCCCTCTTGCTGGACAACTATTTCTGTAAGCGACAGTGAATGCCGCACTGCTTCCTCTTTTCCCACAAAGATAAATATCTTTGTTTTCTTTCTTTGCACTTGTTCTTCCTCGTCAATGTTTACCTCGAAATGGGAGCAGTCAGTCCCAATCTCCAAACGCCTAGCAAGAAGATCACTGTAAGAGAACAGTGTTTTCATGGAACCCTTGGATAATTTTGTATGTTAGCCTGCTTTTAAAAACGTTTTAGTAAGAGTAGAATTAAAAAAAGATATTCTCTACCCAGCCAGTAATAAAACCACAAGGATTTCTGCCCATAGCTCTTCTGCCATGGCAAAATAGCATGAAATTTGATTCATGCTCAGCAAAGGTAAGAAAAGCCAAAAGCACACCAAAGGACTTCGAAAATTTGAAATATTTTAGCACTCACGGTTCTGTAGGTAGAACAACATGAGTTACACAGTAAGCGGTAAACTGAACAATTAATTTCTTTTTTAAATCTGAAAGCGAACATCACCTTTTTTGTTAGCTGATACTTAAAGTTGCTTTATGTTTTCAACTAGAGGTTGACAAATCCATGTACCCACAAAAAAGGAGGAAGTTTCACTAGAAATCTGCCCTCAACTTCTCAAACAGACTCCCTAGGCTTTCATGTAATAAACAAAGACCACAGCCATTAAGCTTGCAAAAATAACCTTCTGCACGTGAACTGTTTGCGATGTTACAATTAACCACAGCACCTAACTTCATCGCTCCTTAAAATCTGCATGGCAGAACTTGTTTGTGACTTTAAATCCCAAATAGCACATTTGGTATTCAGCTCATGGCTTTGGGGTACACATTTCAAACCCCAAAATATATTTACCAGGTGGTAATACTTTCTTATTTAACAATACATTATTTAAAAATAACTAAATAATCAGCTGAAAAGGTTTTTTTTCTGAAAGGAATCCTGTGCTGAACTCTGAGCCCATTCCCTTCTGGGAATATGCCAAGATGGTTCTTGCAAAAGCTACAGAATTTCTCAAATCTCTGCCAAGAAGAAATTAAACTAGTTGTTGCTGGACCTGGAGACTAAGATCCAACTGCTGGAATCCGGACTGTGCGAAGTACTGGGAAAGGAGTGTGTATTTAAACAGAAGCTGCTGAAGCTGACAATGATAATTTGTTAAATCATATACATCCACTCCAGCCATAATATGCCCAATACCACCTGTGCACGTTTGGCAACACGCTTTGCAGATTACTCCAGCACATCTGTGACACACCACATAATAGCCAAGTTTTATTTTGGTTATTAGACTACTACATAAGACTACTGATACCCAAGAAAATTCCTATGATTTAAATAAAACATTTTTATACCGCTTTAAAAAGACATTAGTGAACAGTGGACACTTAATTACCAAAACAAATTGCTTGCTGCCAAAAGTATGCAGGCCATAATGAGAGCTTATCCCTCCAAAATGCAGATGAGCTCAGGCAATCTCCTATGAGGAAAAAAACCAAAACAAGAAAAAAGCCCCAACCCAAAACAAAAAACCCCCACCAAATAACAAACCCCCAAATCCTCAGGTCCAATGGCTTTGGAACAAGGTTCAGCACGTTCCATTCTTTTCCTATCTGCCTTGTACAGAGGCTTTGACTTGGTAATCCATGCTAAACACTCTCTCTGTTCTGTTCTAAACAAACACAATCTGCACAACTTCAAAAAAATAAAACTTAAAAATCTTAAATACTAATGTTAGATTTTTCAGAACAATTATCTGATGCCAAGTTTGAGATAACAGAAAGAGGGTAGGACAAATTCACATTCAGTTCACAGTACGTCAGAAGAAACCAAATATATAACGCTGCAGGGACTGTAGTACTTAAATTACATATGATAGAACATCCAAAATGCAAAAGCATACTAGCAGGGATAGTTAACGGATCGTTTATCCCAATTAAAATCACAATAAATATCACATGTTCTCTCCAAATCCAAGCACTTAACACCAACACCAAAAAAGCCCCTTATGACTAGCCAAAGTAGTAAACCTGCTAACTAACTGTGGGTGTGAGAACTGGCTGGGGAGGAAGGAGCACAGTTCTACAATTAGATGAGGGAGATTCAGGAGAGCCCTTAAGCTGACTTGCAGGATGGACCCAAGTAAGTAACACAAGTGACCATCTTTTCCTACTGTCAGGTTCTTCCCCCCGAGTCTCTCCAGGCTTAGCACAAGGTTGTGTGATGAGCTTCTCTATTGCAATCTCACAGCCTCCTAGAAATCACATAAGGTGGGCAAGTCCATACGATTATTCTGTTTCTGAATCCTCCGCTTCAGGTTGAAACATGCACTGGGCAGTAACTGAGATACTTAAGCGATTCCCCACCAGCTCAGGGCAGCAGCACGCAAAGCTGCCAGCACTGCTCACCTTTGCCACTGTATGCCAAACCCATGGAAGGTAATCGAAACACTCGGCATAGCTTCTTAATGACTCAACAGCCCGACACACTACCATCATCTCTTTCCAATACGTACTGTATTAATGGTTTTCACAATCACTGCATGACTCACAGGCACTCTCAGTTTAAGTCTTTCAGGTAGCCTTCACTATTACCACTGAGAGTTTAACCCTGTTTTGTATTTATGGAAACTGAGGCACAGAGGAGACAAACAACTCTGCGAAAAACCTAGGAAAAATGAGAAGGAAGAAACCTCACATCTCTGCACTGATGCTACCTCCAGACCGCTGAGCTGTCTCCTCTCTCTGAGCCCCAAAGCAGCCCCGATGGTGCAGAGCAGCCGCTCTCCTCAGACGGGAGGCTGATAACCACAGGGAGATGCGACAAACCCGTGGAATGGCTGAAATATCAACGAAAGGTCATACGGCCCTAAAACCCACATCACTTCAGGGTTTCCATGAATAACCTGAAATAACTGTCGTGATGGCTTCCTCAAAGAGCAGCCTTTTGGTGCATCATGGGAACTGGATTTAGCACGTTTTTGTGGGAAGGAGAGAAAGGAAATAAAAGGGACACATGCACATACAACTGTCTGCCAAGGGGACATTCTTGAGCATGAGAGTTAGCAATCTGACAGACAGCAAAGTCATCTTTACTGTGAGAATTTATATATTAAGAGAAGAAACCGTGCAGGGACTTTAAAAATATACCTGATTTGAATACAGAGGGAGGGCCTACATGGCATGGAAGTCAGAGAGGCTGGCACACTATCATCAGCGTGTAGGGAAACACTCCATCAGGAGAAAAATACTGTATTTTCTCATAACAGGTCATCAAGACAAGCAATCTCAGGTGCTTCACCACGAGACTGAATGCCTGAACATTATAACTTTTTTTTTTTTCCCAATTTTTCACCTCTGAATTTATCTCAAGCCATCCAAGGAAGATGCTGATGCCATGAAAGCATAACCACTCAAAAACCAGCAGCGAGAATACTGGCAATAAAGGACATAAATCACTTGTCCAGCCCCACAAATGAAGCATCTCAGATCTGACAGAGGATTTGGGCTGAAACAACTCTCCTCGTCTGCCTGGCCTGGTTCTGCCCTGCCAGATCCCCAGCATCGCTGCCAGCCCAGGCCAAGAGGGGAAAACCATCGGAGCGTCCTGACTGTCAGCTGCTGTTTGCAGGCTGGAAGAAATACCAAAAGCAGATTTTAGATATCACTTTTTTTTTTAATTGCTTTTAAAAACTAACCTACACCTGGTGTTATGCATACCAAACACGTCACCAAATTTTTCAAATCAATGACAGCATATATAGCAACAGTATAGAATAAATTATTAAAATGGCAATTCATATGTCAAATGCATGCTTAGATTGCCTCAAAAAGTAGAATTTAATTTTGAATTTATATCTCTCTAGTCACACCCATGAAATATAAAAGTATCAGTTACATACCAAAATCTGTGATTTGTATCAATGAAGTATTTTACTAAAAAGGTCAAATATTCCAGTGAACAAGGTTACATTTATTTCTGACTACTTGTGGTCCGGGGAAAAAAGCCAGCTATGTCCTGCAATGCACTTTCAGCCTACCTAGTTAAGTAGCTCATCACAAATATGCTTTGGAAGAAATTAATTAGCTCATTAGGTTTAGCTAATAGTTTGTTTAGCCTTCCTTTGACAAAACTGACATTTTAAAAGAGCATATTCTACTTCAGAAAAAAAAAATATCCCACATGACAAGTTCCTAAGAACAGCAAGTACAAGCAACACATACCACCAGGAGTTGCAGAATATTTTAAGAGATTACTATTTCTCTGGTAACAATTAAAAATAACTTTTAAAGACCCCAAGAACGTCACAAAGGTACAGCTTCATTGATGCACTGTAATTTTTCAGAACTTGTTGAAATAATCTCTCCTTTAGCCGTCCCTGAAATAATGTCACAAATAAAAGGCTTAATTCAGGGAAAACTGACTGTGATAAATTCAAAGTGTGTTTTATTTTGTTATCATGATAGCGTACTTTGTTTTAAAAGAACTGTGTGTTTTGAGGACTTCAGCAATTTTCTTCTCCTTAAGTACACTGTGTTAAAAAAAATAATAAAAAAATACACCATTGCCTGGTAATCAATCACCTGCCATATTTAGCAGCTTTCACATTCAATTTGCTAAAATGAGGGACAACTGCAGCAGGATTTCAAGAATGTGAAGGCTGATAAAAAGCAATGCAAGCTAGCGCTACACAAAATCACCAAGTCAACCTTCTTACCCCTCTGAGGCTATTAGTTTGGCACACAAAAGTCCTTTAATGACATTCACCCCACCCAAGCCTGTTTTTCTCATCAGAATGACCCCGCCTGTTTCCTCTGCACGCCGCAGCCCTCACCGAGCGTCTGCATTGTTCAGAATGGGCTTAAGAAATACTAAGAATAACCTCGTCATTTCCATCCCCTCCTTCCATGTTTCTCTCAAAGTATCAATCTGCCACTGATGTAAGGTTTACATTAGAGAAAGTTTCACATTTAGAGATCACGATCCTACAATGTGTCACAGAATGGGAGCATTACACTAGTATTTAGGATTTTTTTTTTTAATATTTTCCATACCTTCATTTCGTAGCTCCCTCTTCACTCTGTCCCTTTTAAGTGACAAGTAGTGCTTACAGAAGAGTTTGAATTAACGTCACGTAACAAGTTTAACACCGGTACAAGCAGCATTACACCTACAACACCCCATGTTTTCACATCCATGGCCAAGAAGCAATGCCCTACCTATTCAGTTCTTCAATTTGCCCACAAGGCCATCATGCCAACAACTACAATGCGGGTTCCTACAGCACAGACAACTGTTTGTTAGGCAGTATTTGGAGATCAACTGCTCATTTCAGAGGGACAACCCCAAGTGCCTGCTCTCCATCACTACCAGCCTGAGCCAGTTCCATATTACTGACCTCAAGACAGAAGATTCAATATGCCAACACTGAGAACTGGGTACCATCCAGTCCTCCCCCATAAATTTATTTTTAACTGTCAGAATCAATTTAATATGATATTTTAGAAGGACTTATTGGACATCCCAAGCTGATATTCAGTGACAGGTGAGGAATCATGCTGGCAAGGGGTGGACTTGCTCTCAGCTGATACAAAGGCTTATAGCAACCAGAGTAAGAAAAGCTGATACCCTTCTGTTCTTTCGGCTCCCTGCAGCTCTGGAGACTTACACCCACAAAATTGTGATTTTTTTTTTTTTTTAAAATGTTATTACTATTACCATCCACAGAATAACAACCAAACTAGTAAGAATTACATCATAAGACCTATGAGATTCTTCTCCAAGACGCTCTGTGTGACATGAGTGCAGAAATCCAACAGCAAGGGGCAGGGTATAATCCGCAAGGCATTATAACACAAAACCCCGAAGTGAGACGTGGAAAGTGTAAGAAGTTCACTCTGCACAGCGTAAGGAAGACCCCTTCCCAGTCTCTAGGAAGCAGCAGAAGCAAGTATGCCTTTTCTTGCCAAAGGGCTGGAGTATTTAAGATGCAAGAAAAGTTATCCCTCACTTGCAATACTGTAAGAGCCTCCCCACCCATATCCAGCATTTTCTATCCTTTTAAACACCGTAGGTGCACTCGGCTAGGAAAAAAGGGAACACATACAAATGCACACACGCAGAGGGAGGAAGGAGTAGATCAGAAGATGCTTTACCCATCTTTTCTATTAGCACTTGGTTAGAAAACATCTCTTGAATTTCTCAGGAAACAAAAAGCTGAATACCCAAAACCTCTCATCCAAATATTGGCATGAAATTGTTTGAGATTAATTTCTCCTCTTGAGAGGAGTGTGGAAAAGAAGTGCCAACCTCCCCCAATTAGGTCTGTAGGAAGTAACAGAGCACTTGAACTTGCATAGCACTTCACATTTTTGCAGTCCTCTGTAAACACTGGCTAACACCAACCAACACAACAAGAGCTTCCTAGCATAGTTTATATACAAAGCCATCGGACCAGCAAAACAAATACAAATTGATACTTCTGAAAATAAACAAACAAGCTTGCTGGCCGCTGGAAACAGACTACGTTTTACAACAAAATTTGTAAATTCAGCTTTAAGCTCAAGTTCAGAGTTCACACTATAACAGAACCTGTGTAAAAATAATCTGTGTAAATACACCATGAGAAATGACAGACACAAACACACTGCACGTACTGTCTGTGAAATACACTATATATGTGTCATTTCAAAAATCGAACTGTATGTACGCAGCATTTCAAGAAGGCATTAAAAAATTAAAAGGAACAAGATCTTTACATAACTGCATTATACTGTATATAAAATGATTAAACACAGGTTATGTTCTATGGCATTATTTATAATGTAACGATCTATGTACCATCAATTTAAAAAAAAAAATTGCCAGGCTTAATCCTGATTTAACCTCACCCTTAGTTATTAAAAATAGTTAAGCACTTACCATAATGTGATTGAAATGCCTGTGGTTTTACGACCTGATTACAGTGGTTACACATCACCAAATAGAAATCATCATGAGCCGGGCAAAGACCAAATATTGGCATATCTAAAAACAAAAAGACAAAATGGCATCTCTCAGCTGCTGACAATTATTGAAAAACAGTTTAATTACAGAGCCACGACACTAGTGTTGAATCATAATTTTAATACATTTGTATCAAATTTGAAAAGGAGGAAAAAAGAGCATGTAATGCAATAGATAATTTTGTGCTGGAGTATTACAAAAGCAAAAATCTTCCTACAAAGATAAATGTAAAATGAGCGATTACTTGTAGAAAACATCTATTAGGAAACTGATTTAGGACTGATTATCTTACACCAGATGCAAGAATGTAATAAAAAAAAAGACTGACTTCAAATGACAAACACAACATAAGAGGGGACGTTTTACGTATTCTGAAAGGGGTTTGGATTTTATTTCAATTTCATTAAATGAATTCAAAAATGAACTTTATTTTCTATTTAATTTTTTTAAACCATTTTAAACACACAGTCGTTTACCAGGCAGTATTACATGCCTAATGGTCTTATTTGTTTAACAGTGCATTATAGTCCAGCCATCTGCTGCCAAAGATCTGTGTAACAGCTATATAAGAGAGAAATAGAGATAACAGTATGTCAGAGCATGTGTGGATTTCAGAGATAACACACATACTTGCAGACTTTTACTAATAAAATTAGTTCCCACAATTTTGTTTTCAAGAATACAGTTTCTTAAGAATATAGTTTAACAGTTAAAACTGCATTCAAGACTACTGGAGCATTAAATATAACATTTACTATACGACTTAAAGGTACATTACATTTATATAACTAAAAATGTTATTCAATCATTAGAAGACAGAAAATAGGAAACTGCAAACATAAATAGTATAAACTCGTTATTGCCAAAACACGTGGCTAAGAGATCTATAACACTAGTTAAAGGTTTAAAACTGATATAAGAAAACTTTTCTTAAAAAAATACTCAAGTAATCAATTTATGTTAACAGTAACTTAGAAATTAAGTTAAATTTATTTACCTTTGTGCTAGAACTGACCCCAGAGTTTTGTCTTAAAGCCACTAATATGCCCACCTGTATTTTTAACACCTCCCATATTTTTGTTCATTGATGGAACACCAATTATGAAATAAATGGAGCGGGCTGCATTTTAAGAGCAAACGTGCCATGACCCAAGGTAACCGCTGGCAGCACGACGCTCTCAGCCCTGCAGAGCCCCACGGATCCACTTTGTTCCTGGCAGACAAAAGAACGTACCCACACCGAACGGCTTAGAGCATTAAGGCCACTCTTTGTAATAAGTTATCTTCAGCATAAAAATTTAATTACCTTTCTTTTAAAAATAAGGTCTCCCCCAAGTTTTCCAAAAACCTTATTAGTGCTAGATTAAAATTAAGTGTGCTACCTGCAATAACAGCAGCAACTGGATTTTGCAGTTGGATGCAAATACAATGACTGTGGACATCTGACATGGATCTGATACATCAGAACTACACTTATCTAAATCCCAGGCACCTTTTTCGCAACTGAGGTTACATTAAATAAATAAGTTAGAAACTGCTTTGCACTTCATTGAGTAGTGACTCTTGCTTATTTTTTTAAATAATACTTATTAAAAAAAGTATTAAGACCTCAGACATATCTAACTTACTGCGAACCAGGCAAAACCAAGTACATAAATGCTAGGGGGGGGAAAAATCAGATAGGAATAAACTTCTATTTTTCAATATCTACTTTCTGTAATGTAATATTAAGCTAGTAAACAGGAAAAAAAAGACATGTCATTGCTAATATTCCATGCGGGAGTTCTTTGGGTATGCCTGTGTAAAAAAGTTTCCACACGGCAAGCAAATCCTCCAGGGTCACTGCCATTTGACGAGTTACACACCATGATGAATCGGACAAGAACAGCGTGCGCTGCCTGCTATTTACATTGTTAATAGCACACAGACAGGCTACTACTGTCTAATATCTAACCAACTGTAGCTTGTTCTCATAACCGTACCTTTTCAGACAACACTGGATTCACAGACTTTACACCAGCTCATACGGCGCAGAGGAAATCGTTAACACAAGGAAAGGATTGCCTGCTTCTGTGTCCCTTGCCAGATAAGGCGCCCTTTGACACTAGTCTGAGACATCCCCCTCTCTCTATTTAACTACCCTTTTATGAATATTTGCTGGCAATGCAGAGCTGCAACTTTAAACAACAAGTGAAACAAATTGGCAAACCAGCTGACACATTAAAAAAAAAAAAAAGGGTTTGCTGGACATCCTAAATCACAACCATGATTTCAAGGAAGTCACACATGAGACTCCAGGCAGATCACACAAATCAGTGTAAAAGATCTTCTAGCCCCCCAGCACTCCCCTACAGCACTGATAACAGAGCAGCATCTGAACGTAACCAGCCAGGGAGAAGCGAAGGTTAGAGTTGGAAGGAACCTTAAAGATCACCTAGTCCCACCCCCCTGCCCTGGGCAGGGACACCTCCCACCAGCCCAGGCTGCTCCAAGCCCCGTCCAGCCTGGCCTTGAACCCCTCCAGGGATGGGGCAGCCACAGCTTCTCTGGGCAACCTGGGCCACCCTCACAGTAAAGAATTTCTTCCTTTTGTTTTCTCTTACGAGATAAAATAAACTGTAGCTTTTCATTATCAAAGCATTTATTTAAGGTAGAATCAAATCCTTCTGTTAGAGAAACCCATAGGGTCCCAAGTAAGACTGAAACCTGAGCGTGCCAAGCACTGCACAAACACGAGACCAGCCCGCGAGGACCACAGGCTGGATACCAGCGGGCAAAAAGTAGTGTCAATGCTTCATGGGGACCTGAACATTAGTTTTAGCAATGAGTTTGGAACTGTAAAAAGTCTGATCCAGCCAAGGTCAGTTAAGAGGACTGGAAGAGGCCCGAATCTGTGGTCCCCAAGCCAGCAGCCCCAGCCTTAGGCAGATAAACGCCCAGGCGTTTACCGTGCTTCACTCTCATTTCGGTCAAGCAGAGCACGAGCAGGTTTCAAGGAAATCTTATTTTTATCTCTGTGTTCCAATGGAGCAAACACCAAAGTCCTATTGTTATGAAAATGACATAAATTAGACCATGCAAATGTTAGAGAATACACAGAATAGTTTATCAAAACGTACATAAGAAGTATGTACCAAAAGCTCAGGAGATGCATGCCTAATTTTTCTGTTCCCCCTTCAAACACTTATGAAAGTTCACAAGTCTTGCAGTTGATATTTTTATAATACTTTACACCTATTTCATTTAATGACATGCAGATTCTCTATTTAAAAGACTAATGACATTTCTAGTATTTCACCAGTGTCATTTCAAACGTGCTGTTCCTCCGAGTTTAAAGATTACTTTTTGAAATACTTGACTGTGAATGTAAAGCCCGTGCCTCCCAAGGAAGAGCCTAGCAACCGTGATTCACATCTTCCTCTTTCAAAGCTGGGCTCATTTAACTCTCTCCATCTGGGAATGTTTTTCAAGGTCAAACTAAAAATTTAGACCAAGACCTCAGACTTTCCATTTATTTTTCCTTAAATGCAGTATTTATACAGTGTTAACATACACTGTTACAGGAGCTGCTAGCTAGATTAATTCTATTAACACCATAAAGAAAAACAACTTCATTTACATAAATAATATGAAACCTCTGAATGTTGAGACCTCCAGAATTCACTTCTCCTTTCACATGCAACTTACACTGTTTTAAAAAAAGGTAACTTTAAATGATATATTGCTGCACTGTTCACCAAGAGTAGAACAAGCCTGTGACATAGGCAATCCTGAGCTATCTTAACTGCATTATTTGTTGAACATGTAGTAAGGAAAATGCTTCTTGTTTGGAAAAGGCCAATATAGCATCTTTTCTAACAAAAAAAGGAAAAACAATAATGGCCAATCTGGCATATCATACACCAAGTAACCTGTCTACTCTAAAAAACTTTCTTAAACTGAGCTGCCATCTCTTCTCCAGAGGAATGTAGAAGCACAGAAGTCATCTAGTAATTTCTTAGTATTTCCAGCATTCACTTTCAGGACTGTTCTACTACAGAACTTCATGCTTGTGCTCATTAAAATTTAACTGTGTCTGTGTACTTATCACTTCACATCACAGACAACAGAACAAATAAAACAGGCCAAAAATCATGCAGCTAGAGAACAGTCGACAGTTTGCGTTTCTCGAGCCACTAAATTCAGTGACTCCCACAGCTCCACTGCACATTTTTATTGGATTGGATTTTTAACCCTCAAAACTAATCAAGTTTCTTACAAATCTTGTTGTCCCTTTTCAGACTGGGACCACTGCACAGTCCATCTATCCTAGCATCTAACAGACAAAATCCCTTCTAGAAATGAAACGGAACATCACCAAAAAAAGTGAGGTCAAGATCTACTGCGGGACAGCAAACTCTGGAGGAAGAGGGTAAAAAGAGCCCTAATCCTGGCTGTTTGCAGTGACCAGAACACAAGTTTCCTATTTTGCAGAAGTTTGCTCACTGCAAGTGAAAAAACGAGGAGGAGAGTGAAAACTGAAACAAGGGAAGAGAAAACAAAACTAGCAAGGGCTGAAGTGAAAGGGCAAAGAACAAACTCCATCAGAGTTAGGGCAAAAGAATAGAAAGCTTGGTCAAAAACGCGACAAGAATATGTAGAAGTACTGCAGAAATATTTTTTAAGCCAGAACGCTGCTAATACTCACTTCTTCCGTACCCATTCCCAGTGTAAACATCTGCTTATTAAGATTATTTATAAGTCTGAGTTTGATTTATCACAAATACGTGCACACTGCTTGCCATTTAGTGTAATTTAACAGTGGACATTTCATGCCGATGCCCGATGTGAACAGTAAAATGTGTTGACTACAAAGATCACTGCGGCATAGCGTAACGGGCCTTCTGCACAGCAGTGACCTGCTTATACTTCCAGAATATTTTTAATCACTACAGTTAATATTAGCTGCATTAAAAATGCAATGCCCGATACTATTAACTTTACACCCACAACAGATTATAACTCCCTATTACCTTTACAACTCCCCAAACACAGAATTTGTGGTTTCTTTTTACTGGGGCCTGATCCAAATACACCCTAAGTAAGCGTACCAACTTTTATCGATTCACAAGGCTTTCCATTAAGACATCAGGGAACTGATTTGAAGGTGCTACATAAGGAAATTTTAAATATATCCCACTATTTTGAAGTGTTGCCAAATCTGGATTGTTTGAACCATTTACTTCATGGACCAAGTATGTTCAAATAATGTCCACAAAAGCTATCTTGAATACATTTGCTCCATACTAGCTGTGTTTTCTCTTCTAGTTAGAAATCAATTAGTCTTGAACCTACTAAGGTAATAACTATGTGAGTAATTCTTGTTTTAACTTAACTGGTAGATCTTTTTCTCTAAAGTTTTTATTAAAACTCTTCTTTAAGATAATACAACACATCACAAGCATCTGAAAAAAAATCCTAAAAGGGGAGAAAAAAACACAGTTGTGGTGATTTAAAATTATTTGGCATCTTGAAGGAAAAAAAATTTTGATGCCACATCCCATAATTTGCTTATAACACTTGTCCCAGCTACTGTCAGATCCTGTTAAAGTAATAAAAATATTCCTATTGGTTTAGTCTTTATGGTTGTGGAGAACATGAACGTCATGTTAATATCTGAAAGCAGGCAGAACCTCCCAAGTAACTGTTTTTAAGAGCCTGTGATTTGGGGGAGAGGCAGGAGGAGGGAGAAGGGAGGCGACTAACCAGTGTTTAGGACCACATGAAACAGCCTGCAGGCAAAAAGCTGAATTTGGTTACAACCAGACTATCAGATTATAATCAGCCCAAAATCCTAAAACTCTGCCAAGAAACATGCACACCGGGAGCCCTGCTGGATCTATTGCTCACATTAGTTTTTTTACAATAAGTAAAATTACAAGTAATTTTCAGGTGCAAGGAGGATCTTAGATGTATGCCTAAGGCTGCAAGTTTTCTGCACAAATAGCACTACAACATATCTTAACTTAGTTATCCTAAGTAAAGCTCCTATCAATTCTAAGTCATATAGTCCCTTATTTTAATTGCTGTGAATGTTTTTTTAAAAAAGTTAGCATCTCAAAACTTACCTCTCATATGCAAATACTTCACTTTCTGCAACTAAAATATTATTTTCTACACAATATTTCTCCAAACTATTTTAGAGAAACACACAAGTGCTTATCACTCATGAGCACACGTGTGTTTTTTGTATACTTATCAATGCTGAAGTTGAACTAAACTACTGGCAACTTTTTTACTGCGTACTATGCAACATGATAATTTAAAAAAAAGAATATTCCTAAGCAGATCCTGTGAACAAAATAACTAAAGCCACATCATACTCGGAGTGCTCTGGTTTACAAAAGAAGAGATTCTAGTAAAATATACATACTTGAGAGTTTTCTGCAAAACAAGTAATGAACACTTAGGTATTAATAGAACGCAAGTATTTTATGAACCGTATGTGCAGGCACAACAAATTTGTGCTTGCAAAGAACATATGCATAATCAAACAAACTAAACATAAACCGAACGCATTTACATAGAAATATTTTTTTTAAAACACCTCTCCCATAAGGTTTGCCCTCACATTGCCTCAGACACAAAAGAACAAAATACAAAATAAAGCAAAACAAATGGACGTTCCCACACCTGAGCTGTTTCATTTAGGCTCAGAGGGAAGCATTGCTGAAGTATTTTCTGCAGGGATATCTATTTTTTTTTCAATTCCGCTCTGTCCATTAAGTAACTTTTTTTTTGTTTTTGCACATGCAGCGTTGAAAGCCTATTTGAGGAGACGTTTGAAAGGCACAGCTCTCCTTGGGTCCTGAGCACAAGTGCATGAACTTTGTTTCACCGTGCAGTTGCTGATTGATCGGATGAAGGAAGGAACAGCTGAAGACTTGATTAAATGTTTTCACTGCATTTTGCACTTTGGCAAATACAGTAATTACACAGCATTTTATTAAAGTCCTAAGAATACCCAAACCTCAAAGTTTTGGCTCAGAGAAATGACTTTCACTGCAAGACCAAAAAAACCCCACAATCGAGTTGAACTGGGCACAGGAGCTGCATTACGAGATCTGATCGGTCATAAATCTTTACTAGCGTTAGAATGCTCTATCTCCAAGCGTGGAGTCCTCTCTGCCCGCTCTCCTTTTGAAACCCAAGATGCTCTATTTTTCCAAAACTACAGTTCTGAAGTTTTTATTTTGCTTTCCCACATTCAAGGGAGAATTTTGCCTGGTAAAATATGAAAGGGTGAGGAAGAACCTACCTCTCCTGGCTCACATTTTCCACGGGTTCAGCCATGCTGCATTTCCCAAATCCCATCCCCTGCGCCACCCCCTCCAGCAAAAAGGTTCGGCACATGCTGCAGGCAGTAACGCTCCTCCCCGCAAGCAGCAAATCCAACCATGAGTCCTTTGGAAAGGCTACGAGCACACGGTCACTCCACTTCTCCCGTAGCCTTTCCTCCATCTCTCTCTTTGAGGGTGCAGGATGCACCACTGACGCTCGCTACGCCTCATGGCCTCTAAAATGGAACAGTCTTGGGAAATTCCCGCATGTTAACTACCGAGAAAAACTGAGCAGCGGATACCAGAGAGAAGTGTGTCACGCACATGTGCACCTGCAGCCCGGCGTGCAGCTGGGAGATCTAATTTTAGGCTCCCACTATTTGAATGTTCCTGTAATTATATCTAAAACATGTACTAAAGCAGACATCTAAGTATTTAGTTAACTTCTTTGTATACAAATTCAGCTACACGCAATTAATCTTCCAGAAAGTCTAACACAAAACGTATGTCAAATTGTTCATTCAAAACTATTAAACAGCTTTTCTAAGTTTATTATACAGAATACTACAAAATTTCAGTGAGAAAGGTTACAGAAGATTGTCTGTAGAAAGACGGATTAATAAATTTCCCAATGAAACACAAGTAGTGTATTGAAAGCTTTTCAACAGACGAAAACTGTCGCCCCGCACATTGTATTCTGTTACATCAAGTTTTCGTCAGCAATTTGGATGAAGTCAGTCATCTGCAAAAACTATTCCCATTTACTCATTAATTAGGTTTCAGAGTTGAAGATATTTTAAAGTTCTCCAGCCAATTTGTATAGTATTACATAAATGGCTGAACACACAATTTGCCACATAAGAAACTTTCAAAGTTATGCATTATTTTTAGGTGATATGATCTCATCATGCCACCGCTGTATTTTAGCCAACAAATTCTTATTTATGGTTTTGTGGCAAAACTCCCTATTTATTACAAACCTAACCCTGAAATACCTTAAGAAACCCTCCACATCGAATTTAATTTTGCGATTATGAAACAAAAATTAAAAAGAATTCAGGAAATAAAGTTGGGGTTTACCAGTAATATTAAAATCTGGGGTAATTTAATAGGAAAGGGTACACAGAAACACTTCAGTTATTATGCAGAGAAACAGGGTCTATTATGAGGGGGAAAAAACAGTTCTGGCCCAGCAACTAGGCACAATCCTAGCCTCAACTGAAATTAACGGTATCAACCAATGAATTTTCTTCATTGTATCTTAAGTCACGTACCCCAAAGCGTGCTACTGTTATGAATTGTTTTAACATCAGCAGGTTGGGTACTTTTCTCCTTCACACGCAGCACTCCGTGTGCTTTGCAGCAGCTGTACTTTTGTAGTAGGAAAAAGGAAGTTTGTTTTATTTACATCTAAACTCACAGTTTACATAAAACTGCTCGTTGCAGCAGAAGGCTTTTGATACATCGTGACTGCAAGCGGTGATCGCGTCCCAAGCTCCTCATCTTTTCCCATCTCTGATCTAGGATTTTGAGGAAAAAAAAATTGGCACATGTCGGTTTTGCCATCTTTCCCTACGTAACTCTTCATATCACAGAAACACAACCAGGTGCTGGCTGCACCTCGGCGCCCAGTAACTGAAGAAGTAGAGTGGTAACAACCATTTACTTTTAAATTTACATATTCTCTTACTAACTGAGAACTGAAGGAATGCAATGTACCGGTTACTATATATTTTTTGTGATAGGAGAATAATAGCAGGCCACAGAATAACATTAAAATGTAAACAAAAGTGACATCAGAAAAATCACAGTCAATATAGCCTTAAAAAGTACAAACTTCATCATATAAAAATAAGAACTAGAGACAGTTATGCATCTCCTGCCCAATGGCATTATTGCAATCCTCATATTAAAAGCATCATCAGTTAACACATTATTTTCCCTGCTACACAGGACTCGCGTAATGCTCGTCTTTGAGCCTCTCCTACCCTCCTCCCTGCTCACCACGGCCCCAAATCCTGTGCAACAATTCTTTATTTGTGCAAAGACGACGCACCTTTGCACAAGGAATACTCTGCGTACATTTTGCATCATGCATGTACATTTTACACCTGATAAGTGAGGGAGCAAATCAGCATACGCAAAAAAAAAAGAAGGGGGGGGAATAATACAGATGACCTGTCAACTGAATTCTATTTCAGTATTTTCTTTTATTAGGCAATCCAACTACCTAAAACCACCCCACCCCTGCCACTCCCATGCACTCCATGCACGGGAACATCCACTTCAAAAATAAGACTGTTTCAATCACGTCTAATATAGCTATAAGGAAACGTATGCCTGTCAATTTTCACATACCAACTTACATTTATTTCCGCACCCCTCTCAATTTGGCAGGCACTGTTAGTCTTTCCATTAAAATTGACTTCCTCTGCTTTACAGATCTACTAGCAGTTGATTTGATACAATTAAAAAAAAAAAGCAGCAAGTTGCACAGCAACAGGCATATAAATGTCCTATAGTGAAAAACCCCACCAGTACTGTGACATTTAATAAGATTAAAAGATAAAGGGGAAAATAAAGCAATGTTTTTGTTGTTGCAGTGAAGTAAAAGAGCTAACCCACTTCTTATGTATTTGAACACACATGTGGTGACACAAAGTATGTTAAACTTAGCCATGGCATACCTTTAGAGAATAAACATGACTGGGTATTTCAATTATCTAGCTGAGGAACCGGTAAAACTTAAGTCTTTACTTCTCACAAATGATACACTCCAGCACATACAGAGCTACAGTCCTCAGAGCTTGGCTTCCAAGAGGGGATCTGTCTGTTCAGAACTGTCAGGCTTTAAACCAGCACTATAGTTGTCCTCTGACACACAGTTATATTAACTATACAGGTAAGAAAATCAGGCTACCTGCTCACAGTATAAGGTCAATAATTCCAGTGCTAGCTGTTTGTTATAGAACACAAATCCAGTTCAACCTAAAAACTCTATATGGAAGTGAATTTTTTTATTATTATTATGGAATTTCAAATTTTTCTAAAGAAGAAATTTAGGTTTTGCCTTTCTGTGTCATCTCCCTTTTAGAATAAGCCCATCACCATCCTTATTTCAAGATGCATTTCTTCATTGTTAGAGTGATTCACCGTATTTTAGGAGCCCGTCTTCACAAAATTTTCTAAAATTCCATCTCCAAACAGTACGCATAAAATACACAGTACCTGTTACAGAATAAAGATGACTTTGAAAACACTGGCTGAGCAAATCTGTACTAGGGAGTATTCTTCCATATATGGCACTAGTTCTCTGCTACTGAAATCACCCATTTCACACATACATACAAACAGGTTGGGAAGGACTGCAACTTCTAATATTTTTAAATTTAGATTTTTTCAAAAAATGAAGATCACTTAGAACATGTTATACATGCAGTAGATCTGAAAGGGCTGACACGCTTTAAACTTAATTTTTATGCTGTTTCATGATCTGGCCCTCTATAACACAACCGCAACACCAGCCCGCTTGTGATGTACACAGAAGGTAATATCTGTAACAAAACAAAAGGAAAGGAGAAAAGAATTTGCTCAGAGTACTGAATGTACTGATTTGGTGGGTTTGGTCTAAGTCACATTTTTGACAGATATTTTTAAGACTACTACTGTCCTCTGGTCCCTCTGCAGCTAAGAGTGCCCATCACATGGGAAGATGGTATATGGATACACACCAATGGACCTAAATACACAGGGGGACAGGGAAAAAGGAACTTTTCTCCCTTTTGTAGGCCAGCTAGGAAGCAAAATGCTCTGCTCTTGGGGAAAAAAATGCACTGAATTGAGCACACATTTTAATGTTTAGACATCTCACGTCAAAAGGACGTGAGAATAAAACCGATTATACAAGCGGCAAGACAGAGAAAGTCATTCTTATGCAGATACAAGAAGATTAGACATATTTGGTGTCTGACTGTGCAATGAGACACAGGCAAGCGGTGTCCTGCACCCCCCCCGAGAGCCCCACAGACCTCAAGCGGTGGTTCTGGCACAAGGATGCCTCGTGCTACGAGACCAGGCCTGTTTGCAAAAGGTCTGTAGAGGAGATGTCACAGAAGACATATGGAGGCAGTATTAAGCAAGAGGCACAGCAAAGAACATATGGAGTTGGTATTTAAAAAAAGGCACAGAAAAGAACGTTTCAGAGCACTAGTTAACTGCCCCTAGATGACTCAGGATAAAAACGGTAAGTAAAATTAAACAGATAACAGAAAACTGAAAGGTAAACAGGATCCTTTGAGATTATAAAAAATTTGTAGAGTTTACCACCCTCCAATACACCGAAAACAAGTAACACGTCCACCTTCGCAAAGCAGACAAAAGATAACCACTGCAAACATATCTAGGATAACAAAACCGTGGTTTACAAGAGAAGCGGATCCTTTGCCAGATGCAGCAGTTGCACGCACATGAGTTTCAGGACCTAGGCTGAGGTCTTCAGCTCAAACCCGCCCCAAGACTCCTGCAATCTCTTACTGGTGCCTATCCAGGGTAGGCAGGAAGCCAAAGCCACTGCTGCCAAACTTGTTGGGCCAGTCTTCCCAGCGCTGGCCCACAATGCACCGCTTCGTGTTTGGAAATCGCTCAAAAGCTTTTGCTTCCAGCGACAGCGCAGAGCACTTGGGGAAAGATGCCAAAGGAGTCCAAGAAAGGGTATCGCAGGGCCACCGTAACAGTATGGACACCCTAAATGCTCCCGTCAGCTGGTGACATCACCCCCAATCACTGTGATGATGAACAACCCAGCGCTTCCTGCAAAGCCTTGATCTCTACACTACCCACAGGAGTGCAGGAAAAGCCTTAGCGTGATTAAATTATATATAAAACTGCTGATGCTGCACCTTACCGTCATGTCTTCCCATTTTTCAATGAAGAGCACCATCTATCCAGACTGTGATTTTGGTCCTTTCCCAGGACAGGGGACTTTCCTTCACATCGTGGTGTTTATCTACAAAACCTCTACACAGCGTCCAGGAGGACTGAGCATCACAGCGTTGCGTGGAGAATGCCTTTCTCTTCCCAGGCAGTTGTAAACAAGCCTCAGACGAGACCCTGACAGCCCACTGAAGGTTTTTACTCCTGTGCTCTACCTGCTCCGCAGATAAAAATAGCATTCTTATCTCCAAGGCTATCAAGCTAACACTTCATATCATTAAATTCAGGCCACAAAAGCAACAGAAGAGAGTTGCAAGTTTTTATTCCAGTGCAGTGGTCTATGCCCCTACACTTCAGACCACAGGCCGACTGTCAGGCAGAACCAAAAGGAAATTTCCCAAACAAGGGCCGATGTGTTTTGGACTTCTCCAAACACCCCATGGAAATAGCCGTGTTGAAATAGCCAGGCAAAGCAAACCAAGTCAGCTGGTTATTAAAGCAGGTCCTACAGAAGGAACAATAGATAAAGAGAGGGCTCTGCCCAGCCTGGATACAAAACATAATCAAATCCTATCAGGAAGAGTTCAGACATCATTATTTCCCCTGGTCTCATAACACAATCGGTAGTAGAACTCTTCCTTCAATCACATCGCCACAAAAATAGAGTATTTAGGACAAAAATTTGTAATCTATTATATAATCACATATTACACTAGTTCTGGTAGGCAACACATCTATTGAATTTGGCTCAAAACTTCTCCTCTGTAAATTACGAACTACAACATGGAAGAGAATCTCCTTAACAAGCATGATTGCTAGACTGCTGTTTTGGGTAACACACAGAAGTGAAAAACAAAATTGCTTTCTAAAATTTGTCTTTAAGTACTTTTATAACATAAACACTGCCTATTAGGAAATTCACTTAAGCCCTTCCTCTCAAATACTTCCATTTACTACCAGCGAGAGCAGGACGACTGCCATCTCTCTTAGCAGAGCAGAACAGGCACATTCAAACACAGATTCTGTATTTTAAAAAACAAATTATCTAAAGAAAACATCCTAAACCACAAAATTATATTCCTTACAAACCAAAGTCCAGCAAAGCCTCCTAATTCTCAGAGGCAAGTTAAACTCCTTTAATACATTTCTAGAGCCATTCTAATTGAACAGAGAAACAAAATAGACTATTTTAACAATTCCTGGGAAAATTCCTGGCAAAATTTATTATTTTGAAAACGGCTTTCCAAATTATTTAACATGGCTGTCTGACCACTGGCAACACTTTTCGCTCCTTTGACATACCAATCAAAAAATATAGCCAGTTAACCCAAACCTTTGCAGAGTTTGAGGCCTCTGGATATTCCACAGTGCTACAGATTTGTTCTGAAGGGATAAGAATATTTGGAATGGTTCACATTTATGTATATTGTACAGATGATGCCTCTTTCTCCTTTCAGCATCATTTGCAACAGCTCTCCAATAAGAGATAAAAATAAACAGCGCCCTAACTCTTCCTCCGCAGAGTAACCCAGATACAAATGGTATTCTCTCCAGTTCACAAAGATACTAGGAACCACCTTGGGAATTTCAGTCAAAGAAAACTTTTCATTTCTATCACCTACTTTTCTAACATAGCTGATTACTGAAAATAAATTTTAAAAAATCAACCAATATGATAAATAATATAAACTAATTCTTACTTGATGTTTACTTTTCAAAATACAGATTACACTTACAGATCCTGATTTACACTGCAGTTATTCGCTGATATATCTCTAACGCTCTTAAAGATAATGAAGATACAAGACCCCCTATACCATACAATCACATAGGTAGCCATGTAAATATCAGGTCAGGTTCACGCTGGAAAGATACATAAGTAAGTATGGCCCAATGGATTCTAGGATCACCAGACCAAATCCATGCCAGAAAATTCACTATCTTCTTTAAGCAACCATCACCTTGTTTTGGAAAGCATCTTTAAAGTTAGAATGCAACCATTATTTCATAAACGTTTCACTCGGCAGAGATGGAGGAGTAACACTTAATCCAGCATTACTGGGAGGAAGTTAAAAAAAAAAAAAAAAGATTGTAGAACCACACCCTAGGTGTAAACTGATACAGATTTTCTTCTGTATTTTAGCCTGAAACAATAGCCAGAGGGTGTCATTTAGGCTATATACACCTTGACAAAGCAATGGCTACAATATCTAGGGACTGACAATTAAACTGTTTGCATAGCGAAGTACTACCCTGCTGGCTGACCACACGGTTGCAGCGAACGTGGCTGTCTCGCACAGGCAAACTCTCGCCCGTCGAGCCCCATGACCTGGTCCTGAGTCCTCCCCTCCTGCCATAAGCAAAACCCTCGTTGACTTCAGTGGCTCACGACAAGACCTCACATCCCCAGATACCACTTAATAAACTGGCAGAACTCCAGTTTTCCCACTGACAACATCTACTACGTCGTTTATGCAGTCAGTGAAAAACACTGTGGACAGAACACTGAATTTATGAAGGGCAAAATACAACAGAATTCGAAGTTAAAGGAAAACAAACATCCAATTTACTGTGTATTCAGTGTATTATTTGCTTTTGAAATTTAACTCTGAGCTTCTATGCTTCATGTTAATGCAAGCTGTTATAGGGCTTTCAGGCAACCGTATCAGTAGGAAATTGTCCCACAAACTTTCTTGCAAACAAAACCGTGAGAGCTTCAGATTTCAGAACAAAAGCACACATCACGAACTTACAACCTCAAAGCTGCTCCCTATTGGATTTTAGCCCTTCAGCTGCTTTGTAGACATTTTTTCAGTGCCAGTAGAGAACACGGCATTTCCTATTACACTACAAGCAGCTGATGAAAGATGCAAGTCCTGCTTAGACACAGAAAAGCAGATCGAGGACACTAAGTTTTCTGGCTGTTACTATCCCAGTGGCAGAGAAGGGAGGCACAATCAACTATCCCTTTTATTATCAATGAAGTTTGTCCATGGGCTATGCTAAAGCTATCAAAACTCATAATCAAGGCGAGGGCAAGCTTGTAAATAAATTATCTTTCTCATGGGAAAACAGGCTACCACAAAAGGTTATTCCACCAGGGTTGACAAGCAGCATTTACAGACAAATAACTGAGCATTTGAGTATTTATAATGTACTTGAGCCAATAACCTAGGATATTTACTGTCACAGTGACCATTTCCAAAGCTAGCCATCACGACTCCAAGTGACGCGGGAGCAGCTGCATGTGGAGTTTACTTTGATGAAGTCATACCCCACAGTATCTGGGGTTACCACGAGTATCTGACTTGCCACGAGAATCAGTTTGAGAGCCACCGTGCCACCGGTGCTGGTGCACAGCTGCACACAGCCTGTACAGGCAGGGAGAACTTCTGACTCTGCAAAGCCTTCTAGCGACAGGAACACCGACTACAATAAATTCATTGCTTTCCGCAACAACTGCTTTTACAGTTGTGCTACTCTTCTCCATTATACTTTGAATTCCCTTTGCCAGATTTTAAACGCTTGCTGCTAAAAACCTTAAGTACAAAGCTGTGTTCATCTCTGTGCTGTCACCTACACTGAAAGAATGTCTAGGAAATAATGCTGTGTGTCACACATACGGGCAACTTCCACAGCAGTGGTGATCTGTGTGCATTAAAAGGGAAAAGAAACAATTTTTAAGCATCTTATAGAATATTTAGAATACTTAATTACAAATCACATATTAACATGATTTGTGAAATGTGAAATCTTTTCTGTCTTGTAAGGGACAAGAGATCACACGTATCCCCAGTGGGCCTTTGGCAGTTACAGTCATAGGGTAGGCACAGTCAGATTGCAATGGAAGAAATAGCTTTTAAAAGAGTTACCTTAGAGAGAGTAATCTGCATCCTCTTAACCCAATTTATTTAAAAGTACCCTTCACTAAGCTTTTTTGTCTTTCCTGCTCTACTTAGATGATAGTGTTATCAACTCATATGAAAGTCATATTTCTACACAGTATTTTTCACATTGTTCTTCTCTTACTGAGCATTTGTTGTTAAATATAGAACAGAAACTACCCAAAAAGCAATATTTAATCAAGTATTATCAAGACATCACCTGTTCTGCACAGGGATAACCTAACTAATCATACATACCACTTAAGAAGCATTAGATAACAGTGAATTCCTGACTGTTATGTATATGTATAGGCAACAATTTCAAAGGTTCTTATAAAAAAAAAAAAAAAAAATCCTGCTTCCCCATCTATTACAGATAGACTGAGGCAGTTTTGTGGCTGCAGTTCCAGTGGAAGTCCCCAAGGCCTTGCAATATCACACTAATACTGTGGTAATACCTAAAACCTGCAAAGTATCTTTAAAGCATAAAAGATGACACAGTTCTAACTTGCAGCCTAACATCACAATATTCTATTTATAACATGTGACTCATCTCCCCAGAAATAATTAAATATTGTAAACAGAACTTGGATAAGGGAAAAAATAACAAGAAGAAAACGAGGGCCAGTCACTGCAGATAATCTCAAAAGTAGCATCCTTTCAAATTGCATGTTTTTCAAGCTATCTCATAAAATCTCTACAATTTTCTGAAACAGTTCAATGCACTTCTAAAGTCTCCTTGTAATTGTTTTACGATAACCAGTCCACAGATTCTTAAAACGCTTTGTGTAAATAGTCAATTAAAATGCAATGAAATGAAGAGGAGATTTATCTGATTACAGACTGTGAATAGCTATGCAGAATGTCAAAAAAGAAGCATGGCACTTTGTACTGCTACCTTAAAATATTTATTTCAATCTATTAAAAATTCTCACAGTGTATTTGCAGGCAGTCAAGGACTACAGAGCCCTCTAAGCATCTTTGACATGATTTAACACAACAAAAACCAACTCAACTGAGCCCCTCCCAAGACTGAATAAAGACAAATTTAAATTTGAAATAAGATGCTGTCTCTTACTTGTATTTACAACTTAATATTGGAACAAAAGTTTCACTGATGCTTTAATTATTTATTGAACCTGCTGCTGGGAAAATTCTAGACCTTGGTTCTATGCGATAAAGATGCTTCTAGGGAGCCCTCCTGGCCCGGTCCTGGATTTCCCTGCTCATCCCTGCCCGGCACAAGAAGAACAAGGGTTCACTGCATAGCTCTCAGTACCCTCACAGCCCTGGTAACTTCCTAACATAATCAAATCTCAAAGCTTCTGCTGAATGCCCTAGAGGTTCATGGAATCTCTCTTTTCCTGCCTCCCCCCCAGGACATATTAACTGTCCAAGACCAGAAGTTCAACTGTTATCAGGTGACACAATGCTGAACAGAATTTGCTCCCACCCGCTCTCCTGGCAGATTCCTATCTTCACAAAGTCTTGCAGAGTGTCTTCTGAAGGTGCCTACGAAAAACCGACAACATGCATGCCCACAGAAAATTCAACACTTGTTTTATTAAGACCAATATAGTCTAAAAACTGTAAGCCTGGTACCATGCTACATCACCATACAGCCAGCATCAATTCTGACCTACAATACCTCCAAGCGCATCTAATGCATCTCAGCAACCACCACTCAACTAACCTCAACCTACGATAAAGTAATTGCCTTCTCTGCATCTCCCTTCATGACTATCGAGAGGACGAGCTCACGTAAAATAGCTCAGTTACATACAGGGTGCAATCAGAAACTTCTTTGGGATTCTCAGAAGCACCAAGTACAAACTGAACAAATCACTGTCAGACTGTATGGATGCTGTAAGGGTGGCAAAGACCTCTTTTTAGCCGGGATTCGACAATCTTGATCAATGACAATTGATCAAATCAAGCTCAAGACCCAGGTTACAGTGTTCTGTCCTCCTATCCTTTGTTGCCCGTTAGCTGTAAGTATGGTGACAGTGCTAGTGAAGCTTTTGAAATAGGCAGCACCAAGGGAGTCACCTCTTAAAGGATGTTAAAAAACAAAAAAAGGGAGGGCTGCATCTGTAACTGAAAGAATGAGATGCTCAAGCTCTAGTAAAGACACCCCATGGTTTTGGCATGCACCAAATGCACTATTAAAACCAAACACTCAAACAATTTTAAGTTGTCTAACCAAGTGTCTCTTCTGTTCTCCACGCTTTTCCATTCCGAGGTGCTATAGTTTGCTTTGTATTTTTGTTATACATATTTCAAAATTATTTCACGAGTCAATACAAGAATCTAACAGACTTTTTTCACCCCAGCCACTTCAAAAGGGTTGCACACACTAACAAGTGCCATTGCAAGTAACGACAATCTCTGTTAAAAGCAGACAGGTTCTTTCCCTCTGTGGCTCCACTACTGCCTGGGGGGGTGGTTTGGGGTTTTTGTTTTATTTAAAACAACATACAAGATAACTGGTAGCAACTGGAAAGTTACTGTGGGGAGAGTTAGAGTTTCTCGGAGGGGCGAAGGAGAGTCAAGCCCCCAGTCCCAATGAACAGCTTTAGGTATCGTCATTTCTACTCAGAGCTTCTTTTCCACAGACCGGAACGAGCCAACCTGCTGTCCGATTTTGCAAGAAGCAAAAGTTCACCCTGTTGAAGCCTATTAGTTACCACGAATGAACTCTATGCTTACAAACACAGCTCTATTTAGAGATGATCTTCACAACAATAATGGGCAAGAAAATTTTTTAAAAGAAAACTGAATTCACGCAGATTAGCAAGAATCTCCTGAAAAAATGAATTTGTTTGCCAAAATGTTTCTAGTGCTAATTACAAAGTTTGACACCAAGAATCATTTTCTTCAAATGAAAAAGGATCAGATGCTACAGACTCCTCCTGCAACCTCCTTTTGAGACCTGCTGCCTCTCCAAGATGAACTGAGTGTATGTGAGAACGTTGGCTGTATCTGATGGCACGCGCTCCAAGCATCACACAAATAAGTTTTGAAGACGCACTTCAGCAAAGTTTCATTTTAAAGCACAAGAAAAAAGCATGAAGGAGGCCAGATTTTCTGCCCTGCTGTTTTAGAATGCATTTGCAGATTATAATGCAATGTGCTATACTTGCTTCATCACAGCAAGATCTGTGTGGCAGGGGAATCACACCTTCAGCTGGTTCACAAGCAGCGAGTAATTAAGCGACTGCATGAGCTAAAAGACTCTGTCATGTGAGCTACATATGAAAACAACTGAAACACATTTGCTTCTAACACGCTTTTACATTCATAGTATTGCTCATCACAAGACGACTTCAGTGTACAAAGTCACAGTAAATTATAAAGGGTATTTTAAAGTAAAATTTTCCCATGATGAAGGATGCCCCTTTCTCGTTTCCATCTGTTGGGGAGTTTCCATACCGAAAGCGAGCCAGGTCCATTGGGCCTGTACCTTATTTCTGCAGCTTTAATTTCTCCTTCAAAGCTCAGTGTGGACCATTACCACCTTAAACAGCAAGGTGTAGGAAAGCATACAGCATGTTGCTCACTTTGGTGAAGGTCTGCCAGGATCCCAGCAGGAATGATGGCATTAGCAGACTAGACAGCATATAAGAACAGTGAAAAAGAAACAGGGAAGCATGAGACACAAACACTGGGAGTTTGGGAGGCCTAGATTCAATTTCTAGTTCTTACTTCAACATGAGCGTGGTTATGTCAAGGAGGGTTAGATACAGAAGAAAAGTGTTTGAGACTATGAACTAATTTTAGTTTCCTGATCCCTACATGGAACTAGCATCACTGACAGGTATTAAGGACTCATCAGGCTTCACAACCACCGGCGCGCAGAGAGAGGAGCTGCCTGATCAGCACATAGGAAATGCAAGTGACAAAGGTGTGTCTGAAATCCTGCCTCTCTCCACAGCTTGCAAATGTTGTCCTGGAATTACATATTTATGTCCTTTACTCCTTTAAAAGAATAAGAGGCATCACTCTCTTCCTTTAAAGCAAAACACAAGGAGGAGCTGGTAGTGTTAAGCCCCTTTTTAATACAGTGTTATGACAACAGGAACACTCGCTCTGCATTCAGGAGCCCCAGACTCTACTGCCTGCAAGCCTAAAATCCACCTCTCACCACCGAGAAGCTATTCCCACTAGAAGACTGGGGAAGGAAACAACTACAACCCATAACCCACTGGGTAGGCAGGAGAGTGGGGGCCTGGCCTGAAAGCTGACAATTGTTAAATAAAGAAAACAGTTCTTGGTTTTGAACCCAATTCTAATAAGTGGACTGTAAAGTCATGTTCCCTTCCTTCGCTCCCTCTCCAGGCCATGAATATTTAATTCTTTTATGCAAACTGGAAGAGTTGCAATGCAAGGTTAAATTAGCCTAAATAACCTTGAAATCCTTTTGTGAAGTTGGGCCTCTGAGTCAACTCCCAATCTGTAGAGAAATATCTTTCTTACACAATGAGTTCTGTTGTTTGGTGTATTTAAAACACCGTGTGGTACCATGACAAAAGTCTTGAGGTTAGAGTCGAATTGACAAAATGCATACCTTTGGTTCACCTTTCTGTGTTAAGGTCCATGGCTTAGGCAATCCATTTATTTAATAAATGTTTGTTCCTCAATTTTGAACGCAAAATTCTTCCTGGGAAAAGGCATCAGTTACAGTATTCTCCAAATCTCATTTGACAACGCAACACATAGATACGCTGGCATATTTTGCCAGCCTCCTAGTACTTTAAGTGCAAACTTAATTAATACTACTTTTTCTTTTGCTTTATTTTGCAGTAGGCCAAGCTCCCTACAGACCAGCTACAGGTATACGCCAAGTCAGTGTCTCATCCATATGTCATAAAGCAACCAAAATAAATAGACTTCTGGAAGCCTGACAGAGCTACCAGGTTTCACTTTTAATTCTCAAAGTGTTTTATGAACTTTCAACTCACAACCCTATAAATCATTCACATGATTGGAGTCAGTGCAGAGAAGCTGTGTCTCAGAAGTCAGCCTACGTAAAAACAGTTGCATGATCTCTCTCCAGAGGGGAGAAAAAAAGTAAAAAAATTATTCTTCACCCTGCCAGCTAATCTTTAAAATCTGGAAATCTTAGATGCTTGCATTTTAAGAGGTAGAAATAAGAAAGAATGTTTGAAAATCCTTATTAGTAAAATCTTTACTAAGATAATGTGTATGCTTATTGTTATAAATGCTGGTTTAGCACTTGAATGATTTGCCTATTCAGAAAAATAAATATCCAACACAACTATTAGATTGGAACTCGGCAATGAAGTAATAAAGTGATTTTTCAAATGCCTAAGAACTTACACATACACTTAGAAGATGGCAAAATGGCACGGGTGATTCTGAATGCCGCAGCACAGCTGTCTATTGCCTCTCTCTCACAGGTCAGCGAACACCGACTCTGGTCCTAGAGATTGATTTTTTTCTAAATTTTAGCAACACTAGGAATTCTACAGTAAACAGACATTTTGATTGAACCTCAATATGGAGCACTGCCCCCCAGTCTTACTAGCCTGTGTCACCTTGCTTTAGGTTTCATTTGCTGTTTGCAGCTCACAAGTAGAGAAACGCTGAATCAGATCATCTGCTAAGGTCCCTGGCAAGCCCGGCCTTCTGTGGTTGTGAACCAAGTTTACAAACTCAGTCTTCCACTTCTAACAGCACCAAATAAATTATTCGCTTCAAACTGATCTAGTATTTAAAACAGCGAGGCCTATTCTACGGCACACTTCTCAGAAAGTCCGACGGAAGCAAGCTAGCACCAGCAGTATTAGGCAAGTTTTAAAAACATTTCTCTGCTATAAAACAATTGTGAAACTAGAAAAACAAACAGAAGAAATTGAACATCACAAAGGAGACTCATCACTGTGGGGTTTTTCCCACGCCTTGTTACAAAGTTGCCAATCATCTATAGCTTTCATTCATCATTTTCTTACAACTTCAAGTAGCATTGCTACTCTTTAAACGATCTGGGCGTCAGTGGGCTTTTGCTAATCACAGGTGAAAGGTCACTCTCATTCAGCAGTACACTAAGAAATAAACATAATAAACTGACATAACAGAGAAAGGGGTGAGTGTTCACGCACTGACATGGATTACATTAAGAATCAAAATATTTTAGCTCAAGAGAAGATATTATCAGTGCTGGTCACACAGCTCCCTCAGGACTATTTATAGTCTAAAAAAAAAAAAAAATCCAACTAGAAACACAGTAAAGACAGTAAGTAACCTATGCCCTACCTTGTAGTTTTGAGATTATACGTCGATTTAATAATAATGCTAATAACACCACTCACTGACGGCCGCAAATCCCAAATCCAAAGCGACAGGATTGTAGTTTCCATTCCACTTCCCATGCACATCCTCTCGTAACTAGTTAGGAGCGGGGAAACTTTTCTCCAAGAATAAATCGCACTCACCTTCTCGGCAAAGTCGCATCGCTTCTCGGTTCCTTCCGTATTCTTTGAAACTTTCTTCTAATGCTGTTCCTAAAACCGAAAAGCCACAAGATCTCAGTCCCCGCAGGAGTCCCCGAGCGGGGCTGACCTGTAGCCCGTTCCCCCACGGGAATAAACCAGCGCATGAGGGATATGCGCTCCTAAATAACACCTTCGGAGGGACACCAAGCCGCCGTCCCGTCCCAGGGGGACGCCTCACCTGAAGCGGGGGCTGCCCCCGCCCCGAGCCCTGAACGGAGGGCAGGAGGTGCCGGCCTCCGGGGACCGGCTCCCACCTCCCCGCACCGTGTCCCGGATTACAGGAACTGGGGCAAGCGCTGCCCGCTCCGCGCCCCCGGGAACCGCGCACCGGACAACGAACTCGGCCGCGACGTTGGAGGCGGGGGTGGGGGGGGGTGA